>CM037207.1:0-35735 GCA_020975415.1 Calonectria hawksworthii | reverse complement strand
TTGAAATATAGCAACATACTATACTTATATTCCTTGGTATAAAACCATACAAAAAATAATATTTAGTCATTAAAAATAAAATATAATTTTTAGGCTATTTTTGCTTCCATATCATAATATATAATGCTAATCATACTATCTTCTCTTATGGCTGCTGCACAGGGATAAATAATATAAAAGATAATATGGATTTAAGACACATTGTTTAGTTCCCAACAGGGGTAAGCTATGTATAGACTGTATACATGGGTATAGGTAAACTATATATATTGTATTTGCAGCCTGATATTTATATAAATCAATTTGTTTAATGAATATAAATAATTGAGATTATTTAGATTTATTAGTACGAATTATAATTTTAATTTTGTGAAATTTAAATTTCTAAGACTTTTTTTTTTACCATATAATTTTATTACATAAACTAAATATAAAGCAATTTAGAAAGCATTATTTTTTTTTTAATGCTAAACGGTATTTGTATGTGTATTCCTGAATTTAATACTATATGTATGAGCATTGATATGGAAATCATCTCTCTATATATAGATATCTGACAAAATATAAATGTAATCTATTTTAAATATGGTCCGGGACTAAATCTAATCGTCCAGGATGCTGGTATAATGGTAGAGGTAGATTCTGTACTAATTTCAGATCAGGTTACAGAGTATATAGTTGAAGATGCAGCTCCTGTCAGTGATTATATAAGTACTAAAAAAGATATAATTTCAGCAAAGATACATAATTGTCGTTCAAGATTTATTATGTCTGATGAACATAGAGAACAATGCACTATGGCATGAAGAAATGAGAAAATCAGAATACTTTATGATAATCTTAACCATACAGTCAACCGTTAGGGGCGGAAGCTCCCTGCGCCGCTAATTAACACGGCGCACCCTAGGCAAGTATAGGGTATAAATAATTACTTGCTTATTATAATATAATAAATTTATACTTATTTAGTAAGTCAGGTGTCTCAGCTATGGACGGATAGTCAAAATAAAAAAAAGCATTATTAATATTATATGATAAAAAATACTCTATTGTAACGATTTCATTTAATGAAGTAAGCTTACATAGAATACAACATAATTAATTATGTTGTAGGGGAGATACATTAACCAAGGAATATATAAAAATAAAAATAAAAATCAATAAAAAAGTATGAGATTTTCTTCTACTCTTATTTCAGTTTTAGAGACCATTATACTAATGTTACCTGCCCTATTAGTAGTAGCTTATGTAACAGTAGCAGAAAGAAAAACTATGGCAAGTATGCAAAGAAGATTAGGTCCTAATGCGGTAGGATATTACGGATTATTACAAGCTTTTGCTGATGCTTTAAAATTAATATTAAAAGAATATGTAGCACCTACACAGGCTAATTTAATATTATTCTTTTTAGGACCTATTGTAACATTAATGTTTGCTTTATTAGGTTACGCTGTAATTCCTTATGGGCCTGGTTTATCATTAGGTGATATGGATTTAGGAATATTATATATGTTAGCAGTATCATCTTTATCTACATATGGTATATTATTAGCAGGATGAAGTGCCAATAGTAAATATGCTTTCTTAGGGTCTTTAAGAAGTACAGCTCAATTAATTAGCTATGAATTAGTATTAAGTTCTGTTTTATTAATCATTATTATGATAACAAATAGTTTAAATTTAAATATAAACGTTCAATTCCAAAAAATAGTATGATTAGCTTTACCTCTTTTATGTATACTAATAATATTCTTTATAGGTTCTGTAGCAGAAACAAATAGAGCACCTTTTGATTTAGCAGAAGCTGAATCTGAACTGGTGAGTGGGTTCATGACAGAACACGCTGCAGTAATATTTGTATTCTTTTTCTTAGCCGAATATGCTAGTATAGTATTAATGTGTATTTTTACTAGTATTTTATTTTTAGGTGGTTATTTATTAGATTTCGATATTATATACTGATTTGATTTATTTAATTATGTATACGCTTATATTTTTGATATTAAATGAATTACATCTTCAGAATATTTTAATTTAAGAGAAATTTTAACTAGTTCATCTATAGAAGGTCTTTTATCTAGTATAACTTTAGGTATTAAAAGTTCAATCATGGTATTTATATTTATTTGAGTGAGAGCATCTTTCCCAAGAATACGTTTCGATCAATTAATGTCTTTCTGTTGAACTGTTTTATTACCTATATTATTTGCCTTTATAGTATTAATACCTTGTTTATTATATATATTCGGAATAACTGTAGTTAATATAAATATGTTCTAGTATTTATTTAATATATAAATATTAAAACATACAAATATTAAAACATCTGATTATTGGTGGTTATATAGTTCATAACCACCATTAATAAAAAGTAAAAATATGGCTGTGTTAAGACTGATTATGTATACATGCGCGCATGCCTACGTATACACCTTTTGTAGTCTATACAAACACAGCCAAAATAGTGCAATGCAGCTGACTTGCTGATTGTATATTATTTCATAGAGGCAAGCCAAGTTGAGTAGCATATATCCGATTCGCCAGGAGCACTATAATTAATCAAATAGCCATGACACGCATGATCATAGGTGACAATTCTTTTGAATATAAAGTATATATTAAACATAAATGTTATTATCATCTTTAATAACAATACCGGTATTAGGGACTATTGTTGTAAGTAGTCTGGATACATATAAAAAAAGTTCAGAGTTATATGCTAAAACAATAGCATTAACAACTAGCGTTATTAACTTAATCGTATCATTAGTTATACTTATTTTATTTAATAATAGTACTAATCAATTCCAATACGTACAAGAACATTATAACGTACAATTATTTGATATCTATTTAGGTGTGGATGGTATATCAATATATTTTGTATTATTAACTACAATATTAATGCCTATAGCATTATTATCTAATTGAGATTCTATAAAAGAAAATGTAAAATCTTATTTAATTATAATGTTATTATTAGAATCATTATTATTAGCTGTTTTTATAGCATTAGATATAATGTCATTCTATATATTCTTCGAGAGTATATTACCACCATTATTCATATTAATTGGTTTATTTGGATCAGATAATAAAGTAAGTGCTGCTTATTATTTATTTTTATATACGTTATGAGGATCTTTATTTTTATTATTATCAATATTAGCTACATCTTCTATAATGGGTAGTACAGATTTTGATACATTATTTAAGTTAAATTTTGAATATAAAACTCAAGTATTCTTATTCATAGGTATATTCATATCATTTGCAGTAAAAACACCTACAATATTCTTAAATAATTGATTATTAAAAGCACACGTTGAATCTCCTTTAGGTGGAAGTATCATATTAGCTGGTGTAGTATTAAAATTAGGTTTATATGGTATATTTAGATTAATATTACCTATATTACCTAAAGCTTCTTTAGATTATACTTTTGTAGTATTTACTATAGCTGTAATTACAATTATATATGCTAGTTTTAGTACATTAAGAACAACTGACGTTAAAGAATTAATAGCATATAGTTCTGTTTGTCACGCTTCAGTTTACTTAATAGGTGCATTTAGTAATACTATGCAAGGATTAGAAGGAAGTATAATATTAGGATTAGCTCACGGATTTGTATCTAGTGGTTTATTCATATGTGCTGGTGGAATTTTATACGATAGAACTGGTACTAGATTAATTTATTTCTATAGAGGTGTTACTCAATTAATGCCTATATTTGCTATATTATTCTTTATATTAGCTTTAGGTAATTGTGGTGCACCATTGACTTTAAATTTCATAGGAGAATTTATGTCACTTTATAGTATAATAGAAAGATTACCTGTTTTAGGTGCTTTCGCTTGTTCTTCAGTAGTATTCTCAGCTGCATATACTATATATATGTTTAATAGAATATCATTTGGAGGTTCTTTCACTAGATTTATAGAAGAAAGTATATACGATGTTAATAAAAGAGAATTTATTTTACTATTTATATTAGTAGTATTTACTGTTTTATTTGGAATATATCCTTCTTTAGTCTTAAACGTATTAGATTATTCAATGAATAATTTAATATATAGTATATAAATATATTATGTATAAGTATACTTTATTTTTTGCCTACGAGTGATGCAGAGAGCACGTATTATAACAAAATTTAAAATTATATATATGCCTCAATTAGTACCTTTTTACTATATGAATGAAGTAGTATTCGCTTTTGCGATAATAGTAACTATTTTATATGTATTATCTAAATACATATTACCTAGAATAGTACGTTTATTCTTATCACGTATGTTTATTAATAAAATATAATATAAATTTTATAAAATATCCATATATTAAGTTATTAACTAAGTAATATAATTTTTTATATTACCTTATTATACATGTTATAGTTGGGCCTAGCTTGGTTTCAGTATAGTATTAGCTAAGTATTTTATATGACTTGCATACATATCTGCAACATAAATAGGTTATATAGCATAACGTAAGCTAAAGCTAGCGCATGTATAAATATTTAGTTATTTAAAGGTTTATATATAAAAGTAGTATAATACTACTAAATGTTGTTCACAGAAATAAGAAGTCCCTTAGATCAATTTGAAATAAGAGATATATTAAATTTAGAAGTTTTAGGAGGTAACTTACACTTATCTTTAACAAACATAGGATTCTATTTAACAATAGGAGCTTTAATAATATTAACATTAAGCATAGTATCAACTAATTATAACAAATTAGTAAGTAATAACTGATCTATAGCTCAAGAATCATTATATGTTACAATACATGGTATAGTAACAAACCAAATAAATCCTAAAAATGGTCAAATCTATTTCCCATTTATCTATACATTATTTATATTTATATTAGTAAATAATTTAATAGGTATGGTACCTTACAGTTTTGCATCAACAAGTCATTTTGCATTAACATTTGCACTTAGTTTCACAATTGTATTAGGTGCAACTATATTAGGATTCCAAAAACATGGTCTAAAATTCTTTTCATTATTAGTACCAGCAGGTTGTCCTTTAGCACTATTACCTTTATTAGTAACAATTGAACTAATCTCATACCTTGCTAGAAATGTATCATTAGGTTTAAGATTAGCAGCTAATATTACAGCTGGACATATGCTATTAAGTATATTAAGTGGTTTTGTTTATAATATAATGAATTCAGGATTTATATTCTTTATTTTAGGATTAATACCTCTATTATTTATAATAGCATTCTCAGGTTTAGAATTAGCTATTGCATTTATCCAAGCACAAGTGTTTGTGGTGTTAGCTTCTTCATATATAAAAGATGGTCTAGATTTACATTAATATATTAAGAATATTTAATAATATAGTATAAATAGCCTATTATAGGCATATTAAAATGGTATAGCTTTATTAGCTTACTGACTTACTTGTTTTACTGACTAGCTGATTGGCTGTTGTGTAAATATGCACACATATCCCCTAGCCTGTACCCCCTTAGGGGTGAGAGGGGATTATGAAGTACAATATTTAATTTTATAAGTGATAATAACTAGGAAAGTTTTTACGAAACAATAATATATTAATCCTATACATTACAAAGGAATTAACTTAAGTTATATAATAAATTAATGAGAAAATAAAACGAAATTATTTATATAATTTTAAATAAGTAGCTTTAGCTTGCTGCGTAAGCAAAGTATACAATAAAAAATTAGTGTGAGGGTATTAAATTTAGCATTTTTATAGACGAATAGTGGATTTAGTGATTTTAACATTATGTAGCTTAAATTATCCTTATTATAGGCATTTATAAATGCCTAATTATATTTAGATCGATTAGAGATATATGAATATTTCTATATCAAATTAAAAAAAAGTTGAGTTTGGTGATGGCTCTGATTGAATGCTGTCCAAGTGCTTGACACATGCTAATCGTACGTTTTAATTATGGTATTATGCTTTAATTAAAAAGTGGTGTACAGGTGAGTATAATGATATTCTTCGCCGGCCTTAAAGCGAAGGTAAATCCTTCATAATAAATAAAGGAATAGTGGTTTTTAGTTATAAAACTGTGGCGTACTGATTGCCATATAATTCCGCTTTAAGAGGATAATAAATATCTTCGAGATAGGTAGTAGTTAAGGTGATGACTTAACTAGCCTAAAACTCTCGTAGTCGAATCTGAAAGGTTGATCGACCACATTGGGTCTGAAAAAACCCCAATGCAAGTTAGTACAGCAGTGAGGAATCTTGGTCAATGGCCTAACGGCTGAACTGGCAACTTGGAGAAGTGGTAAGTTTTATAATTAATAGATATTGGCGACGCAAGCGAGCTATTAATATAAAATTCTATTAGAATTGAATGAAGCTTTGTTTATATATTGATAATGACAGTATATATATTGTGTCTTGACCAATTACGTGCCAGCAGTCGCGGTAATACGTAAGAGACTAGTGTTATTCATCTTAATTAGGTTTAAAGGGTACCCAGACGGTCAATATAGCTTCTATAATGTTAGTACTTGACTAGAGTTTTATGTAAGAGGGCAGTACTTGAGGAGGAGAGATGAAATTCCGTGATACCAAAGGGACTCTGTAAAGGCGAAGGCAGCCCTCTATGTATAAACTGACGTTGAAGGACGAAGGCACAGAGAACAAACAGGATTAGATACCCTAATAGTCTTTGCAGTAAATGATGAATGCCATAGGTCAGTGTGGGATTATAAGAGTAATAGTACTCTTCCCTTGGTCTATAAATGAAAGTGTAAGCATTTCACCTCAAGAGTAATGTGGCAACGCAGGAACTGAAATCACTAGACCGTTTCTGACACCAGTAGTGAAGTATGTTGTTTAATTCGATGATCCACGAAAAACCTTACCACAATTTGAATAATTATATTACAGGAGTTGCACGGCTGTTTCCAGTTAATGTTGTGAAACTGTGGTTTCCATGAAATTAACGTAATCCCTGGCTTTATTTTTATAAGCTCATTGCAGTTATTACGATAAAGCATTCGATCCTGGAAATTTGGAAAGAGAAAGGGGACAAAGACAAGTCATCATGGCCTTGATATTGTGGGCTATAGACGTGCCACATATACCTAAACAAAGAGATGCAAAAATGTGAATTTAAGCTAATCTCAAAAAATAGGATATAAATTTTAAGGATTATAGTCTGAAATTCGACTATATGAATAAGTAATTACTAGTAATCGTGAATCACCATGTCACGGTGAATATAGCTTGGATTGGTACTAACCACTCGTCACATGCTGAAAGGAGCATGCGCAATAAGTTTGCTTTCTTAATAACAAGTAAAAAAAACAAGTAAGTTTTATATATTCTTCTATTAGGAATCTTCGTATGCGTGGCTCTAATTAGTGTTAAGTCGAAATACGGTTCGCGTAGTGGAAGTTGCGCGGGATAAATTAATTTTAACCATAATAAATCTTGCTTTTTTATTTTAGTTAATAAAATAACTAGTATAAAGCAAAAACCTGGATAGGACGTAGTAAACTTATCATAAGGTAACTACTTCGGTTCGAATCCGAAGCAGGTTAAATTTATAACAATATTTAGTTATATCCTAAATATAGGAGCACACAACTAGTGCTTAAGGGTCGTACCCTTTTAGTATATTAATATTTAAATCATGTAAACCCGAGTTCGCTTGCATGAGTTAGTATACTGGTTATCCTTAATCTACAGGTTTACCTGCTGTAGACATAATAAGGTTGTATTGAATCTAATAGACTTAATAAGATATAATTAGTTGTTTATTAGTTGAACATCATACTTAAAACCTTAGACTTTAAAGAACGGGTAATATATATATAATGTAAAATGAAATTCAAAAATATTAGTAAATTTAGTACTTTTAGTACTACAAATAAAGATAATCTAGTTTTAAATAGTTATTTAACAGAAACTATTATTAAAACATACGTAGAATGTGGATCTTTAGATGTAAAAAAGACTATTTTCAAGGACAATTTAAAGATGCCGGGTATTTATCGTTGAGTTAATTTAAATAACAATGATACATATATTGGTAGTGCTGTAGATTTAACTGAAAGACTACGTGATTATTTTTCTCCACGTTGGTTAAAAAAAGAAATACTTAAACATAATAGTATTATTTATAGAGCTTTAATAAAGTATGGTTACAACAATTTTAGATTAGAAATTTTAGAATATTGTGATAAATCTCAAACTATATTAAGAGAACAGTATTATATAGATAAATATCAACCTACTTACAATATCTGTAAAATAGCAGGTTCTTCTTTAGGTCGTATAACAAGGGACTCAACTAAGTTAAAACTTCGTAATGCCTGATTAATTAGACTTTATAGAAATAACAAAAGCAAGTTAGAATTTTCTAACTTTGTGTTAAACTATTTTATATGTAAAGTAGCTAAGATAGAATATAATATAAAAACAATACAAAAAAAGATGGATTTAATATTGGCTAATACAACTAAATTTAAGCTATCTGACGATATGCGTTTAAAGTTATTGAAATTAAGTACTACGGCTGAATGTGTACTAGTTACAGATTTAAATACAGGAATAACAACTAAGTATCTTTCAGCTAGAAGTGCAGCTTTAGCATTAAATTCTAGTAATTCTACTATTATGAATAAATTGAAAAGAAAAAATATTAAACCTTACAAAGGTAGATATTTAATTGTAAAAGAAAGTAGTGGGATTACTAAAGTGTAGTGGAAGTTGCACGGGGTAAATTAATTTTAACAATAATAAAAAAACGTATAATTATGTATGCATATAATTAAGTATAACTTAAATTAAAGCGCATATTGTACAAAGGAGGGTTCCTTTATTGGTAAGAAGGGTTGAGCTGTAAACTCAATAGCTATTGCTTTTAAGAGTTCGAATCTCTTGTCTCCTAGAATTAGTAACTTAATTGGTAAAGGACTTCCTTGTCACGGAAGTAGATGTCGGTTCGATTCTGATCTAATTCGTAACTTTAATTTTCATGCCTAATTCCAAAGGGCTACAGGTAAAACATAATCTACAGCTGTTGCTGTTTAGTTTGTATAGTAAACTAAAGTAAAGTTAAGTATATTAGTGTTGAATACTACCGTCACTGTGAAATGTTTTATATTTCATGTCATATGTGGAATGCGTGCATATATGTTTTTGGCATGTATGTCTACACAAGCAGTCTACATGAAATACAGCATACCCTGTTACTAGGAGTATATCAGGAAAAGTTTCCATAGGTAGGGTAAGATATTTGCTAAGTATTATGTTTTATACATTTAGGTGTTCGATTCACCTCTTTTCCGTAAAAAATATAAATATGCTTCTATAGCTCAACGGTAGAGCATGATACTGTTAATATTATGATAGATGTTCGATTCATCTTAGAGGCTTTTAATTTGTATATCAAGCTGTAAAATAAATATATTTATTTATGACAAATTTAGTAAGAAGTAATTTTCAAGATCATCCGTTCCATTTAGTATCTCCTTCTCCATGACCATTCTATACTAGTATATCTTTATTCGCTGTAACAGCTAATGGGGCATTATCAATGCATTCATTCAGTAACAGTTATATAGTATTCTTTGTATCATTATTAACATTATGTGGTTCATTCGCTTTATGATTTAGAGATATTGTATCAGAAGGTACTTATTTAGGTAATCATACTTTAGCCGTACAAAAAGGATTAAACTTAGGTGTAATATTATTTATAGTTTCAGAAGCTTTATTCTTTGTGGCTATATTCTGAGCATTCTTCCATAGTGCCTTAACACCTACTGTAGAATTAGGTGCTCAATGACCACCTATGGGTATAGAACCTGTAAATCCATTTGAATTACCTTTACTTAATACAGTAATTTTATTATCTAGTGGAGCTACTATAACTTATGCTCACCATTCTTTAATAAAAGGAGAAAGATCAGGAGCTATATACGGATCTATATTTACAGTTTTATTAGCTTTAATATTCACTTTCTTCCAAGGAGTTGAATATAGCGTTTCTTCATTTACAATTAGTGACGGTGTATTTGGAACATGTTTCTTCTTTGGTACAGGTTTCCATGGATTACACGTTATTGTAGGTACAATCTTCTTATCAGTGGCTTTATGAAGAATAATTTCATACCATTTAACAGATCATCACCATCTTGGTTATGAAGCTGGAATATTATACTGACATTTTGTGGATGTAGTATGATTATTCTTATATGTATCAATGTATTATTGAGGTTCTTAATGAAAGATTTAGTTTAGTACTATATTTATTAGTATTAACTATAAATTCATTTACTTCAGTATATGCTAACGCTAAAGCGCTAGCACTGTACTTTTGATTATGTATATTTAGTTAAACTATTTATAATGACTTGCATGGTAAGTCATGAACTGCTGTGTATATCCAATTTGATCGGTTTGCAAAGCATACATAGCTTAGGTAGACATAGATAGATAGAAAATTATACACAGCCAAAGCGGTTATAGGTTAATTGGTAGACTTGTCGATTTCCACTCGATTTGCGTCAGTTCGATCCTGACTAACCGTATTATTTGATAGCTTATTTAGCAAGCTGGTTAAGCACATTTAGTTAAATTGTACTTTGCGTATGATTAATAACAAAAAAGTAAATTAATAACTATTCTTCCATACATATCTCTTTAGGGTGAGAAGGAAGACTATAATAAAATTCACTATATTATATTTTAGCTTAGTATACAAATGATCCTGTAGTGAATTTTTATTATAATTCACTATGGCCAACTTACTAGCAAAGCATAAAATAAACATACAGCATTTGCGTAATTATTTAATGCTGACTTAGTACACTCTTATCACTTAGCTTACGCAGAAGGATATTAAGGTATGAAAAATGTGGTAGGTAGGGAGGGTAATTATAGTTCGTATACTTAGCTTTATTACAATATGATAGCTTGCTAACAATATGAATTAATTTTTATTCTATGCTTTGCTGCTATATTAAATATAGAAGCAGTGAATATGATAAATATACTTATAATTCTTTAGCAAGCTGATGTGTAAATATGCTGACCCATCAGGGTATGTATATTTTAAAGGATATAATTCCTATTATCTTAATAAAACATTATGATGAATAAACAAACACCTTTTGGAAAAATTATAATTTTAATAAAAATGGAACAACTAATTACAATTTATGAAATATTCTCTAATGGATATTTAACTAGTTCTTTAGATTTAATAAGCGTAATGGCTTTATTGTGTGGTATAGCAATAATAATTAATAAAAATCCTATAATTTCTATTATATTCTTAATAGGACTATTTGCAAGTATATCTGTATATTTAATATTATTAGGTTTAACTTTCATAGGTCTATCTTATTTAATAGTTTATATAGGAGCAGTATCTATATTATTTTTATTCATCTTAATGTTAATAAACATTAGAACAAGTGAACTACAAAGTAATAATAAAAATAGTATCCCTTTAGGGTTATTTATAACATTATTATCAAATTTCACATTATTCCAATTATTACCTTATTTTATGGCAATATTAAATAATTATAGTAGTAAATTAAATACTATAATATACTACTTACCTTGAAATAAATATATTGATATAGTAAATTATATTAATAAAAATGCAAATATAAATAATGCAAATGTTATGTTTGTATCAAGTAATAGTTGAGATGGAAATATGGCAGAAACTAGCCATATAAACGCATTAGGAAATATATTATATACAAGTTATAATATGTGAATATTTATGGCAAGTTTTATCTTATTATTAGCCATGGTAGGAGCTATTATAATTACAATTAAAACAGAAAAATCACAAGCCTAAAATATGATGACAAAAACAATATTAATATCAATAATAGGGTCATCTGATTACCATTTAGAAACACTTGTAGATTTAATGCATGTAGGAAAAGATGGATGTATATCTATGGTCGAACCGTTATTTAAAACTTCCAGTCATAATATAGATATAATTAACTCACAGCCTACGATAGCAAAACTAGCTTATGGTTCTTCTTATAATATAAATATCCAGGACTCATTTAATGATCTAAATGCTAATGGATTGGTTATACGTGCAAATATTGATGGGCCCCATTCATATTATAATGATATAAAGAGATTTTCTTTTAATATAAATATCGATGGCTCATTTAATAGTGAAATATATGCTATTAATTGCCATTCTGATATAAGCATCAAGAAGTTCTTTCACTTTAAATTAGATGCTAATGCTTCTGCTCATGGTTTTCATGTAAAAGCCAGGGACTCATTTAATCATATAGTGCTTTATGAAAATTCTACTAGTAGAATACATTTCCACGGCTCATTAGAGTATGAACACAAAGGTAGATGTGATTGACTTCCGCATGCGGAAATAAAGTATAATCATAATATTAATAAACATTGAGTAACGGACACAGGAGTAAGGGAAAAAATTTTATCTGAGATGGCAAAGAAAAACAAGGGCTTTTTTGTATAAACAATTATAATTAAAAATACAAGTTTAAAATATACGCATGCTTCGCAACCAGGAAGGTTTAATATTATCAATAATAGGATCAAATGACTATATAAGTACTACTATACAATTAATACAAGTAACAACAGATGGATCACAACATGTAATCCAAACGTTATTTCATAGTTCTTCTAACAACATAAACATCAATAACTCAGAACCTATAATCGCCACAACACTATCTAATAATTGTTCAGGGTTTAACATAAACATCAATAACTCGTTTAATAATCTAAATCAAGATTATTATTCTTTTTATACAAACATCAAGGACTCATTTAATAACGGTTCTGAGTTTAACGTTAACATCTGCAACTCATTTAATAGTGTATCAGGTTCTAGTCCTGATGTAAACTTCAAGAACTTATTTAATAATGTATCAAAAATTAAACCTCTTTTCGCCACGGAGGTCCCATTTAAGAGTGTATCTGACATTAAACCTCTTTTCCCATCAAAGTTAGAGTCGTTTAATGATAATTATGGGTTTAACGTTAACATCCGCAACTCATTTAATAGTGTATCTAATATCTATAGGAAAGCTATGGTAAAGGAAAGCAAAGATTATTTTATATAATGATAATTGCCACTCATACAACTACACCTTAAAAAAAGAAAAATTAGTTCAATGGTAGAGCGATCGTTTTACACACGATAAGTTGAAGGTTCAAATCCTTCATTTTTCATAAACAACTTTTTGCGTAAGCATATCCCTGTATTTCAAAGGGGGTGTACGCAAGCTAGGGTTTGCAGAACACATTCCTGTGAAGCGTGCAGGATCACTTGTGTAGATAAAGGAAATAATTAATAATTTTATGTATAGGGTACACGCAGTATTTCATAAGGCAAGTAAGCCAGCCAGCACATAATAAGATTCCTTAACTTAAACGGTAGAGTGCATTTTTGATAAGAATGATATCAGCGTTCGATTCGCTGAGGAATTACAGAGAATTGGCCGAGCGGTTTAAGGCGGTAAGCTTGAGTCTTATTAGGTTATATTCTAACCACATCCGTTCAAATCGGATATTCTCTGAATAAGAGTGTAGTTTAATTGGCAAAATAGGAAGCTTCAACCTTCAAATTCTTGGTTCAAGTCCAAGTACTCTTGTCACAACGGATTAGGGCCGGCTTGGGTAGGCACTTCGTTTGGGACGAAGACTAGTTATGTTCGAATCATGATAATCCGATACTCTCTTATTTAGATTTATTAGAGATAAATTAAAAAAAAATGATGTAACATTACTATCATAAATAAATATGCGTTATAAGCATAACAACAAATTAATAGAATAGTATATTATATTATAATATACTAAATATTTGATATATAAATTATAATTATATAGATTAAAAGATGTTATTTATAATAATATCTATATAATTTATACAAGTATACAAAGAAATTATTATGGAATTTAAGCTATATATTAAAGAGAATTATTTATATACATTTATATGATATATATAAACTCTAAGAGAAATTAGATAATAAACGAAGTGAATTGAAATATCTTAGTAACTTTAGGAAAAGAAATCAAAAGAGATTCCATGATTAGCGTGAGCTAAAATGGACAAGCCTAAAAAGTAAAATGGTTAATAAACTGTTTAAATTAAATGGGGAACCTTCCTCAAAGGCTAAATATAATATATAAGCGATAGTGGAAAGTACCGTGAGGGAACTAAAAGAAAAATAGTGATTTTATAAGCAGTTCGGAAAATAAAAAAGTTAGAACGTACCTTTTGCATAATGGGTCACCAAGTTAACATTAGATGCGAGAATAAACGTAGTTAAACCGAGCGTTAAAATAACGTAAAGTGTCTAAAGTTAGACCCGAAGCCTGGTGATTTTACCATAATCAGGATTATAAAAGTCCGAACGGAATATTGTAGCATAAATATCCGAAGAATTATGGTAGGTGTAGTGAAAGACAATACTGACCAGGATAGCTGGTTTTCTGCGAAACCTATAATAGTAGGCAATTTAAGTATAATATCTTAGCAGGTACAGAATTTAATCTCAGACAAGACATTAAATGTTTTATTTTGTACAAATTGGGGGATCATGAAGATTTTATCAGTGAGTATGCAGACTCGGAATGGCAAAGATATATCTTAAATCATCAGACATAGAATGATAAGGTTGTATGTCAAAAGGGAAACAGCCCAGAACAAGAGTTAAGGTTCCTAAATTATTCGTTGAGTGAAATTAAGAAGGTTTTTATTAAAGTCGACAAGGAGATAGGCTTAGAAGCAGCCATAATTTTATGACCTCGTAACAGAGCGCTTGTTAAGTTTTAAAAGCATCGAAAATTTACCGGATCTAAACAATATACCGAAACCTTGTCCATATTAATTTATAATAAAAATTCTATTATAATTAAGTGGGGTAGCAGAACGTTGAGCTGAATTATGATTTTTATTTTTTAAATAAAATTATGTGCATACTATGTATGCTTCAATTTAACTCAAGTGATAATGGTGACATGAGTAACTAAAAGAAAATTTTCCGCCTAAAGCTTATGGATATAATTAAGTAACGGCCTCTAAGTTTATATTATCTAAAGATTTAAACGATGAGACAATCTTTATTACTAAGGACGACATTTTATGCTTATTAATAAGCAGTAGTGAAAAATGTACTGGAAAAATAGTAATATATTTATATATCATAACAGTATATATAAATGAAAAGTAACCGTACCTAGAATCTGAAACAAGTAAGCTAGTAGAGAATACGAAGGCGTAAATGAGCTAACAATCATAAAGGAACTCGGCAAATTGACTACCGTAACTTCGGGATAAGGAGAGCTCATTATTCTTGATTAATATCAAGTAAAGAGGAAGAAGCATGAAATAGTGTTGTACGACTGTTTAATTAAAACACAGCACTTTGCTGAAAGATTAAAAATCTAAGTATAGAGTGTGATGTCTGCCCGGTGCCGGCTGGTTAACAGATATAATTGGATATACTAATATCTGATGTAGACGGAAACCCCGGTTAAAGGCGGCCTTAACGTGAGGGTCCTAAGGTAGCGAAATGCCTTGGCCGTTAAATGCGGTCTTGCATGAATGATGTAACGATACAACAGCTGTCTCTATGATTGACTCAGTGAAATTGGAATAGCTGTGCAGATACAGTTTACCTCTAGTTAGACGAGAAGACCCTATGCAGCTTTACTGTCACTAATTATAGAGTATGATAAACAATTTTCAGATTATAAGGTAATTGACTAGATGACAATGAGAATCCTTTATTTTTTTTTCATATGAATGAATTGATTTAGGGATATGAGATGTGTAATTTTGTTCGTGCTTGCGAAAGTGCTATCAAAACTACATGACTTATATTAGTAAATCAACCTAGTTCAGCTTATTTTTATAAATAAGTAACCTTTGGTAAGGAACTATCGCTAGGGGACAGTTTATGTGGGGCACAGACCCTGTAAAGAGTAAACAGGAGTGTCTAAAAATTTACAAATATTTTGTTTGCGATTTAAGGTAGTTTAACTATTTTTAATCATATAAAATTATTTATATGTGCATTTTTATGTATATATATTTAAAATTAGGTAGGATTTTCACTATATAGAAATTAGAGATAATTAGAAACATTATGTATTAACTAATGTTTTTTAACTATTCTATAGAATAGTTATGTTTAAAATATCTAAAAAGCTCAACGGCTAAATCTTGCCTTACTGTTTGATTATCTACAAATCTTACAGTTGCGTAAGCAGGGCATAGGATCACAAGATGCAACAAGGAAAGATCTTGGATTATTGGAAAAGCTACGCTAGGGATGTTTGTCCTTTAATATTTTATTTAGTGGTTGTGATACGATACGACACAGTATAAATAAAATAATTAATAAATATATTGGGTAAATTTCAAAAATTACTAATTTAGTAAATTTGAAGCGAAGTTTATCTTAGCATAAATTATAAGATAAAAACGTTCAACGACTATAAGGTGAGTTATATGCAATAAACAATAATCCTTTTTAACACCCAACATTTTTATTATATATATATTAAAAAAAAAATAAAACAAATAATATATTTCAATATATGCTTCATTCTGCAGCTATACAAGCTAAAACTAAAGCTATAAATAATAATAAAATAAACGCTGTAAACGTAAACAGTGCTACTATTTTTAATAATAATTTAAAAAAGAATCCTAAAACAATACTACTAAGAAAAAAAAAATGTGATGTTGGGATGACAAAATATTTACCTTCATTCTCTAAAGAATGAAAAAATACTGTATATTCTTTTAATAAAAATACATTAAAAAATATACCAGTTAATGATTTAAATATTAATAAAATAATAAAAGGTTATTTTAATTTATATTTTAAAGACAATAAATTTACAAATTCTAAATTTATATTACTTAAAAGAAGACGTAATTTACTAAGAAGAATACATGTAAGTAATGCAGAAATTAAACATACTAATAATAAAGCAATAATTACTTTATATACTATTAATAGAGAAAAAAATGTATTAAAAAAAAAATACTGAAAAATAAATAAAAAAATAAGTAAAAGATTAATAGCAAAACGTTATCTTTTATTATATAAAACAAATATAAATAAAATATATAATGTGTTAAATAAACATATGCTCAATACTACTATTAGTACAGAGCAAAGCTCATCTATAACTGCTACAGCAGCTACAGTTAAAGCTAATATATTTATAAATGATATAATAAGAAAGAAAAAATTTATAGAATATAAATTAGAATATTTGAATAGATTTATAAAATTAAAAGATCTTTACTTAAAAAAAGTTTGAGGTATTATTCTTAATAAATACGCAAGAAAATATTTAAGATTATTAAGAAAATATGATTTATTATATTCTCTTAATCAATATAAATTTAATAAATTAATATTCTTACCTATATTAAGTAATATACTTAATAAAATTATAGGTAAAAAAATAGAATATAATATAATTAATTTGAAATCTATTGCTAACAATACAGATCTTTTTACTAATGCTTTAGCATTAAAATTAAAAAAAAGAAGAATTAATTATATAAGAAATATGTTTAGTATTTTAAATAGAGCATATTTACCTAATGTTAATACTTTTAAAGAAAGATCTAGAATTAATAATAATATTGTATCAAGAACAACTGTAGATGAAGCTTCATCATCAGTAAAAGAATTAAAAATAATTTCTAATATAAATACACGTTCTGCAAGCTCTAATTTATCTAAATTATTAGATAATCGTGCTAATCTTAATAATAAAAAAATACCTAATATAATTTACGATTCTATAGGATATAAACATATGGGAGGTATAAGATTAGAAGTTAAAGGAAGATTAACTAAACGTTATAGAGCGGATAGATCTATATATTCATTAAAATGAAAAGGTGGATTAAAAAATATAGATTCTTCTTTTAAAGGTTTAAGTTCAGTTTTATTTAGAGGTAATTCTAAATCAAATGTGGCTTATTCAATAGCTAAATCAAAACGTCGTATTGGAGCCTTTGCAGTAAAAGGTTGAATAAGTGGTAAATAATAATGGTAAATATTATTATTTAATAATACTTATAAATATAAAAGTTAAGCATTAATGTATGCTAGCAATATAAAAATGAAATATATATATAATAAAAATGAAGACATAGTCTGAACCATTTTGAAAAAAATGGAAATATTAGTGTGTGTACACTATTTATGATAACATATAGAACAGGCTAATTTGCGCAAGAGTGTACAAAATGAGTGCGCGGTTTGGCACCTCGATGTCGGCTTAACTTATCCTCATGGATGCAGGAACTATGTAGGGTGCGACTGTTCGTCGATTAAAAAGTTACATGAGCTGGGTTAAATACGTCGTGAGACAGTATGGTTTCTATCTTCTAGGGGGAATTAGAATATAATAAGAACTAACTTTTGTACGAAAGGAACAGGAAGAATTAAACTTGTAAAAGGGTTAAATAATAGTTACTAACCTATGGTTTACCTGTTGTCTATGTGCCCAAATATTAAATATATATAATTTTATTATATATATCTGTATAATACTATACAAAGGGATGTTTCTTTCACTAAGATAAATGCATAGCATAGGCACGGCAGGAAAGCTAAGTTGGTTAAGGATAAGTGCTGAAAGCATATAGGCACGAAGCTTATCTTAAGATATTTCTTAAATATGCGTAAAATAATATTACGAATTAAATTATAGGCTTTATCCGTAAGAATCTTGAGATTTTTAAGAATAAAGTACTAATTTCATAAATTACTATTTATAAATATATCATCATAATATAATTGCCTGATTAGCATAAAAGTAATGCAATTGTTTTGTAATCAATAGAAGTAAGTGCGATACTTACATTGGGCTATAAAAGCGTGGATTTTTATCCTGTTGCTCCATACCCTTTGGGGGTGTGCGCAAGCTAGGGTATGTTAAAGCTATAAAAAAGGATTAGTAGTCAAGTGGTAAGACATAGCTCTTTCAATGCTACCATCGCAGGTTCGAATCCTGTCTAGTCTATAGCGGGTTAGTGTAATAGATAACATATTCGGCTCATGCCCGAAAGATATAGGTGCGAGTCCTGTACCCGCGTAGGGCTATAACTTAATAGGTAAAGTGTACTGCTCATAACAGTAATTATAAGTGTTCAAGTCACTTTAGCCCTAAATAATCCGAGTAGTGGAATAGGTAGACACGTCTACACCACTACTCCCAATCCGAATGGTGAAACTGGCAAACACAACAAACTTAAGCTTTGTAGGCTCTAAGCCTTGTAGGTTCAAGTCCTACTTCGGATAATTTAATTATGTATATTATGTATTAAATAATTATAAAGCATGGCGCAGGCTGGCGAAGTATGTACGTATAATATAATAATTCGAAACATTACTTTAGCTAATAATTTATTATATATAGTATTGTAACTAACATAAAACTACCAGACAATTTTTATAAAAAATTACTGAGATTTATAGTCCTTGTTAGCAAGTGATGAATTATAGTATACTTAATATACTCCGGGATAATGTAAGGTTTTTCATCAGGGATGAGGGTATGTATTATACTATACCTAAATTGGATGTTAGACCATATAGTAATATATATAGCTATAAATATATATCACTTTATACATAATAAAAGAGTAATTTGCCTAGTTCGCTACTTACCTATTGGCTTGCTCCTATGTAAACATTAAATCAGGGTATACTAAGCTATTTATTAATATAGGTTGTTTAAGGTAGCAACACAATACTGAGGGGATATAGTTTAACTGGTAAAACTGTGATTTTGCATATCATTAATTCGGGATCGAGTCCTGATATCTCCAAATAATAAGCTTGTGAAGCTCAATTGGTTGAGCAGAACGTTGAAGTTGTTTATTTATATAACATTAGTTATATAGATATAATGTTACATTTGTACAACGACAATGTAATATTTTTATTAATAATAAAAAATTATAATAGACAATAATTACTATTATATAGACAATAAAATAATATATAAAATGAAAAACACAATAAATAATAACATAATTCCCTTAATAACTTATTCTAATGCAGAAAGGGACAAATTTATTCTTTACAAAGATAATAAGGGTAAATCCGGTATATACCGTTGAAATAATTTAATTACAAATAAAAGTTACGTAGGTTCAGCTAGATCAATTAGAGGTAGATTTAGTATTTATTATTCTACAAATTCTATTCAACGTAAACTAGCAGAAGGATCTAGTGCTATTTATAGCGCTATACTAAAATATGGCTATGAAAATTTTAGTATAGATATTCTAGAATATTGTGACATAAATACTTTAATAGAAAGAGAGCAATATTATCTTGATTTATTGGAACCTGAGTACAATATATTAAAGATAGCTTATTCTCGTGAAGGTACCAAACATACTGAAATAACAAAATTACGAATAGGATTAAAATCTCTGGGGCGTATACATACAGAAGAGGCTAAATTAAAGATGAGGGAAATAGCTATATTACGTAAAGGTGAAGAAACTTCTCTTTATGGTAAAAATCATTCTCCTGAAAGTCTGTTAAAAATGTCAATAAATAGATCTACGCAAGTTAAAGTTCAAGATAGAGTATTAAATAAGGAGATAGTATTCTTAGGTAATAAGGAAGCAGCCGAGTTTTTAAATGTAAGTATATCTACGTTAGTGAGATATAAAAAATTAAATAAATTAATAAAAGAAAGATACTTAGTATCTAATAAAAGCACATGTAACTCAATTGGTAGAGTGAAATATTGAAGCTATTTTTGTTGTAAGTTCAAGTCTTGCCATGTGCATATAAAATAAAAGGTGCCAGGGGGTGGTGTGGTCTTAAGTTACTACCACCCTAAAGGGACTTTAGTATAATGGTGAATGCGTATGACTTTTAATCATTAAAATGTAGGTTCGAATCCTGCAAGTCCTATATATAAATTTATGTATTTATGATAAATAAATCATATAATAAGCTTGTGAAGCTCAATTGGTTGAGCGAAATATTGAAGCTATTTCGGCTGTAAGTTCGAGTCTTACCACGAGCATTTGTAATATATAAGGCAAAATTTAATTTTGTGCTTAGCTTGCTAATCTGTATCCCCGCTTCGCTATCCGTACCTACTGTACCCCTCTACGGGGGATACGGGATAGGGTAATAAGGAATTAATATAAACGAAGCATGGATATGTAAATATACGAACCAGGAATGTTTAAGCTATATTTTACTTGTCTTAGTCGGAAGGTGGTTATAATAACAATTTGTAAGCTAAGTAGCACATAATAGATTAAAACAGATATGTTGGAATTGGTAGACAAAGTTCGTTTAGGCCGAGCTGATAGCAATATCGTACAAGTTCGACTCTTGTTATCTGTAATATTAATATAGAGCCATTTTAGGAGGATGACGACAAAGTATATATACTTATCAAGCAAACCGTCTCCCTTCTATCCCCCTACGGGAGATTAGAGTAGAGCACACATGTAGGCATACTTCAGGTATGTATATTTACACAACCAAAATAAGCTAAAGTTACCTTTATATCCTATTGATTAACGGGTAGATCATAAATTTTTGGTATTTACAGTCGGTGTTCGAATCACCGTAGGATAATTTATTTAGCGTTTAACTATATGTGTAATACTGTAAGCCGGCAGCCAGCTACAACTTGCAGTATAAATACTGCTTCGTACAAAGTGTACCTTGCATGTATGTTTACACAATCCTCACTAGGTACGCATGCTTGTCAGCATGTTTAGCTAGCAAGCAACTCAGTCGCCGTTTAACTTATTTCCCTGCTTCGCTATCCGCATCCTATCCCTGCTTTGCAGAGATTAGGATAACGAGGAATTAGGAAATATACCTAAAAAACTATAATAATTTTTAATACATAAGGTAGATATAACTCAATAGGTAGAGTGGCTATTTGTGGTGTAGCCTGTTCTCGGTTCGAATCCGAGTATTTACCCTAGCTTGCTTATTTTCCTGTACATCCCCTCTTACACCTAATCCCAGCTTTGCAGGGACACAGGCTAGGGGATAATAAAATCAGGAAGGATTAGGTAAGCATACATTCAATATATTGATTTAATTTGTTATATGAGGTACTCCCAGCGACGACGGCTAGGCAACAAATCGAACGGTCGGCTATAAGATTAAATTTTTAATTTAATTTATTATATGAGCCTAGGTAGTTTAAATGGTTAAAACCTTAATTTCATACGTTAAAGATGAGAATTCGATTTTCTCCCAAGGCTGACTACTCTATTTAATTAATGCTTACTAAATAAATTTTTAGTAGTGGAAAAGTGCTAGTATATATATTTTACAGGAGAAATTATTTTGGTAATACATAGCTTACATATCATGGAAAGCTAGTCAATGACCAAATATATATTATCTTTTAATAACTAGTAAAACTATAACAACATACATATTAAATAATGATTATATTATCTATATTATTAGTTTTATTATCTAATGCCGTCAATATAAGACGAGATTTATCTATTCTATTTAATAGAATAGCCGTATTAATTTTAGTATATTGTATATTACACGATATGTCTTCTTTATCTGTTATAACTAAAGGTATAGGATTACATGGTGGTTTATTACTTATGACAAGTACAACACAAATATTCCATATTTTTGTTTTTGTTGTAAGTATATTAATATTACAATTAACTAGTTTTTATCCTAGAAAAGTATGAGTATCAGAATATTCATCTGTAACAGACTTATTATTAAACAAATTTGTTTATTATAATACAAAAATAATTAATAAAATGGGAGAACATTTAAAAATTATTGAATATCCTTTAATAATATTATTTGTGATAACAGGTGCAATATTATTAATGTCTACTAATGACTTAGTATCTATTTTTTTAGCTATAGAATTGCAAAGTTACGGTCTTTATATATTAAGTACTATTTATAGAAATTCTGAATTATCAACTACAGGAGGTTTAATTTACTTCTTATTAGGGGGATTAAGTTCATGTTTTATACTATTAGGTACTGCGTTATTATATGCAAATTCAGGTACTACAAACCTAGATGGGCTATATATTATAACAAGTATAAGTGATATAAGTACAAATTTATGATATACACCTTATTATATAAATCTTTCTTTAGTAGTATTTACTATAGGATTTTTATTTAAAGTAAGTGCAGCACCATTCCATTTCTGATCACCTGACGTTTATGACGCTATACCTACAATAGTTACTACATTTGTGGCTATAGTAGCTAAAATATCTATATTTATACTATTATTACAATTAGTATATTATACTAGTGCTAACTTTACAGCAGGTACTATGAATTGAACATTTATTTTATTAATAAGTTCATTATTTTCATTAATAATAGGAACTGTTGTAGGTTTAACTCAATATAGAATAAAAAGATTATTTGCTTATAGTACTATTTCTCACGTAGGATTTATCCTTTTAGCTTTAAGTATATCTAGTGTTGAATCTACTCAAGCATTTATTTTCTATTTAACACAATATTCTATAAGTAATGTTAATTTATTCTTCATAGTGATAGCTATAGGATTCTCTTTATATTGCTATGTAAGTGAAAATAAAGAACATGAAGAATTAATGGATAAAAATAATTCACCAATTCAATTAATAAGCCAATTAAAAGGTTATTTCTATATAAATCCTTTCTTGGCTATAAGTTTAGCTATCACTATATTCTCATTTGCAGGAATTCCTCCTTTATTAGGATTCTTCGGTAAACAGATGGTATTAAGTGCAGCTTTAGATAAAGGTCTTATATTCTTATCTTTAATCGCTATATTAACTAGTGTTATAGGTGGAATATATTATTTAGGTATAGTTAAAGAAATGTTCTTTAGTTTACCAGAATATAAAATAAATCCTTTATTAGAAAATTTAGTATTAAAAGGTAATATATTAGATAGTAATAAAAAAGTTGTTAAAAAAGATATAAACTTTAATTATAAAAATATAGCAATATCTAGTCCTATTTCTTTTGTAATTTCTATAATTACACTTGTTATTGGATTATTTTTATTTATAAACAAAGAATGATTAAGCATGGGTACCATATTGGTACAAATATTATTTAATAGTTAAATGAGTAGTGTTACTTTTCTTTTTATGTTTGTAACTATTTTAGCAATCGTTTTTTTACTTCTTAATTTTATTCTAGCCCCTCATAACCCTTACCAAGAAAAATATAGTATTTTTGAATGTGGATTCCATAGTTTCCTTGGTCAAAATAGAACTCAATTCGGTGTAAAATTCTTTATATTTGCATTAGTTTATCTATTATTAGACTTAGAGATTTTAGTAATATATCCTTATGGTATCAGTGTATACGATAATGGTATTTATGGATTAATTGTTGTACTTATTTTTATAGGTATAATAACTGCAGGATTTGTATTTGAACTAGGTAAAAATGCATTAAAAATAGATAGCAGACAATCAAATAATTATTTTTATAAATCAAAAAAATTCATTAATATGTTTAATGAATATAAATAATTGAGATTATTTAGATTTATTAGTACGAATTATAATTTTAATTTTGTGAAATTTAAATTTCTAAGACTTTTTTTTTTACCATATCATTTTATTACATAAACTAAATATAAAGCAATTTAGATAGCATTATTTTTTTTTAATGCTACAATCATCAAAAATCATCGGAGCAGGATTAGCTACTATAGGTCTAGCAGGAGCAGGTATAGGAATAGGAGTAGTATTTGGATGTTTAATAGTAGGAGTAGCTAGAAACCCTTCATTAAAAAATCAATTATTCTCATATTCTATACTAGGGTTTGCTTTTTCAGAAGCAACTGCCTTATTTGCTTTAATGATGGCTTTACTTTTATTATACGTAGCCTAGTATAACTATATAAATACAACTTTTTTTCTTTATGCCTTTAGCTTACCCTATTGTGTAAAGATACATGCTTATAAGCATGCTGGTTAGTCGCCATTCATATCCTTTAAGGGATCAGGATGGGTTTGTAGGTTATTACTATCTATGTTTATAATAGAGCATAATCGGCATAGCTATAATTATAGCTAAAAATTTATAAGTTATAGCTAAAAATTTATAACTTATAAATATTATTTAACTAAACGCAATTCTATTATAATATTTTATGATATTATCTCCATAAGAAGCATGCATACTTCGTAAGGCTAGCGATGTATGGAGTAGTATAATAATTAGCACTAGTGCTAAAAAAATAATTATAATTAGAAACTCTTATTTACAATATATTAATGAAAAATTTATTTAATACATTTATTAATTTTGATGCACCTTATCCTTGAGGAATTTATTTCCAAGATAGTGCTACTCCACAAATGGAAGGATTAGTGGAACTTCATGATAATATTATGTACTATTTAGTACTAATTTTATTCAGCGTAGGATGAATATTATTTTCTATAATAAGAAATTTTACATCAACTAAAACTCAAATATCTCATAAATACTTAAACCACGGTACTTTAATAGAATTAATATGAACTATAACACCAGCTGTTATATTAATATTAATAGCATTCCCTTCTTTCAAATTATTATATTTAATGGATGAAGTTAATGACCCTTCTATGACTATTTTAGCTGAAGGTCACCAATGATATTGAAGCTACCAATACCCTGATTTTATAGATTCTAGTGAAGAATTTATAGAATTTGATTCTTATATAGTTCCTGATTCAGACTTAGAAGACGGAGGATTAAGAATGTTAGAAGTGGATAATAGAGTAATAGTTCCTGAATTAACACATATTAGATTTGTAATTACAGCTGGTGATGTTATCCATTCTTTTGCTGTTCCTTCTTTAGGTATTAAATGTGATGCTTATCCTGGTAGATTAAACCAAGTTTCTGTATTTATTAACAGAGAAGGAGTATTCTACGGACAATGTTCTGAAATTTGTGGTATCTTACACAGTTCTATGCCTATCGTTATAGAATCTGTTAATATCGATAAATTCGTTCACTGATTATATTCTGCTTAATTTACTGCTAGCTTGTTGCATGCAGGTAGGAAATTCCTAGTGGGATGGTACGAGGAACCGACTTTACTCCGCTTAATGAATACTAACTTACAAAGCATATGTAATTAGTAAGGCTGTGTAAATATGCACATATTCTTAACAAGCGTAAATTCTATTTATTATTTTGCTTGTATTATAGTTAATTAATTATAATATTGTGCTCCTCTTGGCTGTCTAGCTTGCTTGTTGTGTAAATATGCATGTATGTATATAAGCAGGAAAGTTATTTTTAAATAATTTACTTTTTAGTAAGTTACTATAATACTTAGCAAGTTAGACATAAAAAAAAGAGATATTAGTTTAAGGGTAAAACTTGATGTTACGGCCATCACAATTGTAGTTCAAATCTACAATATCTCTAGTATAAAGATATCTTTATACTAAAAATCATATAGTATGTAAACACCTAATATATAATATAAGACTATAAATATATATAGGATTTAGCATTATATATCCCTTAAGATTAACATTAACAAATCCCTGCTATTGATGAAACATTACAGAAGCAGGACTATTTATAGTTTGTGCGATTAGCGTTGGGAGGATATGGCTGCTAAGCTATACTACGAGGTCGGAACATACAAGCAACCAGAATAATTAGTGGTGGTTTTTGTTAAAATAAAATATGAATTTAACTTTAGTACTTTTTTTAATAGGAATCTTAGGATTTGTATTTAATAGAAAAAATATAATATTAATGCTTATTTCTATAGAAATAATGCTATTATCTATAACATTCCTAATATTGGTAAGTTCCGTTAATATTGATGATATCATTGGACAAACATACGCTATATACATTATAGTTGTGGCTGGAGCAGAATCTGCTATTGGTTTAGCTATTTTAGTAGCTTTTTATAGACTTAGAGGAAGTATTGCGATAGAATATAAATAATGTATTTAAGTATAATAGTATTACCTTTATTAGGTTCTATAGTATCCGGTTTTTTTGGTAGAAAAATTGGTGTAACCGGTAGTCGTATTTTAGGTTGTTTAAGTATACTAACAACTACTATATTGGCTATTATTGGTTTTTTTGAAATAGGATTTAATAATAACCCCGTTTCAATAAATTTATTTAAATGATTAGATAATGAATCATTTAACATGGCATGAAACTTTCAGTTTGATAGTTTAACAGTTTCAATGTTAATACCTGTATTGATTATTAGTACTTTAGTTCATTTTTATTCAATAGGATATATGAGTCACGATCCTCACAATCAAAGATTTTTCAGTTATTTAAGTTTATTCACTTTTATGATGATAATATTAGTTACAGGTAATAATTATCTATTAATGTTTGTTGGATGAGAAGGTGTAGGAGTTTGTTCTTATTTACTAGTTAGTTTCTGATTTACTAGAATAGCTGCTAATCAAAGTTCTTTATCTGCTTTCTTAACTAATAGAGTTGGGGATGCTTTCTTGATGATAGGTATGTTTATTACATTATGATCTTTAGGTAATTTAGATTATAGTGTTGTATTTTCATTAGCTCCTTATATGAATGAAAATATAATTACAATTATAGGTATATGTTTATTAATAGGTGCAATGGCTAAAAGTTCTCAAGTAGGTTTACATATATGATTACCTATGGCCATGGAGGGACCTACTCCTGTATCTGCTTTAATACACGCAGCTACTATGGTTACAGCTGGAGTATATTTATTAATACGTTCATCTCCTTTAATTGAATATAGTTCAACTGTATTATTAATATGTTTATGATTAGGTGCAGTTACAACTGTATTTAGTTCTCTTATTGGATTATTCCAACAAGATATTAAAAAAATTATAGCTTATTCTACTATGAGTCAATTAGGTATGATGGTTATAGCAATAGGTTTATCTTCATACAATGTAGCTTTATTCCATTTAGTAAATCATGCGTTCTATAAAGGATTATTATTCTTAGGAGCAGGTGCAGTTATACACGCTGTGGTAGATAATCAAGATTTAAGAAAATATGGAGGATTAATATCATTTTTACCTTTAACTTATTCTGTTATATTAATAGCTAGTCTTAGTTTAGTAGCTTTCCCATTTATGACAGGATTCTATAGTAAAGATTTTATATTAGAATCTGCTTACGGTCAATATCATTTTAGTAGTATAGCTGTATATGTTATAGCTGTAATAGGTGCTATATTCACTACATTGTATTCAGTTAAAGTTATATATTTAACTTTCTTAGCTAATCCTAACGGACCCGTTAATTATTATAGAAATGCTCATGAAAGTGACATATTTATAAGTTTACCTTTAGTGGTTTTAGCTATATTCTCTATATATTTCGGATATATTACTAGAGATATTTTTATAGGTTTAGGTTCAGGTTTCTTTGTAGATAATAGTATATTTATTCACCCTGTTCACGAAATAATGATTGATACTGAATTTGGTGTACCTACTATATTTAAATTAATTCCTTTTATACTTACTGTATCTTTCTCTGCATTAGCTATAATATATTCAGAATTCATGCCTAATCTTGTTTCTAACTTTAAATTATCTAACTTAGGGTACTATATTTACGGTTTCTTTAACCAACGTTTCTTGGTGGAATTCTTCTATAATAAATTTATTGTAAATGCTGTACTTGAAGCTGGTAGTCAAACTACTAAAGTTTTAGATAAAGGTTCAATAGAATCAGTAGGTCCTTATGGTTTTGGTATTATATTAACTAAATCAAGTAAAATTATCGGTAGTTTAAGTAATGGTGTAGTTACTAATTATGCTCTTTACATTTTAATAGGTATTTGTTTTTACTTATCTATATTTACTTTTGTTCCTATACTTGGTGATACGATCAATGCTATAATGTTATCTGTTGTGGCTATTTTAATCACAGTTAATTTTGTGCGTAGCTAGAAAGTAGTATTACTTTTTTCTCCGTAACATTTAAGCTACGTGAGGCACAAAGATGAATACTCATTAATTACTCATGTCACTTTTATTAACTAATGCTTACATTATTACGCACCTTAGAGGTAACTCACTAAGGCAACCAGGGTATTATTATACTGATCGGTTATTAATTTAATAACCTTTAAGGTTGATATGCTAGCACACACCTAGCGGGGCGGGTTTAAATTAAAGCTAATATTTGTTTTGTTTATTTATATTCATTATAGCTTTATTAAATCCCAATAGGATTTTAGCTATGAATATATTATTAGAGGTGTGTATCTAATAAGGAAGTTATTTGGTTAATTAATTAATAATTATGAAGGATCGTAACCTTCAGCTTCCACCCTATGGTGTTTATAAACACTAAACATACTACTAATACTAAGTATAGGCATACTGGCCATCATTTAGTGGTAGTAATAATAGTATTGTAAATTTTACAGCTTAAGTCTCAAAATGAGATGAATTAATTAGTAAATGATAAATAAATATATATACCCACTATCTTACTAAATGGTAAGTAAAAGAATATAGCTCAGGTAAATATATTTATATATAATAAATAAATATATTATAAATTATTACCATGAGAATATTAAAAAATCACCCTTTATTAAAATTAGCTAATGGTTATTTAATAGATGCTTCACAACCAAGTAATATAAGTTACTTGTGAAATTTTGGATCTTTATTATTATTATGTTTAGTTATACAAATTGTAACAGGAATTACATTAGCTATGCATTATAACCCTTCTGTAGCAGAAGCATTTAATTCTGTAGAACATATTATGCGTGACGTAAACAATGGATGATTAGTTCGTTATTTACACAGTAACACTGCATCTGCTTTCTTCTTTTTAGTGTACTTACACATAGGAAGAGGTATATATTACGCATCATATAGATCTCCTAGAACATTAACATGAGTTATAGGTACAATAATACTTATCGTTATGATTGTTACAGGATTCTTGGGTTACCAACATAGCCCAAAATGGTTTAATAATGGTGTGATTTTTAATTCAACAAAATATAATGGTACTTCTCACAAAAAAGTAAGATGTTACAGTACATCTTCATCAGTAAACAATCAGTACTCTAAAATTGTTTTAGAGTTTTTAACAGATAAAAATATAAAACCTGTTTTTATATTTGAAGATCTTAGAAATGTAAATACTAAAGATAAGATTAAAGATCAAACAAAAGGTTTAAGTGGTGTTTATTTAATTTTAAATAAGATTACTCTTGATTATTATGTAGGGTCTGCTTCTACTGATAAATTGTATACTAGATTCTACAGACATCTAATCAATCTTACTGGTAGTAAGGTTGTAAAGTTAGCCGTAAATAAGTACGGTATAGACAACTTTGTGTTTATAGTATTAGAAACGTTTACAGAAAAAACTACTGTAGAAAATAATAAAAACCTTTTAGATATAGAAGATTTTTATTTAAAATCCTTATTGCCTAATTATAATATATTAACTGAAGCTGGGGCTAGTTTTGGTTATAAGCATACTGAATTAGATAGAATAAAAATGAAAGCTAATTACAGTCAAGAACGGCGTATGCGTATAGGTAATATAAATAAGGATAAACAATTTAGTGTTACTACTATAGAAAGAATGAGACAAAGTGCTTTAAATAGAAATAAAGTAGAGTTTAGTAAAGAAGCTTTAGATAATATGAAGAAAGCATCTAAACCCCTTATACTTTATAATATTGAAAATAACACAGTGTTTGGTGAATATAGTAGTATAACTGATGCGGCTTTAAGTTTAAATTGTAATCAAAAAACAATTTATAGAGCCTTAAAAACTGAAAAGAAAGTACTATTAAGACGTTGAATTGTAAAATACAAATAGATTATTATTAATCCATAGTCCCACAAGTTAAATTTCTTATGTAACTTCTAGAAGAAAATAAGATAAAAGTGGAATAACCTGACGGGGTTATTGAAGAATTTTAATTAATTCTTTGGCAATACTAGTGAAAACGATCAAAGTATTATTTTATATAATAAGAGATCGTCGGTTCTCTAGAGGATCGCGACAGACTGGGTCACTGGTGGGTAGCTGAAATGCTGCTTAATGCACAGTCGGAACTACGGTGATTAGAGTCACTGCAGAATACACGAAATTAAAGTTATTCTGATCTAATTTTAATTATATTTGGAATTAGATATGTTAGTATGTTTTACCTTACGGACAAATGTCATTATGAGGTGCTACAGTTATTACTAATTTAATTAGTGCTGTACCATGAATTGGACAAGATATAGTTGAGTTCATCTGAGGAGGTTTCTCAGTTAATAATGCTACATTAAATAGATTCTTTGCTTTACACTTCGTATTACCTTTCATATTAGCTGCATTAGTATTAATGCACATGATAGCTTTACACGATACAGCTGGATCAAGTAACCCTTTAGGTGTTCCTGTTTACTATGACAGATTACCTATGGCTCCTTATTTCTTATTTAAAGATTTAATTACTATATTTATCTTTATATTTGTTTTATCTGTATTTGTATTCTTCTACCCTAACGTATTAGGTGATACTGATAACTATATAATGGCTAATCCTATGCAAACTCCTCCTGCTATAGTACCAGAATGATATCTTTTACCTTTCTATGCTATTTTAAGATCAATACCTAATAAATTATTAGGAGTTATAGCTATGTTAGCTGCTATATTAATTATAATGTTATTACCTATTAGTGACTTAGGTGCAACAAAAGGTTTACAATTTAGACCTTTAAGCAAGGTGGTATTTTACATATTTGTAGTAAATTTCTTACTTTTAATGCAATTAGGTGCTAAACATGTAGAAAGTCCATTTATAGAAATAGGACAATTAAGTACAGCCTTATATTTCTCACATTTCTTATTTATATTACCTGCTGTAAGTATATTAGAAAATACTCTTGTAGATTTAGATTTACAAAATAATAAATAATTTGTATTCTTATATGATTAACGAAATATGCATAAATGTATGCTTTACAATTAATTGTTAACGTACGCAAGCTATAGTTACTATAAATTTAATTATTGGTAGCGCTAGCACACGTTTTATATTATTAATAATATAAAGATTATGTTTGTAAAAGGTTTTACACGGTGATTGCAGATCATTTGAATGAGGTTCAATTCCTCCTTAATCTTATGTTTTATTTTAGCTTATTCATCGCATTGTGTAAACATACATACCAGAACAAGCATGTTTGTGAATGGAATACTTCGTAAGAAAACAAGTTAAATAGCAACTTAACCTTATAGTTTTCCTACTTATATGCAAGCAAGCCAGTAGGAACACGTATCAGTAAGTTAAATCATCACTTTGTGTTGTATATTTCCCTTACATAATGGTGCTTCGCCTCGTATCCTATAAGGATTAATAAACTAAATGATGTTTGCGGCACTAGCTATGTAAACATACCCTTTAAGGATGTTTATGCTAAGCACAAGGACCCGGAGGGGCCACAAGTACTAAAAATTAGAATTAATTATAAATAGATATATAAAGGATTATTATATATATTCTTGTTAATTATATATAATACTAATATTAATAAATACAAACAAGTTACTATGAATAATTATAGAATATATTTATTATATATATTTGCTTCTTTAATATACTAATATGTAACCCTTATTAAGTGTAGAACATAGATATTAATGGTTATAATTATATTATTTGTATTTAAATCGTTATATAGGAGTGCTTAAGGCGATTTTTTTATTATGTATCATATGTAAATGTATAGCTTTCGTAGTTTATTGATAATATATAATATATACTCTTCTCTATGAATTTTCACTATATAAACATAAATGTATACTAATAGAAAAAATTGTGTGTCAACTATGCAGCAATTTAAGTTAAAATATTGTTTGCTAAAGGTAAAGGCCCAATTACAATATAGTTAGTTATCTTACTATATTTACCGTCTATAGATAATAGTTATTATATTAGTTAAGTGTATAATAATTTATGTGTACTTTTAAGACTATAGTTAAGTAGTGTAGCTTTCCAAGCATGGAAGCAAGCGTACTTAATCAGGAAGAAGTAAAAGCTAAATTATATAATAAAAATACAATTATTAACCAAAAATATTGGTTAATGACTTTAAAATAAGAAATTATGTTTTCTAAAGTACTCAAATAATTACCTAATTTTGTCTTTAGGAAAGGAAAATTGTTCCCAAGCATATACATTAAAATCTCAAATGTCTATGGGTTTTGAAAGATGATTTAATTCTACTAATGCTAAAGATATAGGTACATTATATTTAATATTTGCTCTTTTCTCTGGATTATTAGGTACAGCCTTTTCAGTGTTAATAAGATTAGAATTAAGTGGACCAGGTGTTCAATTTATTTCAAATAATCAATTATATAATAGTATTATAACAGCTCACGCTATATTAATGATTTTCTTCATGGTTATGCCAGCATTAATAGGTGGATTTGGTAATTTCTTAATGCCTTTAATGGTAGGTGGACCTGATATGGCATTCCCTAGATTAAATAATATAAGTTTCTGATTATTACCACCTAGCTTATTATTATTAGTATTCTCTGCAGTTATTGAAGGTGGAGTAGGTACAGGTTGAACACTTTACCCTCCTTTAGCAGGATTACAAAGTCATAGTGGACCAAGTGTAGATATGGCAATATTTGCTTTACATCTATCAGGTGTAAGTAGTCTATTAGGATCAATTAACTTTATAACTACTATAGTTAATATGAGAACTCCAGGAATAAGATTACATAATTTAGCTTTATTTGGATGAGCTGTAGTTATTACAGCTGTGTTATTATTACTATCATTACCAGTGTTAGCCGGAGGTATAACTATGGTTTTAACAGATAGAAACTTTAACACTTCATTCTTCGAAGTAGCTGGAGGTGGAGACCCTATATTATTCCAACATCTTTTCTGATTCTTCGGACACCCTGAAGTTTATATATTAATTATACCTGGTTTCGGTATAATTAGTACAATTGTATCTGTAAATTCAAACAAACCTATATTCGGTTACATAGGAATGGTATATGCTATGATGTCTATAGGAATTTTAGGATTTATAGTATGATCTCATCATATGTATACAGTAGGATTAGATGTTGATACAAGAGCTTATTTCACAGCTGCTACATTAATAATTGCAGTTCCTACTGGAATTAAAATATTCTCATGATTAGCTACTTGCTATGGAGGATCTATTAAAATGACACCAGCTATGTTATTTGCTATAGGATTCATATTCTTATTCACAATAGGAGGATTAAGTGGTGTTGTATTAGCTAATGCATCACTTGATATAGCATTCCATGATACTTACTACGTTGTAGCTCATTTCCATTATGTGTTAAGTATGGGTGCTGTTTTCGGAATGTTTGCAGGATGATATTTCTGAATACCTAAAATATTAGGTTTAACTTATAATTTAAACTTAGCTAAAGTGCAATTCTGACTTTTATTCATAGGAGTTAATCTTACATTCTTCCCTCAACATTTCTTAGGATTACAAGGTATGCCTAGAAGAATAAGTGATTACCCTGACGCATTTTCAGGTTGAAATTATATCAGTAGTATAGGATCTATAGTTAGTGTTATATCTGCTTGATTATTCTTATACATTATATACTTACAATTAGTAGAAGGAAAAGTTGCACCTAGAAATCCTTGATTAACACCAGGATTCTACACTGATGTATTACAATCTAACTTAAACAGATGTTACAGTAGTTTAGAATGAGGATTATCTAGTCCACCTAAACCTCACGCATTTGTAAGCTTACCTTTACAAAGTAAAGTGATATAAAATATAAGCAATAATAAAAAATTAAGCCTATCCCCTCCGGGGATCAGAAAACGCTTAATATAATTAATAGCTTATGTATATAAATTAACTTATATAGACATCTATATAATAGTCTCATTAGCTCAATGGCAGAGCAGAATACTTCTAATATTAAGATCTTAGTTCGACTCTAAGATGAGATATCCGATAACATCTATATATTTTTATTATTAGATAATTAAGATACTCAAAAGTTTTTATATTATCTCAAGAATGCCTATATAGATGCTTCGCTGCGTTCCCTATCTAACGAGTGTATGCTTCGCCAATCTGCAGGGATGCTTTTATAAAATACTCCGCCAAGCTACTGACATTATTTAGTTTTAATTTATACTGTTATCGGACACTAAAATGATAGATTTAACTGTAGATGGTATGTTGAATACTATATTTATTTTGTTGAAATATAGCAACATACTATACTTATATTCCTTGGTATAAAACCATACAAAAAATAATATTTAGTCATTAAAAATAAAATATAATTTTTAGGCTATTTTTGCTTCCATATCATAATATATAATGCTAATCATACTATCTTCTCTTATGGCTGCTGCACAGGGATAAATAATATAAAAGATAATATGGATTTAAGACACATTGTTTAGTTCCCAACAGGGGTAAGCTATGTATAGACTGTATACATGGGTATAGGTAAACTATATATATTGTATTTGCAGCCTGATATTTATATAAATCAATTTGTTTAATGAATATAAATAATTGAGATTATTTAGATTTATTAGTACGAATTATAATTTTAATTTTGTGAAATTTAAATTTCTAAGACTTTTTTTTTTACCATATAATTTTATTACATAAACTAAATA
>JAHXZK010000009.1:1800000-2175561 GCA_020975415.1 Calonectria hawksworthii | reverse complement strand
AAAAAAAATATAATATTTAATTAAATAATATATATAATTTTAATAAAATTAATTTTATAATAAATTTTATTATAAGTAAAATAATTATTATAAATATAAAAAGAAATTTAAATTTAAAATTAATTTAATTTAATAATTAAAAATAAATTATAATAATTTAAATTATTAATATAAAAAATTAAATAATTTTATTATTTTTTATTATTAAAGATTAATATTATTTTATTAATTAATATTAAAAAAATAATTTTTTAAATAATTAAATTATTATAATTATTTAAAATAATTAAATTAATAATATAATAAATTTTAAATAATTAAAATATTTTAATTATTATATAATAAATTAATTAATTAATAATATATATAATAAGTATATATTATAAATAAGTATATATTATACTTTTTATTATCTTTTATTTTTAATTTAAAATAAAAATATTATAAAGTACTTAATTAATTAAAACTAATTACTATTCTCTTTTTTAAATATTTTAATAACTATCTAATATATTCTTATATTATAATTAATCTTACTATAAATTCTATAATACTACCTATTTAATTATATTAACTTTTCTTAATCTATATTTTTTAATAATTTATTTTCTAATTATATATTAATAATTAATTAATTAATTACTTTTTTATTACCCTTTACTATTATTACCCTTTTATTTTATAATTAAATTTACTTTATTATATAATATTTACTAAATACCTTATTTACTTATTAAAGATTATATATCTTAGCCTTTATTAATATTATTTTATATATAATAATTTATATTTTTTTTAAAAATAACTTTAATATCTTAATAATAAATTCTAAAAAACTACTTTAATATCTTTTAATTTATCTTTTAAAATACTTAAATTATAAGCTAATCTTAATAATAATTTTTAAAGTCTTTAAAATCTAAGGACTAATTAGCTTAATTACTTAATTAAATAATATTAAAATTTATAATTATATATTAAGCTTTAATAATATATTTTCTATATTTAAAAAATAAAGTCTAGCTCCTTTAAATTCTATTTAAATATTCTTTTTTATAATAATAATATTATATATATTTTAAAAGGCTAAAAAAAAATTAAACTTTAAAATATAAATTATAAAATATTTAATTAAATATTCTATTTCTTTTCTATATACTATTTTAAGTAATTTAAAGTAAATAATATTAAATAGCTAAAGTAAATAAAATAAATTAAATAATATATAAAGTATAATAATTTTATTATTCTTATAATATTCCTTAAATTAAATTAAATAATAACTTTTATATTTATTAAAAATAAAAAGATAATAAATATTAATTAATTAATTCTTTATATAATAATTAAAGTATTTTAATTACTTAAAACCTATTATATTATTAATTTAGCTATTTTAAATAATTATAATAGCCTAATTATCTAAAAAATTACTTTCTTTATACCAATTAATAAAATAACATTAGCCTTTAATAATAAAAAATAACAAAATTACCTAGCCTTTTATATTAATAGCTTAAATTACTATAATTTATTCCTAATTACCAAGCTAAATTAATTTCAAATTTAAATACCTTTTTATACCTATAATAATTATTCTATTTACAATAAGGCCTATTATAAAGCTAATCTTATTAAAATTATATATATTATTTAATTAAATACTATACTTTCCTATTATATTTACTATAAGCTTAAACTAATTACTAATAATCTTTAGATCTTTATATTTAATTCTTTTATAATTATATTTATAAAAAAATTATATTTTAAGCTTTAAATATTATTTAATAAAGTTTAAAGCCTAGTATTAGCCAACTAATAGTTTATTTTAATTAAAAAGCAATTAATTAGCCATTTTCTTTATACTAAAAAAATATAAAGGAAATTCTTATAAATCTAAATTCAAAATAAACTAAAAAATAATATCCTCTTTTAAATTAAATAGCTTATATAATAAAAAGACCTAATTACTTTAAGATTAAATTCCCTTTTGCCTATAATATAGCCTATACTTATTAACTTAATAGATTTTTATAGCTTTTTAAGTACTTATTTTTTAAAGACCCTAAAGGGCCTAAAGGGTAAAAAGGGTTTTAGCCTTAGTATTTAATTAGGATATATTTAGTTATTATAAAGTAATTAATTAATTAAGAAGTATTATATATAAGGGATTTTTATAATACATACTTATTTACAATATATACTTATTATATACATTATTTATTATCTTTTTATTCTTAATAAATATAAAAATTACTATTTAATTTAATTTAAAGAATATTATAAAGATAATAAAATTATTATACTTTATATATTATTTAATTTATTTTATTTACTTTAGCTATTTAATATTACTTACTTTAGACTATTAAAAATAATATATAAAAAAGAAATAAAATATTTAATTAAATACTTTATAATCTATATTTTAAAGTCTAACTTCTTCTTAGCCTTTTATAATATATATAATATTATTATTATAAAAAAAATATTTAAATAGAATTTAAAAAAGCTAGACTTTATCCTCTAAATATAGAAAATATATTATTAAAGCTTAATATATAATTATAAACTTTAATATTATTTAATTAAATAATTAAACTAATTAATCCTTAGACTTTAAAAACTCTAAAGACTATTACTAAGATTAACTTATAATTTTAATATTTTAAAAAATAAATTAAAAAATATTAAAATAACTCTTTAGAATTTATTATTAAAATATTAAAATTACTTTTAAAAAAAATATAAACTATTATATATAAAATAATATTAATAAAAACTAAAATTTAAAATTTTTAATAAATAAATAAAATACTTAGTAAATACTATAAAATAAAATAAATTTAATTATAAAATAAAAAGATAATAATAATAAAGACTAATAAAAAAGTAATTAATTAATTAATTATTAATATATAATTAAAAGGTAAATTATTAAGAAATATAAATTAAGAAAAGTTAATATAATTAAATAGGTAATACTATAGAACTTATAGTAAGACTAATTATAATATAAGAATATATTAAATAGTTATTAAAAGCTTAGAAAAAGAGGATAATAATTAAATTTAATTAATTAAATATATTATAATATTTTTATCTTTAATTAAAAATAAGGGATAGTAAAAAGTAATATACTTACTTATCTAGCCTACTTACTTATTAAGTATATTACCCTTAATAACCTAACCTAACCTCTTTTAATTAATAATCTTACTACTTTTTAATTCTACTATAGCCTTATATATAAAATCTTAACTTTTTTATAATAATAAAATTAAATTAAAGATCTTTAGTATTTTCTTATTTATATATTAAAGTTTTATAATCTAAGTATTATTAATAAAAATATCTTTATATTAGTTTTATAAGTTAATAATTAATTAAAAGTTTAAATTATTAATAAAGGAAAATTTATAAAATTAATAATAATTTAATAAATAAATTCTTTATTTTTTTATTTATTTACTTAAAATATAATAAATTAATAATTAATTTAAAAGTAATAAATTATTAATATTTAAAACTATATTTAATATATTTATTAAATTATTTTAAAAGAAATTTTTAAGTAATTATTAAAATAAAATTATATTTAATTATAAGTTTTATATTTTATAAAAGTATTAAAAGTTATTTTAAAAAATATATATTTTTAAAATTAAATATAATAAGGTAATTAAAATATTATTAATAAGTAATAAATATAAAATAAAAATTTAAAAATTTTTATAAATAAAAAATAAAAAAAGTAATTTTATTATAAATAATAATAATAAAATTAAAGAAATTTTTAATTTAATTTTTATTTAAATTAATAAAAGCTTTATTATTATTATAATATTAATTTAAATTCTTATTAATTTAAATTTTAAAATTATTAAAATATAAAAATTAATATTTTATTTATACTTTAGTTTTATTTTTTAGTAATAAGGAAAATAATATTCTTTAAGCTAAATATTATTAATATAATATTTTAATTAGTTTTTAATTATAATATTATAATTTATACTTACTTAAAGTAATAATATATAGTAAAATTCCTTAAACCTATAAAAGATATTATAATATATTATTATAAGCTATTTATATTAATTTATTTTAAATCTCTTTATTAACTAATTATATAAAAAAATACCTAAAAATAAAAGTAATAATACTTTAAAAGCAAAGTACTTTTAAAGTAATAATACTCTTAAGTAATATTACTTTTATATTAAAATAAAAATATATAAATAAATTACTTTTATTATAAAAAATAAAATAATTAGCTTTTAATATAATAAAATTATCTTAATTACCTATTAATTATTACCTAATATAATAATCCTTTATAAATACTAATTATATTACTTATTATATTTAATATACTTAATCTTTTTACTAATAATAAATCTTTTACTTTAATTAGCTTATTATAATTAAAAACTAATTAAAATATTATATATAATAAGTTAATTAAAGTAAAGAATTTATTATTAATAAAGAAATTAAGTATATTAATTATAATAAATAATATAATTAATATTTATAAAAAAGTATTATATTAAATAATAATTAATAAGTAATTAAAATAATTAAATTATATTAAAAGCTAATTATTTTATTTTTTATAATAAAAATAATTTATTTATATATTATTATTTTATTATAAAAATATTATTTTTTAAAAATATTATTACTTTAAAAATACTTTATTTTAAAAATATTATTCTTTTTATTTTTAAGTATTTTTTTATATAATTAATTTATAAAAAGATTTAAAGTAAATTAATTTAATTAGTTTATAATATTATAATATTATAAGAGATATTAGTTAGGGTAGTTAGTAGGAAGGTAGGTCTATATTGGTTATAAGACTTTAGTTTACTAAGTGCTTTCTATATACTTAGCTACTATAGGTAATTAGCTAGTATATAGGTCCTTAGCCTTAAATAGGCTATAATTAGTAGTTATATATATTATTCCTTATAATTATCCCCCCTTTAGAAAGCCTAGTCCCTAGGCTAGTATATTTTTTTGGTAAATATTTAGTATATACTTATCTATATAGCAGGGTATGGCTAATATAGTATTATTGCCTAAATATAATATAATATTATTAGCTTATGTATAGGGGTTTACTGTATTAATCTATTAGCTATTTATTGGCTATTTACTAATATTAGTATTTATTTTATTATTTACTTATTATTAACTTAATAATACTTTTTCTTTTTCCTTATATATACTTATTTTTATTATATATTTTCCTATTTTTTTATTATATATCTTTAATTCTTTTTATTTTAGCTTTATATTATTTTTATTTGTTCCTTTATATTTTATTACTTTACTTTTATTAATTATTCTATAATATTTATACTTATTTGTATATAAATAATCTTAGCTAAATTTATTATATAGGCTAATAAGTATTTGCCTATACTTAATAATTCTTTCTTTAGTATATATATTAATAATTAATTATACTTTTATTATATTATATAAAAATATAATAACCTTTTTTTTATTTATGCCTATAGATTACTAGACTTTTGCTATATTATTTATAAGATTATATTTAAGAAGTATGGTATTATATATTATATTATTTATTCCTAAGTATATCTTAGCTAATTAGTAAGTATTCTAGATCCCTATTAAGCTTATCCTTATTATATATTAATATTAGAATTTCCTATTATATCTTTATAGTTAAGAAATATCTAATAAAACTAACTATAAGCCTATACTAAGTACTTTTAGCTATTAGTATATTATATAAGCCTTCTTAAAAGCTATCTTTACCTAATATACTATTTAATCTTATATTAAGGACCTAATATATACTCTTAGTAAGAATATTAATATAATTATATAGCTTATACTATAGAAAATAGACTTTATTTATAAGATTATTAACCTAGTTAGTAAGATTTTAGTATATACTATTATATACTCTATAAGTATTTATACTAATAATTCTTAGCTAGGCTTAATTTCTAAGGATAATAAGACTAATTTGGCTGCCTATTTTAAGGCAGTCTAGCCCCTTTATCTTTATAATAACTTTATTGCTTATGCCCTTTTTTCTATACTTTATTACCTTTTGATTACTAAGGAAATTTATATTAAGTCTACCTATAAGGATAAACTCTTTGCCTATTCTACTAGTATATTTACTAAGATCTTTATTATTATTAAGTAGTTTATAGGCTATTATACCCTTATATACCTAGTTATTTATATTAGCATACTCCCTATTTATTATAATATTAATTTAATAATCTTTTACTATACTATTACTAAGCCTAAGGTAGAGAAAATACCTTTTACTATTCTTCCCCTAGCTAAGACTATATTTTTACTACCTATAAAGTCTATATCTCTATTACCTTTACTATTTTTATTATCTAGTTAATAGGATATATCTATATTACTAGCTCCTCTATATAAGTATTTAATAAGCCCTTATAATTATTACTACTATTATAAGTATAAGTATTCTCCTTTACCTTTATTAATTCCTAAGCCTAGGCCTAAGAATAAGAATAATAATAATATTATTATAACACCGGTGGGGCAGCACCCACATTTAACCACAATTTAGCCATAGCCACACCACACAAACACACACACAACCATATAACTAAAGCCTACAAGCTTTAATCTTAAAATACAAAAAACAATACCTTATTAACCTACCTAGCTACACCAATCACTATAAAACATTATTATAATTCTAAAGCTTCTATTACAACTACCTAGGTTCAATATAGTACAGACCACAAAAAACACCCTAGAGCACACCAATAACACTACCCAGAGCAAAACACCCAAAAACCCCTTAATAACCCCTCCAAAAAACAACAAGGCCCCAAGACAAAATACCCCTAGTATCACAAAACAAAAAGCAACCATAAAAGCCCAAATAAAAAAGCTCAAGAAACTATAACTCCTCAAGGAACAGGAAAAAGAGCTCTTACAATAGTTAGCAAAATACCTTCCCCAAAACACAGGAAATACACACCCATGACCAAGGCAACAATCAAACAACTCCTCATCCAAGGATAAAAGAAAGATTAGGCTACAAAATATAAAGGTACTCATACTACTTACTATAAGCTAAAGGAGAAAAGAATAGCTATAGAACTTATAAAGATCATTTAAACTAGCCCTTAGGCAATATAAAAAGGACATTAAAAAAGTCCTCTAGGCTATCTACTATTTCTACCCAAAAAGCAAGGAAAAATAAGAGTAATACCTTAATAAAAAGGAAAAAAAAAACCAAAAAAAGACTAAAGATAATTAAAAAGGCTTTAAGGAATAGACTATAACCCTATTACAGAATACTATAAATATAAAGGCCATAATAATAATAAAAATCAATATTATAAAATAATAAAAAAAATAATCCCTTTAAGAATTCCATAAGTACTTAAACTCCCTAAAAAAACTCCTCCTAAAATATACTAAAAAGAATAAAGTACTTTTATTCTTTGCTAAACTATAAAAGGAACTAAGAAATTATATTATCCTCAAAACAAACACCCTCCCTAAAATATAAGCTAAACTTATAGTATTAGCAATACAAAACTAAAAATCCCTCTTACACAATTACAAAAGAAATAATAGCCAAGGACAAGAGTACCCAAGCTATAAACAATAAAAAAAAAGACTTTTATATTTACCACATTATCAAGATAAAAACAAGACCAATCCCTACAAACCCAATCATTAACCCCACCACCAACAACAACCTTACCAAAATACAAAACAATATTATAATATACCATAACAACCACTACAAGGCTATATAATCTATTATAATTATAATAAGCAAGGCTATATAGGCTACTATTACCCTAAACCTTATAAACCAAAAAAAAACACCCTAGGAAATAGGCCATAGCCATAACTACACCCCCAACTATAGCCAAACCAAATACAATAAAAACTAAACCTTACTTTAAATCTCCTATTATAATTAATACCTAAAACCCTATTAAAATATAGACATATCTTAATTCATATACTAATTATAACCTTATCTCAAAAAAATTCATAATAAAATAAAGACTATAAATAGCTTAGGCTACTAAGCCTATACTACTAACTATAAACCAAAAAACATTATATATACAATAAATTTAAAAGATCCCTATTAAACTAATAAATTCCATAGGGTATATATATACCTTTACTTATAATTATATTAATATTAAAAATAATCTAAATCCAAGGAAAATCCCCTTATTATTATCTAATTTAACCTTTATCAATAAATATATTATCCTAGACCCCAAAAAAAAATACTAATAATATAAATAAATTTAAAAGAAAGCTAAAATCCTACTACCATACAAGTTTATTAAAGCTTATAAAAATAGGGCTAAGGTATAAATAATTATATAAACTCCCAAGGATTACCTAATCCTAAGGAATACTAAAAAAACTCCCCTTTAAATAAAAAACATACCCAAGAAAATACATAAATTCCTAAATATATTTAAAACTAACTAAACAAGCATACTACCAAGGCATAAGGCTATAGACTATACAATTAACTTACTATCTAATAAAATACCCCTATATAAACCTATCTATTCCTTTTTCTAAATTAAGTTAAAAAAGCTTTAGGAATACCTTTAAAATAACCTCTAAAAAAAATAAATTAAGCCCTCTAAAAGCCTAGTAAAAGCCCTTATCCTATTTATACCAAAAAAAAATAAAAGCCTATAATTATATATAAATTACTAGAGGCTTAATAAGATTATAGAAAAAAATTAATATCCTTTACCCTTAGTTTCTAAAATCCTTAATTATATCTAAAAAGCAAATTACTTTTTAAAGATTAATATTAAAAATATATATTATAAAATTTATATTAAGGAAGGTAATAAATAAAAAACAATCTTTAAAACCCAATATAGTTACTTTAAATACCTAATTATACCCTTTAAACTAATAAATACCTTAACTACTTTCTAAAGCTATATATACTAAGCCTTATAAAGGCTAATAAATATAATTTATATAATATATCTAAATAATATCCTTATATTTTTAAAAGATAAGAAATTATATATAAAATACCTTAAAGAAATCCTATAATAACTATATTAAGCCAAGCTATTTATAAAACCCTCTAAATATACCTTCTACCAAGACCAAATAAAATTCCTAGGGTTTATCCTATTAAATACTAAGGTTTTAATAGACCTTAGCTAAGTAAAAATAATAGTAAAATAAAAAAAGCCTATAATATACTAAGAAGTCCAAATATTCCTTAGATTTTATAACTTTTATAAATAGTTTATATACCAATATTTAACTATTATAGCACCCTTATATACCCTACTAAAAAAAAGCAAAAATAATAAAAAACAAAGGCCAATAGACCTAAATAAAGGGAAAACTAAGGTATTTTAGGACCTAATTTAAGCATTTTAAAAAGCTCTATTATTATAGTATTTTAATCCTAGGCTACTAATAAAAATAAAAATAAATATATTAAAATTTATAATAGTAAAAATCCTATCCCAATCTAATAAAAAAAGGTATTACCACCCTATTATATTCTAGTCCTAAAAGTTTAAGGAGGCTAAATTAAATTATAATATATTAAACTAAGAGCTAATAGTAATAGTTAAATCCTTTAAATACTAGCAATATTACCTTAAAGGCCTAGCAAAACCTATAGAGATTCTAAGTAACTACTAGAACCTATAAACCTTTATAAAGAATATAAAACTAAATAAAAGGCAAGCCTATTAGTATATATATTTAATACCCTATAACTTTAAGATTAAGTATAAAATAAAAAAAAATAATCTAATAAATATATTATTAAAGAGACCTAACTATAAAAGCAAAACCCTAAAGAATTTAAACCTAGTCTAAAAATTAAAATAAAAGCTAGTAATAATATAACTAATAACCCTATAAAGTAATACCAAAAAGCAATAAGAGCAAACCCCTATAAAGAAAAAAAAGAAAAATATATAATACTAATCCAAGCATAAAAAAACTCCTTTAAATAAAATAACTACTAGCTTACTAATTTATATAAAAGAAAAGACTACCAATAAAGGCCTAAATCCTAAGTAATAAACTAATTAATTCCAAGGGATTATTAATTACAAGCAATATACCCTACCCAAATAAGCAAAGAGAGTACTATTTAAAAAAAAGTATATAACTAAGAAAATATCAAAGCCCCTTAAGAAACTAATAAAATACCTATAAACAAAAAATATAAAGATAAAAGAAAAAAAGAAGCATATAAAGTAAGGGAAACTATAATAAAACCCTAATTAATCAATAAATAAGATAAACCTTCTATAATATAAGAAAAGGCTATACATCCCTAAGAACCCAATAATCTAATAAGAAATTATAAGCCTATACCATAAAAACCCACTAATAAGCCATTTTAGGCAATATTATACAAAAAAGCTAATCTAATAAAAGTTCTACTAAAATAGGATTTATAAAAATATTAAAAAGTTAATATAAACTTATTATATATACTAAAGAGCAATAGTAAAAAGGTATTATTTTTATAATTCCCTTAAATCCCTCCTAATTCTAAGAAAACCCTAGGCCAAAATCATAATAGATTTCATAATAAAACTACCTCCTATACTTACAAAACAAAAAAAAGCTAATATAATATTAATAATTATAAATTATTTTACAAAATACTCCTTGTTCTTATTAATATCTATAATAATAATTATAGAAAATCTTATAAAGACCTTCTACAAAAAAATTAAGCTAATATATAGCCCCCCAAAAGGCATTATATTAAATAGAAATCCTATATTTATAAGTAAGTTCTAGGCAAAGCTTTACTATATAATATAAATAAAAAAAAGACTTTTTATAATATTTTACCTATAAATTAATAAATAAATAAAAAGAATAAACTAAGTACTAAAATATTATTTATACTACTTTATTAATAGTAACCAAATTAACTAGGCAAATCTATTACTAATAGCCTAATTTATATATAATAATACTAAGAATAGTATAATTAGAATATTACTAAATAAAGTATTATTTAAATATAAATCTAATTTCTATATTAAAGAAAAAAAAGAATTAATATAAATTACCCTCCTAAAAGTAAAATACTAAGTAAAATACCTTAGAGACCTATAAGAAAAGACAAAAAAATAATAACAAAAAGCCACCAAAAGACAAGCCCTAAATTATAATAAAAAATATATACTACTTAAATTCTAAGTAAAAAACTTAATTAAATTTTTAATTAAAAATATTAAATTTAAAAATAAAAAAAAAAAACTAATTCCAAAATATATTAAGCCATTATAAATACTAAAAGTAATTAGGTAATAAACATACAAAATAACACTACCTAAAAAGTATATAAAATTATATAATATATTCTATATAAGCCTACTAAAGCTATAAAAAATACCCAAGAAAAAATATAATAAAATCTTCCCAATACTAAACTTACTAAATAAAAACCCAAAATAAAAAATTAAGATAATTAAAAATAAAAAACAAATAAGAAAAAAAATACATTATCTAATTAAATAGACTAACTAACCTATAAAATATAATTAGTAAATGCCTAAGGAGGATATAGTATATACACAGGGCACTATCTAAAAATATAATAAATCCTAGGGGAAAAGAAAGTAAAAAATAGAAAATATAAATAATATAAAGAAAAAAAACTATAAATTACTTAAGAGGAATAAACTATATAAATACTAAATAATAAATCTATAAAATTAAAGAATACTATCCCAATTTATTAGCTAAAACTAAATAAAACTACCTAAACTAACATTAACCACAAAAGCCTAATATATATACAAATAAAAGCCAAATAATAATAGGCAAAGCCTAAATATAGCTAATACTACCAAAAGGGTATAATTAAGAAATATTCCCAATTAAATAAAAAAACCAAAAGGAAACTCTAAAAAGAGCTCCTTAGTAATTAACTCATCAATAATTACATTATTATCAAGGATCTTAATAACTTAGGCATAATAAGCCTATAGTATAATTAACTAAGATATAAAGCCAATATTACTATACTATAGGCATAAAACCTATATTTATTCCTAGTAAGTATAGATAATAATAGTCTATACAAAAAGAAAAAAATATTAATAAAACTTAGGCAAAGGAAAGTAAATAAAAGAAATATATAATTAAGAAGGTAAGGGCAGGGTACTAAGCAATAAGAAGGCAATAGTACTTGGTAATATAATTACAGTAGGCAACCAGGATACCCTAGAATTAAACAAATATTAGTAAAAGGTAATAGAAACCCAGGGAAAAAAACATACAATAGTATACTTAATCTTAGCGCCTGCTAGCCCATAGGCCTAATAGTATATAATCTCTATAACCATAAAAGCAATATATAAATTAATAGTAAAACCAACTAAACGGGTATAGATAACCTAGGTAAAAAGGTAAGAATACTTATCCCCCTCCTTAGCCTTATACTTAACATTATTATTAGGAATATTATAGGCTAATAATATATTAATATAGATATAAAATTAATTAACTTTATTAATATAGGCCTTAATACCAAGAAAAAAGCTAAATTAAGATAATTAATAGCTAAAAATACAAAGATATATAATAAAATACAAAAGAAAAACAGGAATTATACTCATATAGTATAGGTATTACCATAGGCACTATACTACTTACAATAAATAAATATAAAGTCTAAGAAACCATAGGCAATTAGGATATATTTAATAGGCTTTTTAGTAAAAGGCCTAGCCTTAAAGATATTAAAATTAGCCTTATTTATAATATAAAAGTAATATATATACTAATTGCTATTAGTAGAGAAAGTAATAGTATATAAGAAGTATTAGGCCTTCTTAGTATCCTTATGTATATAGTTAGGGGCATTGGTAGGCATTGTAGGAAAGAAGAGATAGAGAGATAGAGGAAACCAAAAAAAAAAGAAAATAAAAGTAATATTAACTATATAAAAAAATAAAAAATAAGGTAATTATAATAGAAGATAAAAAGTATATAAAAAAAAATAAAGAAATATATAAAAAAAAAAAAAAAAAAGAAGATAAGGCCTAAAGTCATAATAACAAATTATATATTATAAATACTTACTTTAGCCATTAATAGCCAGCAAATAGACAATGGCCCTACTCTATTATAGGACCTTACTAAGAGTATGGATAAACCTTGGCAAAAATAAACTTAAGCAAAGAATTCCCCTAATGCACTGCTAGGGATAGTATTATAGGAGGGAAGAGGATAATTATAATACCGATAGGGCAATACCTATATTTAGCCATAGTTTAGCCATAGCTATACCATATAAACACATATACAATTATATGACTAAAGCCTACAAGCTTTAGTCTTAGAATATAGAGGACAATACCTTATTGGCCTACCTAGCTATACTAATCACTATAAAACATTATTATAATTTTCTTTTTTCCTCTTATTTTTACTCCCTTATAATAGTTCTATTAAAGGGGCTATAATAGTAGAGTATTTTGGGATAAATTTATAGTAAAAGTTATAAAATCCTAGGAAGACTTATATATTATAAAAGGTTTTTAGCTCTAGCTAGTCTATAATTGCTTAAATATACTTAGATTTTATTTAAATACCCTCTTAGCTAATAATATAGCTTAGAAACTTAATTTCTTATTTATAAAAAGTATATTTAAAGAGCTTTATATATAATTAAGCCTCTTTTAGTTACTTTAAAACCTACTATAAGTCCTTTATATATTAATCTCTTAATATAAAATAAATAATAATATTATTAAGGTATATAATATAATATATATTTAATAGTTTAGCTAATACTTAGTAAATATATATTTAGAAGATTACTAGTATATTAGTAAATCTAAAGGGTATTACTATATACTTAAAGTACTTATATTTAATTTAGAAAATAGTCTTCTAGTAATTACTAGGCTTAATATAAATATAATAATATATATTATAAATATTTATCTTAAAAATCTATTTAGCTCTTATAAGCTAGTCTAAAAGATCTCTAATTAATAGAAATAGATAGTAGTTTTTTATTATAATTATATTTAATTCCCTATAGTCTATATATAAGTATAGGGTTTTATTTTTCTTTAAAATAAAAAGAATAAGTACTTTAGCCTTACTTATAAAAGGGATAATCTAATTATTTACTAAGTATTTAGTAAAATATTTATATAGTACTTTATACTAATATTTATTTAGGGAATATAGTAGCCTATATAGAGATTTAGTTTTTTTTTTTTAGATTAATAGTATACTTTATATTCTTAAGGGTAGGTAATTCCTTTATTACCTTCTTATTAAATACTTAGTAAAATACTATAAGTTCTAAGGATAATATAGCCTTCTTAAGAGATTAAGTCTTACCTAATGTTTTTATAGGCAGCTTTTTAGGGGTTAAGATCCTAGTAATATATATAATATATACTTTTTTTTAATTTTCTAAAACCTTTTAGGCTAAAGTCTTAGGCTTAATCTTAGAAATTAAAGTATAAGTTTATTTATATTTTATAATATTAATTATAATCCCTTTTTTTCTTATTAATTAGGCTGATAATAAGAGGTTTTCTATACCTTTTGGCTTTAGGGCCTTGGTAAATAATTATTATATTTTTTTTAGCTATTTATTATAGTTAATTAAAAAGAATATTAGCTAATATATAAGGGCTTTAGCCTATTACTAATTATTAAATACTATTAAATAAAGAGCTATTTAGTCTAGAGCTAGTTTTATTCTTAGTCTTTTTACTAGGGAAATATTAATTAAGTTTACTTATAATTATATATTTATATTTATATAGATAATCTCTTTAGTAAGTTCTTAGAAAATAATTATAGTATTTATTATAACTTTACCTATTAATATTATCTTAAGTTTAAGTATAGTTAGCTTTAGATTAGCCTTTATATTTATTTATTTTCTAAGAAATTTATAATTATATTCTTAAATTAAATTAATTATATTTATATTATTGGTTTTAGCTATTTTCTTAGCTATATTAGGTAGTTAGGTATAATATACCCCTTTTTATAATATTTATAATATTTAATAGGGGGTTTGGTAGATATTTAGGCTCTATTTAGTAGCTATTTACTAGACTAAGGCCAAGATAATCTATTTCTTAATTTATCCTAGTAGGGTCTTATATATTCCCTATTAAAGCCCTAGGAAAAGGGCTAATTAGGTAATATAGTTTTTAGAGATTTGTTTAAGTAATTAGAAGATATAAATAAATAGTTTTTTTTATAGCTAGAGTTTTATAAGTAGTTGCTATTAGGAATGCTTTTATATTTCTATTATTATTTTGCTTTATAGGCTATTTTTTTTACTTTTTCTAAAGGTATTTTTAAGTATTTTAGCTTATTTTTTATTATCTTTTTAAGCTTAAAATAATATTAATAGGCTAAGATAAGGTCTTTTTTTAGGTTTTTTATTCCTAGGGAGATATATAATATTTATTATATATTAAAGTGGTCTATAGGCAAGTGCTTTTTGCCCTATTATAGAGCTAGAAGCTTATTATAGGTTTCTAATTCTTAGAGTACTAGGTTAATATGCCTTCTATATATAAAGTTAAGAAAGTCTACCTATATAGGGATTTTAATTCTCTTTTTATAGGTTTTTTATTTAGTTTAAAGGATATATATTAACTTGGTTATTAACTATTTAATTTATTAAGTATTTAAATAGCCTACTTAGAATTTATTCCCTAATTTAATAGTATTAATCTAATTACCTATTTAGATATTTATTATATTTTCCTAAAGGATTATATAATTATAAATTAAGGATTTTTTATATTTTCTTTTACTCTTTGCTTTTTGCCCTTATATAAGTATTTTTAATAGCTAAGTTTATATCTTTGCCTATCTTTTTATAGCCTCTTATTACTTAGCTTATTATTTTATTAGGTATTCTAATATTAAGTCCCTTTAATTAGTATATTTATTACCACATCTTTAGAATAGGATCTTAGATTAATTACTATAGTAATTACTATAGGTATTTATTTATTCTAGGTTATAGTATAGTATATCTTAATATAAAGTATTTTACCCCTATATCTTAACTTATTTATCCCTTATTAGATTTTTAATTACCTTTTTATAAGTTCCTATAGTATTATTTAGGATTAAAATATTTAGTAAATATTTAGCTTAAGGTAGGGTAATTATTGGTAATAAGTCCCCTGGGGATTATACTATAAAAAATACTAGGTATTATTCTATTAGGTTTTTTGGTTTTATGTTTAATTGTGCTAATCTTTCTAAGGGTTAAAGCTAAAGAATTATAAGAGATATTGGTTAGGGTAGCTAGTAGAAAGGTAGGTTTATATTAATTGTAAGACTTTAGCTTGCTGAGTGCTCTTTATATACTTGGCTATTGTAGGTAATTAGCTAGTATATAGGTCCTTAGCTCTAAGTGGGCTATACTTAGTAGTTATGTATACTATTTCTTATAAATATAATATCTTTATAAATTTAAAGTATTTTACTATATATTATTATTTTAACTAAATATAAATTATAATATAATATTTTTTTTATTAATTTTATTTTTAAGATTAATATATTAAGTCTTTTTAATTTTATTTATATAATAAATTTAAATTTATATTTATATTTATTTTTTTTATAAAATATATTAATAAAATATTAAATAGGATTTTAAAAATAAAAATAAAAAATAAAAAGTATAATTTTTTATTAAAAATAATAATAATTTTTATTTTTAATTTTAAGATATTTTATATTTATTATTTTTAAATATAAATATATTATAAAATATTAAATAATTTAATATAATATTTATATTATATTAATTTTTATAAAATTTATAATAATAATATTTTATTAAATTAAAATAGTATATTATAGTTTTTATAATTTAAATAAAAAGAATAATATTAAAAGACTTTTAATTATTAAAAAGATTTTTTTTTTACTTTTTATTATTAAAAAAAGAATTTTCTTTTAAGCTAATTATTTTTTATATTTCTAATAATATAAATTAAATAAATTTAAATCTTAATTTTATAGAAAATAATTTAAATATTAAATTATATTTTTTATTAGATTTTTCTTTTTTAAAGCTTATTAATAAAAGCTTTAATTTATAATTAAAAGAATTTTTTTAATATTTTAAAATAATATATTAAATTATTTATAAATTCTTATATTAATCTTTTATAATTTTTTTTATTTTTTATTAATTTTTAAGAATTTATATTTTTAATTTATATATAAAACTAGTTTTTATTTAAATATTATCTCTTAATTTAAAAGGTAAAATATAAAAAATAAAATAAACTTTAATATTATTAAGTAAATTTAATTTATAATTATTTTTTAATTTTTTTTTTTAATAAAATAAGGCTTAATTTAAATAAATTTAAAAATTTTATTTTATTATTTAAAAAATAAATTTTTTATTATTAAATAAATTATATTCTTTTTTAAAAAATAATTTCTTTAGTCTTTTTAAATTATAATATTTTTTTATAATAATTTATATAAATTTAAGTTTAATTTTTATTTTTTTATAAAATTTCTTTAATTTATAATTTAAATATTATATTAAGCTTATAATTTAAGCTTATAAGAAATATTAAGCTTTATTAAAACTTTAATATAAAAAATAATTTTTATTAAAAATAATTTTTATTAATAATTTATATATAATAAGCATATATTAAAAGAAAATATAAATAAATTTATTTTTATTAATTACTTTTTAATAAAAAATATAATATAATATTTTAATAAAATAATTTATAATAATAAAAATATTATTATAATATATTTTTATAATTAAATTAATTAATAAAAAGAATTAATAATAAAATTTATAATAATTAATTTTTAAAATTATTTTATAAATAATATAAATTATACTTTATTATATAATATATATTATAATTTCTTTAAATATTAATGTAAATTATATTATTAATAAATTTAAATAATTTTCTTTTTATTTTATTAAAAGAAAATATTTAATATACTTAATAAGTAAGTAGGCTAGATAAGTAAGTATACTACTTTCTACTATCCCTTATTTTTAATTAAAAATAAAAATATTATAATATATTTAATTAATTAAATTTAATTATTATCTTCTTTTTTTAAGCTCTTAATAACTATTTAATATATCCTTATATTATAATTAATCTTATTATAAGTTTTATAGTATTATCTACCTAATTATATTAACTTTTCTTAATTTATATTTTTTAATAATTTAACTTTTAATTATATATTAATAGCTAATTAATTAATTACTTTTTTATTAGCCTTTATTATTATTACTTTTTTATTTTATAATTAAGTTTATTTTATTTTATAGTATTTATTAAGTATTTTATTTATTTATTAAAAATCCTAGATCTTAGCCTTTATTAATATTATTTTATATATAATAGCCTATATTTCTTTTAAAAATAACTTTAATACCTTAATAATAAACTCTAAAGAATTATTTTAATATCTTTTAATTTATTTTTTAAAATACTAAAATTATAAATTAATCTTAATAATAATTTTTAAAATCTTTAAAATCTAAAGATTAATTAGCTTAATTATTTAATTAAATAATATTAGAATTTATAATTATATATTAAGCTTTAATAATATATTTTTTATATTTAAAAAATAAAGTCTAGTTTCTTTAAATTTTATTTAAATATTCTTTTTTATAATAGTAATATTATATATATTATAAAAGGCTAAGAAAAAATTAAATTTTAAAATATAAATTATAAAGTATTTAATTAAATATTTTCTTTTTATATATTATTTTTAATAGCTTAAAATAGATAATATTAAGTAGCTAAAGTAAATAAAATAAATTAAATAATATACAAAGTATAATAATTTTATTATTCTTATAATATTTTTTAAATTAAATTAAATAATAACTTTTATATTTATTAAAAATAAAAAAATAATAAATATTAATTAATTAATTTATTATATAATTATTAAAATACTTTAGCTATTTAAAATCTATTATATTATTAATTTAATTATTTTAAATAATTATAATAATTTAATTATTTAAAAAATTATTTTTTTAATATTAATTAATAAAATAATATTAATTTTTAATAATAAAAAATAATAAAATTATTTAATTTTTTATATTAATAATTTAAATTATTATAATTTATTTTTAATTATTAAATTAAATTAATTTTAAATTTAAATATTTTTTTATATTTATAATAATTATTTTATTTATAATAAAGCTTATTATAAAATTAATTTTATTAAAATTATATATATTATTTAATTAAATATTATATTTTTTTATTATATTTATTATAAATTTAAATTAATTATTAATAATCTTTAAATTTTTATATTTAATTTTTTTATAATTATATTTATAATAAAATTATATTTTAAATTTTAAATATTATTTAATAAAATTTAAAATTTAATATTAATTAATTAATAATTAATTTTAATTAAAAAATAATTAATTAATTATTTTTATTATATTAAAAAATTAAAATTTTTTTTTTTATAAATTTAAATTTAAAATAAATTAAAAAATAATATTTTTTTTTAAATTAAATAATTTATATAAATTAAAAATAATATTATTTTAAAATTAAATATTTTATTATTAATAAAATAATTATTATTAATTTATTTTATAAATTACTATAGCTTTTTAATTATTTAATTTTAGATTTTTTTTAATAGCTTAAAAGGTAAAAAAGGCTTTAGCCTTAGTATATTATTTGAATATATTTAGTTATTATAAAGTAATTAATTAATTAAAAAGTATTATATATAAGGGATTTTTGGCACGCTTGCTTATCTAGCCTGCTCGCTTATTAAGTACGTTAGTCTTAATATATCTTATATAGTAACCCAGGAAGTCAAGGTTATACAGCAACTCCGGCAGCGCAAAGGTAGTAGTACCTATCTTACGGAGCCTAAGCAGAGCCTGTGGGTCTAGTCTCCGGATGGACACATTCTTGGTGAGCTCCCAGTCGTGAATCGCGTTGTGGATGAAGGCTGCTTCCATACGGCGCAGGTCCATTACTAGCTGGTCTACGGCGAGGCGGCCGTTTAGGCTGCTGTTCCAGTAGCCGTTGGTTGTCACGGGTAGCTTCCGAGTCCTAACTACTAGGCCAAAGACCAAAAAACCCCAAAATAACGGGTGCTACTTAATATCACCAGAACCAGCAACTCAAAAGCGTAACGACGGTGAGTAGGAATGCAGCTGCACACATGACTCTGTGTTCAAACTAGAGGGCCGTTTCGGCTCTTTGATAGGTATTAGTCATTAATGTGTGCGTGTATTTCCAATAACATTGCAGAAATATGAAGTCTATATGCAGTTTATTATCCCGGCGATAGGATCAACTGAAAACTCTAGGAACAAAAACACAAAGCTGTCATTGAATGCTTTTTCTGCGCTTGGCCTAAATAATAATACGCATCTGGAATCCTTTGCAACATAGAATGCAGTGTAGCCTTTGATGTAAATTCCTTTTAATAACTCAACTCCCAAGTGTCCTGCTTCCTGGTTTATTTTATAAACGTGGGCTTTGTTTGAAAGAGACGCTTGCCTAAACCCAGCCTGATACCAAGCTGACACTATTCCTCTGGGACTGCTATAGACAAGTCATTTGTAGTATGTCTGTATCTAGTATCCAATCCCATTTCCCTATAGGTCTCTTCCTCCACTTGATCTATGTTGCGTACTGAAGCATGGTAGCGTATCAATAAGCTCCATTGATACCACCAGCCAAAACAGGCAACAGCAACAAGGAAAACTGCGCCCGCAATTCCCACTGGAAACCAATAAGCTTCAGCATAATGAACCTGCTGTTGGTTTACACCCATCCAAAAGATTGTCGCCCTTGGATTCGTGCTTGCATTTGTCCAATATCTTGCCTGCTCCACAGTTAATATCTACTGAGCATAAATGGTGAAGGATAATGAATCTCATACTGGCACTACACAAAGGCAATTGTCGAATAAACCAATCAATATACATACTAAGTGTGATAAGTCAATGATACAGTGTGATGGTTATTAGCCAGATCATACTCACGCGTTCCGCCAATGGACGTAAATAGTCCGATGCTGGCAAGCAAATAATACCAAAACGTCCAGAAAGCGTTTACCCCAGCCTGCAGCCTTAGTCTGTTTGGAGAACATGTTGCTGCGCCGATATCGTTTGATGACAATAGGGCCCACTTCACACAAGTTGAAAGCATTAGAAAGAGTTGAGCTAGGCCATAATTTAATGATAGTAGAGAACGGCAGCCGAGACCAATCTGAGGAGTCATGTAACTATTTGATACATTGTCAGTATCCTCTCGCTTAATTGGGGAGCGTGGACGTGCCTGACCAAACCCGCAAAAAACGTGGGGATAAATATTAGAACGATGGAAAAAACGAGGCAACGCCACAAGTGGCCGCCGAAATGATGACCCAAAATTTCAGGAAGCACTTCATCTAGGTCATAACTTCGCGCGAGACGTCTAATCCACAACGCCTTGTTGAACCCGCGATTCCAAACCCAACTAGATTTGTAAATAATCGACGGAGGACTCGGATTGTATACCCTTTGTATGGGAGTGTAAACCGCCGGTAGGCGTCCTGCGATTCTTCTGGAAAGTGAAACGTCTACCTGGCTATCCGACTGATGTTCATCGTCTGGTTTTAAATCATGGAATTGACTCATGGTGATCACATCTGGTTCAGCTGCTGCTGCCCAAATACTGGGATTGTTTCCCGCCAGCAAGACACTACTGACAATGGCTATGTGCGGTATTGTCATCCAAAGCATTCCAAGGGCAAGTTGATGAGCAGTATAGCTATTGAGAGCATCAGCAAACGCCCATCGGAATGGCTTGAATGAAGCCGTGAACAGCGCTTACTACTCTCCCAGGTTTCTTTTTACGTCAAAGACCGAATAAATGAACGACCCCATAAAAAATATAATTGGTGCTCCTACTGTTGTAGAGAATTTGGGTTGAGAATCGAGCATCGCGCTGAGCTTCGACTTCACTCGATTAATCCTGGCTTGGTGTTCTTGGGGATAATTAGCGGGGTGGCATGTTTGAGATGACGGCAATTCTAGCACTCCAGTTCCATCGCCAGATCGATGGCTCTGCTGTGTACTGTCTCTCGGCGTATCAGAGTTGGACTGGTAGTTATTCGCTGCGGTTGCGGAAGATTTCCGCCGACCGACCCTGTCGACGAGACTGTCATTTGGTAGATTCTGGACAAACTGATTCGATGACTCCCAAGCCACGTCGCAGTCAAGGTTACCAATCAAAACCACGAGAAGGAAATGCACTCGTTTTTTGACGGGCAAACCAGCTCTTCTAATACGAGTTTCGACAAAATGCAGAATTTTCATGTCTAGAATGGCTTCATACAGACCAGATATTAGAATCGGACCCGCGATGGCGAACACTATCGAGAGCCATGCAATCATATCAACAGCTACAATGATCGCCGCCACTGGCATTTTGATGACGAAAAAAATAAACTGCTCCAAGTTGAGTTCCTTGGCGGGGAAAATCTTCTTGGGCAAGTCCAAAGAACGCCTTCGCGGGATATTGAGGCAAAACACTAAAGCTGGTAGAATGAAAGATATCAATGGCCTTAACCATTTGTCGAGATTATCTGGCCTGGCGACCGCCCATCCCGGGCAGTGGTCAACGCACCAGCTATAAGGAGTAAAAAATTCTTCTGGTGGTGTTGTTCGATTCCCATTGAACTGGTAGACGCATGGGAATTGGGGGAATTCTTCCAGCAGGGATATGTTGTGATGAAAGAATTGCTGGCCCTCTCGCAACCGTAGCGTGTCATTGTCAATCACTACACTTTCATTAATGGCTAATGCGCAGCATGAAGTCCAATTCTGACCACCCAGAAGCGGGTTAAAATCCGATGGATCCTGAGTGAGGCCTGTCAGCCAGGGCCTGTAGATATCGGCCAAGGAATCCAGTGGTATCACTGGGCGGGCAAAACCCAGGATCATGAGTATAATTATGTGCTTCATGGTTCCCAACCTGCGCATGAATTATCCATCAAATAATATTTTGAGAGCTGCGAAAGCAACCCTGACCGAAAAAATCCGAATGGTTGTTGGCGGTTGTCAAAAGCTAGGCACATGAAAAGGTGACAGTTGAAAATGATCGCCATTAAAGCTTAAAGCTAAACGAGGAAAGAATACATCATGATAAATATGATTTTAAATCCTACCAAAATTTTGCCACCATAGCAGCCTAATTTAATGCACTTTGGTGCGGCTGTGCACACAGAAAAATTGAGGCCCGCGCCTCTCTAGGTCGGAGATGAAACCAACCTCCCCGAGACACATTAATGGTATAACGTTTCCCCAGCCCCTAGCAGTTGATGGCGGAAGAAATGGTCATGTGAATGAGTTATTCATTCTAATAAAACACCAGCCGTCGCGTCAAATTCTACAAAGGAGGTGTCGTGTAGGTGGCTAGTGAGATGCCTGCAATGATATGAAATCAAGACAAGTGGTTTATTTAACTTATATTTTCCCTCTCAGTTGTCGCATTCTACGGTTGGTCGAACCTATTAATACATATCATGATCCAACGAGACCTGGATGGAGAAAAGCGAAGTCTGATGAGGGTAATGTATTTTCATGTTCACCAGCTGTTAAATGCCGATATGTGAAGTAAATAATACGCATCTGTACGCAAAATCCAGAGCCCGCATTTGATAATTTACATCTGTTGGCACTCTGTAGTCCTAGAGTGTGAAGTTACAGTACCTCCGTCGATCTACGGAGCGCAGGAACTATTTAGACACACCAAGGCATTCTCAGCCCGGAGCAAAAGTTCCAAGCAGAAACTGCAGTAAAACAGGGATCTTGAGGAATATGGATAATTTTGCTGATTAGCTTGTGATGAAATTGAAATCATTGGTGTATTTCAGGCTCCTTTGCACTTTCAGCCTCGTTTTCAAGCTTCCCCGCTTTGCTTTCTTCCGACATTGCCGGAACTTTCAATGCCAAGACCTCAAACATCCAACCAATTGCTTTTCTTATGAATCAGGGGGTGCCATGCTTACTTCTAGGTTATGCAGTGCCTCTGAAAGGGGGCATCGGTCTGACCATGGTGTTACGGACTTGACAATCAAAGCCACTTTGCATGAAACGTCCATGGGTGGCATTGGACAAAATACCCGGTCTTTCCGTAAGCCCCCGTGAAATGATACGTATGAAGTTGCATCGCGTTTTCGATACTCACCAAAATACAAAGAACCACTTGTTTATCAAAAATCACTCGCATATGGGCTTTTGAGGCGTTGCAACGATTGCGAGTCGGCGTAGCCTTTCCAACGAACACGTGTTCGTAGGCCGCACATTTAAGCTTGAGCAATCCGAGCCAGGGCAGAATGAAAAGAAAACAACGAAAATACATCAATCCAGTAACCTCTGCTGCGTATTTCACTCGTAAGCCCTCAATTCTGCGAACACACCCTGCTGCTGATAGCTATACTCACCAATTAGCTCAAAATGACCCCAGTGAACGACTCTACGAGCAATCCACCAAAAACCGATCTTGAAGCGTCGAAAGAAATTCGTTCTCAACCCTGGAAGGATGCATTTGACAGGAGCAAACTGGAAAAGGAAGTCAATGAAGGAGATATAGTCACTTCTACCACTGATCATGATGGACCTGTCGGTGCATCTTGACTCTGTAGCTCAGTCTAACCACTATAATTGAAACAAATCGATATCTCCTAAATTATTAGCCCCTGCATTTTCAACATTGTGTGTATTTGACTGCTATAATGTGGGGAATTTGTCAGCGTCCAAAACCCTCACACAACATTCCCGAGGAGCAATAACTTTGATTAGTGATTTGGCAGGTTACAATGAACACGGCGGGTCGTTTTCGTGCGTGTTCATTCAGTAGTCCGGGTATATTAGAAGCTAATTTTCCCTTCCCTCAATGCAAAACTCTCTTGGCTCAGGCATCACAAACGAACCACGAGCTATGGCGAACTTTGGAGAGCTTGTACAGATCCAGTACGCTAAGCCACTCCCCTTATACCGAATAGAAAAGCCTTTTGTCATTCTCAGTGACACCATAATAGAGAAAAACAACTTCCGCCAGACAAACATTGAGACCCACAAAGTCCCAAAACATGTACAAGACGTTCGATTTTGTGGGGATGAATTTTCTCTAGAGCACCATGGCTTCCAGTTCATTCGCCATCGTTTCGATATTGACCATTGGCACGACAAAGGGGACCTTGAAAGGCTTTTCCTCCCACAAGTCGAGTTTGTACTCCGTGACTTAATCAAAGACATTGCAAAAGTTCACATCTTTGATTGGCGTGTACGTGTCGCGCTAATCCTAATTTGCACTTTTCACATGCCAATTCATGTCTTCGCAGATACGGAAAAACCAGTCACAGTCAGACTCGCAAATACATGCATACGATCTAAACGACAAAACGAGCTACCTCCTACCGGCCACAACAGCCCACATCGGTCAGTACTATGACTCTCATTCATATTTGGTGCAAATTTGACTTTTCGATTGAAGACTCGACCCCGGCGAGTGTAAAGCAGAGAGTACGCCATGTTATGGGTCAAGATGCGGACTCTGCCCTTGAAGGTCGCGTCCGCCTAATCAAGTACGGAGCCACCAAGCAACTGTTAGATGAACCCCTACTAATGAAGGAAGTTTTTGGAAACCTATCAAGCACATGGTTCAAGATTGTCCTCTGGCAGTGTGTGATGCAACAACGGTGGCTGAAAATGATCTGCTTGAAACCGACCATGTTACCCGGGACTACGTCGGGGAATTCTACAGTTTACAAAGCAGTGACCTCCACAAATGGTACTATATGAGCAACCAGTCTGTGGAAGATATTTTATTATTTTTGACATATGATTCCGAACCTGGAGCTTCAGGAGTCCGTCACTGTCCTCATGCAGCTTTCCGGCATCAGTACCCCCCGCAGGGAGCCCCGCCACGTGAAAGCATCGAGGTTAGAGCTTTGGTGTTGAGCTCTATAGATGCAAATAAAAAGGACCGTAAGGGCTGAGGAAGTTAGTCAGGGTGATACTAAAATACCACTAGCAATCGGGAAAAGTGTTTCTAATCTATTCTATGACGATAGCCGCGATCCTCAAATTTCAATCCATTCTTTGCTCTAGCTCTCTGCACTAAGAAGCCTCCCAATACTCAGAAGTGAAGAAATCGTAGAAGACCCCAACTTCTGGTGCAACAGTGTTTCTTCTGAAAGTGCCCTATGGGCCTCCTCGGGGTTTCTTGGAAGTTCCTCGATAATTCCGTAGGAGTTGAGTGTTTCTTGATTCATTTTAAGTGGGTTCACTATTTCACCCGTCAGTATATTCCGTGACAATAAGAAATAACGTGACGAGTAAACCGTACATCTGCAGTCAGTCATCGAAAGCTTCCGCTCCTCTAATATTCCGTCCATGCCTGCGTGGATAATAGCTGCTAAAAAAAGATAGAAATTGGAAGAAGCATCTAGGAACCTTATTTCCCAAAATCCACGTCCTTTTTTTCGTATAGGAACTTGTCTATTTTCGGTTCCCCATGCTTTGTAACGCCCAATACACCATTCGCCAGCTTGGGTTCTATCATAACTCTCTGATAGTGGAAGCCCTAGGGCGCAAAGGGCTCTGAAGCTGTGCAGTATCCCGGCCAGAAAATATTCCTCCAAGGTTCCATCCTTATCCTCTGCTCCTTGCAATGACAAGTTGAGATGTATGCCGTTTCTGTGGGGTGATCGAGGACTGAATGATACGTTGATTGACTTCCGCTGACAGATCTTCCAGATTGTTTCTCTCGTGGTGACAAGAGCATCGACAGAATCCAGAGGGTTCAACGGAGATGTTACCATTTCATATTGGTTCTCACTTCCCTCGGCATGAAAATGTGAAATTGGAATTCCGCTGTTGCCAAGTGTTTCTGTTACTTCGCAAAGAACAGGCATCGCGAAAGCCTCCAATGTGCGAATTCCTGACGTGATGTGCGGCTCAATGTTGGGGTGGTGCACTGACGATTGTGGCGAACACACAAACTCGATCTCGAAACCGGTGAGAAATTTGAGACCGGCCACAGATTGAGCGTCACACACAGCCCGCTTCAGAATGCTGCGGGGGCACGTGTCTTGGTGCAGAAATGACGGTGCCGCCCATTTGCGCACGGTGGACGTAAAAAAAAAACAGAATACTTGGGCATGCTGGCGGTCCCCCGGGCATAATCGCAGGGAGGACAAGTCTGGGGCTAGATGACCCTGGCCAGATAATTCTTGTTCGTCGTCTCCAGTAAATGGCAACTTGTTGCCAACAAGAAACAGATTGAGGCTGCACAGGCCATGATGTTTATCGTTCTCAATCAGGTGACGAAAATGGGGCGCGGTAAGAATTCTGCCTCGCAAGGCAGACGTGTAGTCTAGCCAGAGCAGCCTCACAAACAAGACGTGAGGATGATGATCTAAAAACTGAACGGCCTGCAAGGTCAAATGACTGGGATCCATGCTTAGTTTGGAGAAAGGTGCATTTCATCTAGGCGATAAAAAGGGGGATGGGTCAATGTGAGAATCCAAATGGAAAAGGACTCTTGGTGTAATCTTTCGAGAACCCGAGGCCAAGGGGTACACGTGCAACCAAGTGAGACATGAAGGCTGATGAGGAAGCCGCATGTGCCTCGCTTCTGCAGGGATAGCACCATGTCACAAGCAGATGTACAAGCCAGGCGCTCATAAATCGGTGAGACAAAACTGGCGTCTTTCATTGGCTACCGGGCGACACAACAAGGGACGTGTATTTTTCCGGCGCGCCTTGCATGTCGCGTGGACAGAATTTTGCTCACACCTGGCCACCCACCGATATTTTCATCAGCAGCGAGGACACAAGCCTGCTAGAGCATTTCGCCAACAGTTTCCCAATGCGGAGCATAAAGAAAGTATACCAAGATTGGGCACCCCGCCTTGCTTTCATCCCCACCCTTCCCTCATCGTCCATTCGCTATCGTTGGCACCATTTTCACCTAATCATGGTTTGTTCTGCCGCTGCCTTCGCGCTTCTAACTACCCTTTATTTGACACTAGGCGCTTTTGCAAGAGATATCCATGGTATTCCCAAGCTCGGTGCTGTCGCTTCACTGGATGCAAGATGCAGCCAGATCGGAACAAGCGTCTTACAAGAGGGCGGGAATGCTGCAGATGCTGTATGCATGACATGATTCGGGAGAGCGGTGCCGTTTTCTAATTACTTGTCCATAGATGGTCGCGACTCAGTTTTGTGTCGGTGTTATCGGTCAGTTGGACCCCTCCATGCCAAATGTCATGACGGAACTGACTTATCAAGGCATGTATTTGACCGGAATCGGTGGTGGCGGGTTCTTTCTCATAAGGGATACTAAAGGGAAGTACGAGTTCGTTGACTTCAGAGAAACGGCTCCCGCAGCAAGCAACGAAACCATGTTCGACCAAAACCCAGATGCCTCTGTTACTGGTGGCTTGGCAAGGTGAGGTGCGAGAAATATGGCAAACTAAGCTCTAACTAGTCTATCAGTGGCGTCCCTGGTGAGATTCGAGGTCTGCAGTATCTCCACAACAAATATGGAAGCAAACCTTGGGCAAGGTTAATATATCCATCCATTAAGCTTGCGAGAGATGGTTTCGTGGTGGGAGAGGATCAGAAATTCGTCATGGATGCGACGGATACTGAGCTCTTCCTCAACCCAACCTGGAGCCCTGATTTTGCTCCGAATGGAATTAGGGTTACCGCTGGAGATGTCATGACGCGGAAGAGGTACGCAAAGGCTTTGCAGACAATTGCCGACGAAGGGGCCGATTCATTCTACTCTGGCCCGATGGCGGATCAAATAGTGGCATCTGTACAAAATGCAGGTGGGATTTTGACTCTCAAAGACCTCCAGAATTACCAGGTCACTCGCAGGCCCGAGAAGAAGATCAACTATGGTAACTACCGGATCACTACAGGCGGAGTACCCTCCGGCGGCATCGTGGGCCTAAGCTCATTGAACGTGCTCAAAGGGTATCAGGATATAGGGGAGCCTTCCGCGATTAATATCACAGTGCATCGTCTAGATGAGATATTTCGATTTGCCTATGGAACGGTAGGGACATCAATCAACTCGTATAATTCCCAACTAAGAAGTTCTGGCCTTAGAGGACCAAAATGGGAGATCCCAACTTCGTCCAGGGAATGGATGCGTACCAGGATAAGCTGCTCGACGAGACAACAGCCGCCGAAATCAGAACTAAAATTTGGGATAATTCAACCCAGCCAGTGGAGGCTTACAACCCAGCCGGTTTGGAAATCCTTGAAACGTAAGTGCCTTTGTTCTCAACCTGACTGTCATCAAAAATCTCACCCAACGTAGACCAGGGACGTCACACATTTCTGTGGCAGACAAATCCGGAATGGCTGTCTCCCTCACAAGCACAATAAACCTTTGGTTTGGGTCTCAAGTCATGGTTCCTGAGTCTGGAATCATCATGAATAATGAAATGAACGACTTTTCAATCCCAAATACATCGAATGCATTTGGGTTCATCGCTTCACCTGAAAATTATGTAAAACCCGGGAAGCGGCCGCTTTCGTCTATGAGTCCCTACATCGTAGAGCACATCGCCCATCAAAAACCATTCCTAGTGATCGGGGGGGCTGGAGGGTCTCGAATCATCACCGCAACGGTTCAAGGACTTTGGAACGTCCTTAGTCGAGGAATGGATTCCCGTGCAGCTGTGAAAGAACCACGAATTCATGATCAGCTAACCCCCAATCAAGTAAAGTCAAATAAATTACTTTCGCCTGCCTATTTAACCTTTTTTTAGGTCCTTCTCGAGCATACATATAGCAATGCCACGAAAGAATACCTCATTGCTAAAGGACACGAGATCGGGTGGATGGATCATGAGTCTGACCTACAATGTGTCCGCATACTCCCCAACGGAACTTTCGAAGCTGCAAGCGAGCCCAGACAGGCTGAGTCCGGAGGCTTTGCAGTTTAACCATTCAAGGACAACCTTTCATTTCTCCAATCATCCAGTACCCTTCTCAACATTTGTGGTTGATGCGCAGACTCGGTTCTGTGCGGCGGATTATCATCATCCTAAACGCTTTTTGTTCTACACTTCATCATGAAGATTAATATCATTATTCTTGATGCAGTATGATTAGTTTTAGCATTATGATTGAATTCTACCTTATTCGCTTTGGGATATTGTTATGACACGTGGGGTGCTATCTCGCCAAGGCCCACCTTGTACCTATCATATGATGAATAAAGCCTCACAATGTGACAGACCATGTTTTGAGATGCCGAACCTTTAGAGAATGCCTAGAATAATAGATGTAGTGTAAACCGGATTTTTTGGGTCGCTGTACAGTAACCAAAGGCTACTGCGGTTCTCAATGTGATTTGATGCTGGCCCAGATTCTACCCAAACTATTCTATTCGATAATTGGTAGGTGGCCCGAGTTTTATTGGCCAAATTGCTTGCGTGTGTAGAATGAGTTCTACACAGGCAGAATACGTGTCCTTTGCACCCTTGGCGTTTCATAAAGAAGGGGCGATACTCGATTCAAACATGGCTGCGGGTGATGTCGACGGCCTCATCACCAGGTTCTATGAGCGCCTCTCTGGATGCGATGACTAGACCCGGCTTCCATCTATCTGTTTTCTCCTCAAATTAGGGCTGAGCGGCTGGTAAGTCCTGACAGTTCTGACAGGGAACAGCCTCCGTGACATTGTCGTTCCTAAAGACTAGCCCGGCACCTTTTCATTACATCCAAGCCTGGGCCAAGACTGAGAGTCAGCTAATGCTCGGTGCCACTGCACAAGTCTCGGTATCTAGAAGTTATGAGAAAGTAAAACTAAGCCCAGGCCACGCATTGGCACATTATCATGTCATGGCAGGTTGCTCCTATGACAGAACAATGGATGAGGCATCTAAATACATGTATTTATGATTACGTGTTAAAACCTAACTACTTGGTCATCATCTTCATGCACTCTCATGCATGCAATTTCACAGCTCGACCTTTTAATCCTGGCTTTGATTAAGCTATTCGAGCGGCTATCGTGTTGGACTTCCTGCTATGAATCCACGGAAGGTGATCAGCATGTAGGCCGGACGTTCAAACGGATATACACTACCAACACTGGGCAAAAGAGGTTTTCCTAAGAGAAGGAAATTTTAATATAATACACTTAGAAGAAACACTAAATCATGCCCTTTTAGTCTGAAAGTTAAATAGTAAGTGTAGTAACAGAACCCCGTTGCCGCCGATGTTGGTTGTCAACCACATATACATATAATTTGCAGGAAAGGTGAAATACACCTTGTATTTAACAACAATGCCATGACTGATGGAAGTTTCAGCTTTTCATCGTCGTCGTCATCGCACTCGATTCCTATGAAAGGTTAGTTGTATATTTCAGATGATTTGCAACAAAAACAACGAGTTGGGCGAGGCGTACATGGAATGAGCACAGGAGATTCTCATCAACGTTCATCACAGTATTCTCCTGGCCATGCTGTCCGGGGCTCGAGGTACTCTGGAGCGTAACAAGCTGTCTCTTAAAATAGAACTCGTACCCATTCTCCGCGACTTGGTGCCCGCATACGATGAGGTCCATGTCATGTAGGTGCAGGAAGCGTGATACGACGTCAGACCCGAACGCAAAAGAGACGCCATCATCGCTTTTATTCCATCCTTGAATATTTTTGTCAGGATGGCTCCATAACAGGTCGCGTATTATACCCGAACGTGGGATCTGATGTGTCAAGTTAGGCTTAGGCGACAATGAAGAGATACGGGCCATTTCCTACGTCTGATGGTCGTATAGTAGCTCTGATTTGCTCCATGCTTCTTAGATTGGGGCTTAGACCTCCGTGAACACAAAATATCTTCTCATCGATGATTGCCACGAGTGGCATCCAGTTAAATACTTCAACAAATTCACTCCATACCCCTGCACCGTACCTTTCCGAGCATTCATTATAGAAGCCTTCGTGGCTGGCTGACGCGGTCTCGCTGTTTCCTCGCAACAGAAAGAAGTTTTCCGGATATTTTATTTTGTACGCAAGAAGAAGACAAAAGGCCTCAATGGACTGGTCGCCGTAGTTCACGTAGTTACCTAGAAATATATAGTTTGATTCCGGAGGGAAGCCGCAGTTTGAAAATATCTTGAGAAGCTCATAAAACTGCCCATTTATATCAGCAACAACCTAGAAGCGTCAGCCTACATAATTAATTCTAATTCCAACAGATCGCTATCATGCACCTTTAACGGGGTCAGTAGTTCCAGAAGGATTGGTTGTGAGAGAAAAATCAATTTTGCTTTAGCACAAAGGTAAAGAATTTCGGATCGAAGTAGATGAATCCTCTTTCCGGGGTCGAAAAGTCTGGCCTCCACCAACCGATCTATGATTTCATCCATGCTTTGTTCATCGCCGACGGCTTGCACTGCTGCTGATGGACTCGAAGAACCTGGCGGAAATAGTATGGTCTCGGCAGCATCGGGCCTTTGGTTTTCTGTATCGCTATCCGGTTCAGAATGGTTGTCCAACGACCATCTAGCAGATGTCAGCGATTCCATTTCTTGAGGAAAAGAGATAACTGATTCTGAAGCTTCATGGTCTTTGTTTCCTTCACTATGTCAGCATTTCTGTTGTATCTATGAGATTGAGAGTTTGACAGCTTTACCCGCTTCGTCGTGATGGTACAGGAGGGAGTCGGTATCATCGGTGACATCAACATCGGATTCGTCATCATCAGTTGCCCGAGGAAGTACAGATAATGAGACCTCCCGGAGATGGCCGGAAACATGTTTATAATAAGCAGGACCGAGCTCCTGATAGGTGGCAGAACAGAAGGCGCACTCCAACGATCTAGCGCGAGCTGCTGGATGAGACGATTCATGCTGCGCCCACATACCGCTATGACTATAAAGCATATGGCGATTTTGACAGTCCTCGATAGTACATAAATATGGCTTCAGGTCATCGAATACATGTCTCCTGTGGATGGTTAGCGATGTTTAGATTGAGGGATATGGCCGGCAGTAACAGACTTCCATTGCTTTCTTGTCTTGATGTCTGAAAGACGCGAAAGACAGACCGTGCAATTAAAACCATCATCCTGCACATTAGGCATGGTTGGAATGCGAGGGCGACCCATGGCAATCGAAGATGCGGCGGTGGAGAAGGAAGCGAAAGTTGCTGCCGATGCATTATCGTCGAACTCGGCTGAGGTGACATACTTTGAAGACGAGGCCAGAGCCGACGAGAAAACAGAGGCAGGGAGAATGGAAGACTTTGTGGTTTCCGTGAAGCGAGGGTCTTTTACAGAGAATAGGCTCTCGGTGATACCATCGTTGGCTGACAGTTCCTGCTTGGTGGTGGTCTGAGATTGCAGCGCGCGTATCTCGGCCGCTCGGACGACGTTTGCTTCGGCAAGGCGCTCCACAAGATACTTGGGTAGGATATTGAACCGGTCTCGGATCTTTCGACAATACACCAAGGCTTCTTCGCATGACACGTTGAAGGATTCTTTCGCATCCAGCGGAGGCTTCTCCAAATCATCCGTATGCACATCTTAGATTAGGTTATCCAGGGCCGGGGCGAGATCGAGAAGACAATCAATATAGACAGATATCTCTTCCATGGTCTCTGCTAGTCCGTAGTCTGATGCATCAGAGCCAGACGGTGTATCAGGCCACTCGTCCTCCTTGTGATCGGACTCCTCATGCTCAACCACATCCAGCAGAGCCCTGAGTTGGTCGCAATCATGAGACTCGCGCTGGGACGGGTTACCGGGGCCCTGTGAGATAGCTTGCAGAATAGCAGTTCCAAGACGAAGAAGTAGCAAGAGCACCTGCCGACGAAGTTCTTTTGATCGCAACAAGGATTCATCGAGACGACCAACGGTGACCCCCAGACCCTGGCACCAGAGGATGAAACGTTCCAATTCGTTATGACAAGTCCTATAAGCATCATCCTGTGCTTCTGAAAGCCTCATCTTAAGCCATGCAATCACTCTGGTGATGCTCGTGGAGAGTGTGGTCACAAAGCCTACGCCACCCTTTGGCGGCGCAGCGTCAGGGACCCAGCTCTCGATATCCCTACGGCTGAGAAAGGACGTCGACATGAGGAGATCAATCACACAAATGGGGCTAATTGTATGATATCTGCAATCCAGATATTAGAGTAAGGTATCTTTTAACACTTGTAGGGATTATTAGGTGCGGGGAAATCTGAGCTGACAGACACAACCCCTACCAAGTTGGTGCTCAACGTGGATTGGCCAACAAATATGACTGTAAGAGCGGCTGAGAGCGGGGTACGAGCCTCAGCCCAAAACATCTGAGCTACTTCGCAGCCTGAAAAAGGGCTCATCTCCCCGATATCAAGCGGAGAAAGCCATCATCGGTGTTTTTATTGGCGCTTCCGTCAGAGGGGAGCTTCCAGGATGAGCGGGGTTGAGTTAGGCGTGGGTGTTGTCCTTGGTTCAATTCCTATCGCACTCGAAGTTTACGACCGATCCGGTCGAGTATTCGAGGTCTTCTCCAGCTTCAGGCAGTACCCGAGGGAGGTGTCCCTCCTCGATTCAAAATTAAGCGTTCAGCGGGCCATCTTCCGCAATAATGCCATTAACCTCCTTATCGCTATTACAAGGGATCAAGAAACCGTTCTTGAGGCCATAAACCATGTCACACCGGCGGTCGCGAGGCTGGAATTGGCCATTGCACCTGTGTATAAAAATCGGATCGATGCCCTGAAAGAGTCATTCGCGTCGTGTGCTCAGACTGCAGAGCAGATTAATAAGAGTCTCCATGTCCTCTGTTCGCAATCCGATGACTTCCGGGCTAAGCTAGGTGAGAGACGAGACGTGCGTCCCACAACCAGATTACAGCAGTATATACACGATAACTAACGCTAGGCTAGGATATCAGTACATCAGAATAGGTTAAACACGTTAAAACACGTTTCAAGCTTGCACTGGGCAAACCTGAAATGGAAAAGGCCATTTTAGATCTTCGCGAGTTCAACAGAGACTTCACACAGATCACAGACCAGATTGTTAGAAGTCTGAACCAGATTCTCAATGAGAGCAACGGAAAAATACTTTCCACACATAGGCCAGTCAAAAGCCTGAACATTCTACAAAGATACCACAGAGTTCGCTACGCTTCTAGGGCACTGTATTCGACACTCCAGATGCGATGGAATTGCACTACCCACCAGTACCACTCCTTCGATGTTCGGATAATTGACTCGGATCATATGAATGGAAGTGGAATGGCCAAGGCCGCACTGTCTCGATATGTCACCTGCGAGCTCGCGGTTACACATGATGTATCATCGTCCCCTTCAGAGGGCCCGCTTCATCTAGAGGTCAAGCAAGCCTGCGATTCAGATGACGAGGACACTGAGCAAAGAGTAGAGGACGATATGGGAATAGTAAATATTTCCAAAGTGCTCGAAACCAACGCGGAGCGAATGAAGGCGGAAGTTTCAACCAGCAAGAAGTCCAGGACACGGGAATTCCTCAGCCGCGTAATAAGGAAGAAGAGTAATGGTCCAGAAACTATCAAGGCTACGCCAACACCACAACTACCAAATCTCCCGCAAGCACTATCCGACTTTCACATCAGCAATCAGTCTGATCAGCCAAGCTCGTCGTCTTCGACCGACCTGTCACTTATTGACGATGTCTGTAAGACAGCGCATGAGAGCATGCTATACTCTAAGAATAGGTCATTTCTCGGTTCCTGGAATGTCCCTCGCGCACAATGGTTTTGTGTTCCGCCAGAGTTGTCCAAAGAGGACAGTGGCTCGTGGGCACTTTCAGAAATGATTAGGTGGGTTGCTGAAGAGCCAGTACTTCGTTCTATGCCTCGACAATTGCTGGTTGAGCTCGCAGGCAACGTAGCCGAAGGCATCATGCAGTTCTACTCTACACCATGGCTATCTTCTACCGACCTAGGACAGAACGTGCGGTACTTTAGTCCCGACAAATCAATCTCGACAGCATTTCGACTCAAGGGGCCATATTTCATGACTCGATTCGGGAGCACGCAAGGAGAGGCAACCCCATTCCAGACCTCAGCATATTCTATATATTCGGATGACGGCATCACACTCTGCCGCTCAGATGACTTCACAGAGGCGCGCAACCAGCTGCTATTCCGTTTCGGGATCCTGATGCTCGAGATCGGATACGGGCGGCCCTGGCACGAGTTGAAGCAGGCTGCGACGGCAACGTATGGAAAGCTCTCTGACTACAAAATTGCTGAGAAACTAGCCGGCCAGTTAGTGAATCAATTGGGGTTAACCTACCCAAAGATCATCCGGAAATGTCTCGGCTGTGACTTTGGGCTGGGAGAGACTGACATGGACAACGAGGATCTGCAGCGCCGGTTCGTTGAAGATGTCGTCGCGGGTCTGCAGCAACTCAGTGATTACATGGCGGAAAACAACATTGCGCCTTTAGGATAGTCCCACCAAATTAATGTTTTGAGTGTATACCTTACACGACTCGGTATGCAAATAGAGACCAATAATGTTGTGTTTAAGCAGTAATTGTATGTACCTACAACCTTTGTGGCCACGGCTCGTGCTCCTACTTAATCTCCTGTCTGTTTTCCAAATCAATCATGAAAAGAGAACTTGGTGTAATAGACAAATTGTCGAGGAGTGACAACCCAAAGAGGCAATTTTGTTGTCTATTTCCTTTGAGCCAAGGGTGTCTTTTCTGCCACACTTTTATGCCACATTGCCAAGATCTTTACTATAAAAAGGCGAACTACCTAGAACTAGGATCAAAGTTACCATAAAAATTAATTTGAGTCTTACCCGTCCCTTGCCACTTACGGAGTGGTTGCGCACCAGTCTACTACGTCTCAGGGCTGATTACCATACGAATAGCTTCATGCACAGGGATTTTGATCACTCGACAGGCTGATTACCGTAATCTTGCTTCTGCGAAGATGTTCATTTAAAGAATACTGCCTCCTAACTAGTTGTGCCGCCCCATGTTGCGGTATAAATGCCGTCCAAATGGTGGGGACCGCGGCCACACGGTTCATCCATGCTGTGACAGCATGGTCAAACCCGTAACCCGCCTGGTTCTGCCCGTAACATAAACCCTCCAGTTTCCCTTGAAGGATTAACTATTCCGGGCTTCCCATTGTCAACCCGATGAATGCTGAGCTTTTCAGTATAAGAATACTTTTCTCCCAGCTTTATATATGGTCCCTCTGAGGAGTCCTGCCGTACAAAGGGGCGATTATTCCCATCCTTGGTTACCCGTAGCATATAACCCTCATACAAGCCAACTATCGCGGTAATGGTGAGAAATTCCCATTCTTTGTGGTGTTCAGCAATGCAAGCGAGATTTTCATGATTCCATCCCAGGTAACGCTTCGTAGATTGATTGATAAAGCCCCAGTGGCCACCTGTTTGAACACAGTCCCACACTTGGCCTTTATCATCTCCTCTAGAGCGACGAAGGCGTAAATCGTTTCCGACAGCGGTGAAGTATTCATTGGTGTAGTCCTAGAGTTTGATAGTATAAGAACCGCCTTCAACTATCCCGCCAATCCGAGACATAATGGATAATAGAGCAAGAAGGTGGTGTATGTGGATTAAATAAAAGATTGAGATTGCTTTAGGTTTTCTTTAGAAATATTGATATTCAGTTAAAAAAAAAATTAATAATTGAAGAATATTAATCTTAGTAGATATTTTATAGATCTAGCTTGCAATTATAGAATATATAATAAAGATTAGTTAATACCTGATGCAGCGTAATAGTGCCCCATAAAAGTCTGATGAGAGTCTAATGCATACTTGATAAGGTCTAGTAAAGACCAAATGAGGCCCAGATGAGGCCCGAACGAGTCCCGATAAGGCATGAACAATGCCTGAATAATGCCTAAACAAGATCTATGAAGCCCAATAATTCCTCAGTCAATATAGGTATAATGTCCTATGTTGCTATAAAGCCCTGAGGAACAATAACACAGGTATGAAAAACTACCTTTGCAGTAGAGGAGGCGGACTATGCCAGCACATATATCTCTATACAGGTTACCAGCAACAGAAAACTCATTTAGTCTGGAATATCCGAGAAGCTTGGTCAAAATTTCCAAGCCCTATAAAGTATCAACTATTATATTGGCGTTGGCGCATCTGGGAATCTGGCCCAACTTTCACATATTGTCGTACCGAAACAAAATGATGAACTTTCTTTATTTGAGTATTCATGCTTTCAATTGACCCAAGTCTGGGTTGAAGCCATCACCTCGGCGGCACGACGCCATCTCGCCCATCGACGCTGGCCCACTCGTCTAGCGCGTCAGACAGCCTTCCCCACTTGCCCCCAGACCATTTGTCTCTTAATTCCTTCCACTCGGGCAGACACACCCTCATAAACTGCAGCCACCCGCCGAGGATGAAGTCAGCGTACATCGGCCTATCGCTTCCGTCCATGAAGGGGCCGGACCCGGGGAAGCAACGGCCGAGCTTTGTGTCCAGCGCATTCTCAAATTCCTTCAACATTTTATTTCGAATTTCCGAGCCCTGAGGCATCTCAATGTCTTCCCACTTCATGTTTCCCGGAATGCGCGACATGAAAGCCTTCTTGTCTGGCTCGGCCGTGCGCGAATCGAAAGGCATGTAGAACCCCGCGAGCGGGGCACCGTACTCTGTGAAGATCTGATCGACTTGGGTGTTGAAGGAGTGGTGGAGCGCCACTGTCTTGGGCGGGAAGAGCTGCCCCTGCTCGGGATTGGAAGAGAGGTACATCTCGTTGAGGTGCAGCGCGATGTCGAACGTGTCGCCCAGCAGCACTTCTCCATCTTCGGCCGAAGCGAGCGGGTCGCGGATGATGGGCAGCGTGGGGAAATCGGTCCCGTTGGGATGCTTTCGGTTGGCCGGCAGTTTGAGGGCACTGCGCGCCTTAGTCACGTCCGGTAGAGGAACCCATGTCGTGTTGTACGAGACCTTGGCGAAATTGAGTGCGTAGCTTTTGGGCAGAGTTAGCCGAGGACTTGGCGAGGGGACAGCATGTCGGGAGCTGCATACCGCGTCTTCCACGGGTTTGGTGAGGATGGGTAGGCCGCTGGATCAAGGATGATGTCGTAAAAGGTAATGCTGCCCTTATTAGAAGTCATCGTGATGGCATATACTATGCACTGCGTGTCTAGATTTTGGGGTCGTTGTGCGCACGGATCCGGCGTCTTGGGTTTGTGTAGATTTTACCCGGGTCCTCGTCAGGAGGCGGTATGCCCCATGTCACTGTCCATTTTCTACCTCTAAAAATTCCCCTTTGCCTTAGATAAATAACCACTTCTTTACATCTGAGACACTTCGAACTTTTGCATACCCTGAAGCACAACGCTAATATGAGGTCATTGTGGAGCTTCGGAATGCAGTCAGCTCTTAGGTAACAGTTACCACCGAGCAAGACAGTCTCTGTCTAATGACGCCATCTACTTTTTGTCGGAATCAAGGGAACCAAACCTGAGCAGAATACATTATGACGAGGACTAAAGCCGTTAATAGTGCTGCCTTGGCTCGATTAAATGTTTCGATGAACTCATTGCTGTTGAAATGATTCACTTGTGGAGCAAGATACCCTATAGCATTCATCAGCGGAGTAGTGTCCAAAGCATTGCCTGCCCAGCACTCACCCCCCTGATATCTAATCCAGAAAAATGTCCCTTTTAGTCTCATATAAAGAGCGTTATCACAGCATTTATTTATCTGATCTAATTACCTCTAATGACATCTTGAGTAAACCCATAAGATAACGTTGCGGACTCAGGACTAGTAATCATTGTTTCCCCGGATTTTCGGGATCCGAAAATCCCCTCCGATACGCACCCATAAACTACCTTCCAATTGGATAAAGCGACAACATTACTAAACAACCTTATCGTAACAATCATTCATTCCGGCTAGGTCGGATCCTCGCCTCCATACTCACCGCATCATTCGCATCATTTGCACATTTCCTCTGACTGAAATCGTCATGCAGTGACAGTGCAAACGACCAAAATGCGACCGCAAATTCTTCGAGCCGTCAGTTCTCTGAGTACGTGAAGTATGGTAATCTAGCTAACAGTAACAGTGTGATTGGTGTCATACCAAAAAGGTACTGAAATAGTGAGATTCTCTGGTTTTTATTGGATGGCGTGGGAGTCGCTTCGAGGGAAACTCGCTGACGGAAATGACCTTCGTGGGTTCAGACAAAATGCGATCGCAAGGACCCGTGTAGCATTTGCACAGAAACGTCTGTGGAATGCACTCGAGACAGACCGCGCATTCCACGTAATTCACGGCATAAGGATGCAAGGTAAAAAGAAATTGCAGCGTAGAGACAAAAACAGAAACTAACAAGACTTGGTCTCAAGGATGGTTGAAACACTCACCGAGCGGCTAATGCAGATGGAACGACGTTTGAGAAATCTTCAAGATGCTCAAGTTCAGAATGTGCAAGCAGATGGCAGTCAAAACAATGGGGTGCTGTCAGAGAATCAGGACCTGCAAGAAATCCGCTCGCAATTTGGATCCTCTGAAGAATCTAATATGTCACAAACTCAGTCTGGGGGCGTCACACACTCTTCAGATATTGACCAAAGACAACCTGGCGCAGAAGCAGGGCCACGGGCTGAGCATACGGCAGCTGTCGATAAACCTAGCTCTCATCAATGGAACTTGTCAGTAAATGACTATTGCCTGACCTGGAGTAACCCAATCTCGAGACAAGCCCAAAGATACCTCAGGATTGAGATTGGGAGGATGGCATCTGATATTCCGTCTGGGAGGAAATGGGTACTTGAATCAGCGATCCAATTGGCCCAAGAAGCCAATATCTCAACACCTGATGGGATTGAATTTGGACGCCACTGTGAGAGAGACTCTGATATTTACATGGAGACCATGTATCCTGCCATCGAATTTATCTACATGGCCCTTAATTGTACTAATCAACCCTTTTTAAACCATAAATGGCCTGTGGCTAATATTTTCACAGATATCAATTCTGGGAGCGTCATTACCCGTGTCTATGTCAAACTGCTTTCCCATCTGTCGAAATCCAGTATCGAGAAGATGAGCCTCGCTCTTGTTGGCAATACAGTCCATGGCCAAAGACGATTGGAATACCTGGCTTGCGTGAATCTCTGGGCTTATCTAATAATGACAACCCTCGAGACCGATGTACTATCTACGCTATTTTCTGAGCACGAGAGCTGGTTCACGGGAAAGATACTTCGAAAACGCAGTTATGGCGCTCAACAGAATGAGCATGCTGGCACTCCCTAGCATCACGCTGCTTCAAGCCTTGACTTCCGGAGTAAGTTTCCATTTCACTTTTGCTTACCCGAAATCGGTTCTGATGCCGTGTGGTTAGATTATGCTGTTTCTTGATTCAGGAGACTTGGAGCGTTGCTCAACACTTGCAACAGCTGCATGTGGGGTATGTGGAGCTCTCTGGGAACCATTCTTCACTCAGCAATCATCGGATCCAGCTTCAGTTGAGGCAACGGAAATCCGTACTTGCCTCATTCATTGCTACATGTTTGATAAAATCTTGGCAATGGTCATGGACCGCCCATGTTCTTTTCCCGATTTCGACATTGATATATCAAGCTTGATGGAAACGGATGGGAACGAGCCTTAACCTCCCGTCCTACAGTGTCATCGTCGTCTGGCCCACGTCCAAGCACAAATGTAGTTGAGCCTTGAATAAGGCAATAGCACTCATGCGAATTAGAATGATAATGTCTCATGCCCAGATGTCCAAAGTAACCATACACCAGGAATCCGTTGCCTTGTAAGACAGCTCGAATGGAGTCATGATCATCAGGGTCTGGAATCACATTTTGGTAATAGATGACAGGATACTTCGAGTTTGGAACTCCGGATCCCTTTGGAAGTGTGATGAGTTCCATCTTGTTCGCCATTGGAAGTGATGTATTGTCCTTTGGGCGGCGTGGGAGTAGCAATCTAATATGTCTTGAACGTGAGCTTAGTCGTTTTGTAATGGAGCATTGGCCAAATATTGATGAATATGAACGGCTACAAAAAAGTAGAAACATTGCGGCTCGCATTCATTTTTAAGCATAAATCAACGGAAATGTCGGACCCCGGGCGTGGGAACCGACTGGTTGCTTAGTCACCCCACATTGCTGAATCCGGAATTCGTAGGACCGTACCGGTCCGGATGGTGTTCACGCGTGATGTACCACAAGCCAGTGCCTTATTCAACTCCCATTTGATCGGCGGGCGTGAGCTGTAATCGGGATCCGACAAACTCCAGTCTCTTTTGCATATATAGCTCGTGTTTTGCTTGGATTCTTCACTGTCAAAAATCTAGCTTTGATAATACACCAGCGCTCTACTCAGCCATTTGAAGCATCATTGTGATTTGAACCACTGTCAATTCTCTGTTTTTCACCTTCGTTTTGCCATGGGATTCAACGTCATTATTGTAGGAGGAAGCGTTGCTGGCCTCTCGCTGGCCAACATGCTTGAGAAACTCAACATCGATTATCTCCTACTTGAGGCATACCCAAACATTGCCCCGCAGGTCGGAGCTAGCATTTGCCTGCTACCTAATGGGCTAAGGATCCTTGATCAACTCGGTTGCTATCATCCGATCCGGCAGATGGCCGGGAACTTTTATGTCAAGGCAATGTTTAGGAATTCTCATAGTCAAGTTCTCTCCGAAACAAAAGACACTATCGCGCGAATTTTGGAAGAAAAGTAATTATTTATAAATGATATGAGAAATACTTCACCCCATCTAACTCCTTCTTAGGCTTGGCTATCCGTCTATGTTTCTCGATCGGCAAATGCTGCTGCAAGCTCTGTTTAATAATATTCAGCAGAAAGAAAAAGTCTTGGCGGGAAAGCGAGTCATAAAGACTGAAGTAGGCTATGGTCATGCAGTAGTCCACACGGAAGACGGTTCGACCTATAGTGCTGACATTGTCGTTGGTGCGGATGGAGTTCATAGTACAATCCGAGAGGAGATGTGGCGGATGGCTAGAGAATCAGACTTCGATCCATTTCTGCCCGACGAAGGTTCACGTATGCAAAGGATCATATACAAGTGTCTTAATGTCACAATCTCTGATAGTCACAGCTGCCTAGCTTGAACACAACAGTCGTCAAGAGATAAGGTCAATCGGGCCTGAGCCCGATTTCACATACAAATACCGTCAACTTTGGTGCAGGCTCAATCGAGCCGTCACTGCCCTCAACACCGACTGCAGCCACAGGCATCTCACAGCTGCTGCCGACACCGGGCCCGTCAGGGCACGGGACCAAGGGCAACAGACCGGTCATTGTGACGGCCTCAACCGACCTCCTTGACACCGTCCCGATGACCGGGCTAGCAAGCTTCACAACTGACGTAACGGCTCGATGACCAAGGCCGCAACCGGCCCTAAAACACCATAATAAACAACACACGATGCTAGGTTATCAATCTATTGACTACGGGGCCCGCCGGGCCCGGCCAATTGAAGATCCGTGCGAGGTGACGATCGTCATGACGATCGAACCTTATGACCCCGACGCCGGCGGCGGCCTGCACCGGCCGCCTCCAACAGCTAGCAGTAACAGTAGCTATAAGAGACCTAGATAGACCTTCCTTTGAATAAACAAGAGCTTCTGCATGCACCGGGATTCATAGCTTGTGATACTTAAAAATTGTTGACATTTATCACAGGGCTTAAATCAAATACCAGATGCATTTTTGGCATTTCCCAGATTCCTGAAAACTACCCTCCCGGAACACAGCAGGCGGTCTTAAACGATGGTTGGAGCTATCTGGTTGTTTCCGGTCCCGGAGATAGGCTCTATTGGTTCCTTTTCTGCGCAATGCCAACCACTACCTATGGGAAAGAAATTCCTAGATGGACTAAGGACGACGAAGTTGAACTAGCTACATCCCATTTTGATGACAAAATCACAGATCTTGTAACATTCGGCGATGTCTATAAGAACCGAAGAGTCAGCACTTTGGTCTCACTAGAGGAGCATGTATTTTCCCATTGGTATTTCAAACGATTCGTCACCATCGGCGATTCCGCCCATAAGGTGAAGATTACCAACATTGCAGCATCGGTGAGATTACTAACGTGTATCCTTTTTAGGTTCACCCAATTACTGCCCAAGGAGGCAATGGTGCGATTGAATCTGCCGCTTTATTTGTCAATGCTCTGGTCAAGATGCTCGAACTTAATTCTCAAAGCCAAGTCCTGTCCGACAAAGACGTTGATGACGTATTCAGAGAACTTCAAGCTCGTCGTTTTCAACGGGCCAAAAAGGTTGTCAACGAAGGCGAAATTATTCAAGCAATCGTTAACAAGCAATATCCATTTTCAAACCTATTTGTAAATTGGGTGATTCCGCTTATTGGAAACGGTTTATTTGTGAATGGATGGTTGAAGGGTTCGCTGGGTGGGCCAAGGATCGAACGTCTGGCTCTCCCGGTTCGGCTTCACACACAGCCTTTCGATGACGAGGTGGAAGATTCGCCGAACATTATTCCCGCATTGTGGAGTATTGGAACAGTTGGGTTTGGTTTGTTAGGCGTATGGCTCTATTTTAAGCCGAATATTTCATGGCACGGAAATGGACTGCTGCATACCCTGTTTGCCTGATAGTCATCTCAGTCTTCCCAAATCACAATATTACGCAGATGGACAAATTTCAAACATAGAATTCACAAGAAGGCAATTCAAATTCTAGAGGTTTCTTATTTCCGGCAAAGCCAAGTATCTTGAGATAGCCTCAATTTTCAACCCTGAATCTCGGTGGGTCATCTCCCACGCGGGTGCCCCGCAAACCTCCCACTAGACTCGACTCAATGCCCTTACCTAATCAAGCATAGTTTGGTGGATCCTTTGATAAACTTGGGTCCTAAAAACGCGGAGAAATCTGGAAAGACGCAATCGACGCATTTCCATCTTGAAACCAGACAAATATGGAAGGCCCTAGACGTACCATCCTACCTGTACATACTCCATTGTGGAATAGCGAGGAGAGAAAAATTAGGCATGTCTCATACCAAGAAACAGCAGCTCAGTCTATCAATCCAGGGGCTGGGATTCCCAGCTCAAAAGTTATTGGATACCTTGGCATGACTGAGGATGAGCGCTCCTTCCTTCAGGGCTACGTCCAGCACAGCAGAGAACCCCGGAATACGGCAAGCAACCACAGCACTCAACCACGAGCTAAAAGACAGCGTGCCGCCCCGATAGATACGACCAATAGCGACAACACGATTAATGAGAAACGGCCAGGAGATCCCGAGGACTTCATGTGGAATTCTTTTCGCATGCTATTTTATGAAGTTCAGGCGCTAGGGGAATGATGCATAGCAAGGTATGAGAGTTTGATCACACAAAAAAACGAGGAGCAGGAGTCCTAATGTCTACCAGCAAACCCGGAATAAGTTCCAAATACGAAACAATATTAAACATGCTCTATTTTGCAGAATTGGCAGTGCGACATCAGCTGGGGTTGGGTTTATGAGTGAATAGAGAGTGGTTAGTTCAAAGGCAAACTATTAGCCGAGCATTGCCGCGGAGCGTGAATTAAGAATTTCGCTCAGCATAGGACACACGGAGATGGCATGCAATTGAAATGGGAAATGCTCCATTTTTTATTTTTTATTTTTTTTATTACAAGGAATCGTCTTCAATACTCATTAGTGCAGCACTTTTGTCACGTTATTTAAAGCGACGTGATCTCTGTTCGTTGGAATCGTGCACCTACCCGTGAGCTATCTAGACTGAGGCTAGAAAATTACTGTACTACGACCGATGCGACAGATTTTTGATCATTAAATGAATAAAAAATCGACAAAAATCCTGCACCACGCCCCTGGTCCCCAAGCCTTGACTGCGGTATGCTATTGTTAGTGTAACGGCCATTGATGGAATGAAACATTTGGGGACTTTCAATACGATCGAGCCAATCGAACGTTCTTTATGGACCAAGTCCGTCACATTCTACTGTCGGACGCTTGAAAGGTCTAAGCCATAGGATTGCGCACACATGCACACAGCATTACTATTTGGCCAGTCACACTCTCTCCGGAGACCACTCAATACCCTGTCAAATTTTCGAGCTCCGATTTCTTTATCTTATTGACTGAAAGAGCGATGTGGTATCGATGAATTGACGGCTCTGCAAATTTCTCCGCCATTTACCCGGCTGCGGTTCTGGGGGAGACCCACTTCCCTTCCCAATTCTGTCTAGCGACAAATTTCGGTCCGAACATCCGGACCGCACATTTCTAGGAAATCAATTTTCACCACCACGTACCAGGAATAAGTTCTACGACTTAGACCAAACTAGCGACAGCCACAGGAACCTCTACCTGCGTTTCCACAGACAATGGCTCATTAGCTTTGTATTGGATATATGCTGTGTTGACCGAGATTCCTTCGGCCAAAGTAAAGTGCCGCGACCGCAACGGCCGGGGAGCTGACCAGCCAGATTGAAACTCAATACCTCCATTCTGCCCATTGTGAATGGCTTATGCCCTCCAAATCACCTCCCTCGTGCACGTGATTAAATAAATGCATTCTTTTTTCTTGCCGTCACTAAGTTTCTTTGACTGCACGATTAAATCATCCATTAAGTGGCTGAGTTAAGGTGACACAGGCAATGGTGTGCGTGGGTGGGCGATTTAGCTTTATCCGGGTGTTGATTATCCGACCATAGCTGCCATAATGTTGCGCCCGTCAACCTCAACATTCTGATTCGGACCGTGCTCGGGTTCGGACCGCTCCCATATTTGTACCAAAATCTGAATAGGGGATAGCATAGACTTTAGCCGATAAGCACCCATGAAGATTCGCACTGATAGTTGTCGAAATGTGCCTCGAGTCCTGGTTACCGATGGAAGGGTTGAGCTTTACTGAATAGGAATACCGAGAAGATTAGTATGAAATAGGAGAATGCCCATACTGGCAATCCTTTTTATCTCTTGCTCACTTGCAGCTCCATCTTGGTCAGCGGCCGCAACGGTGCACATCGCGACTCAGACGCCAGAGTTGCAGTATTTAGTCGCTCGCTATGTCTTCCAATTTGACCAATGACCACATTAAAATGTTACCCCGCAGTCTGTGCACCACACCAAGATGATCGACTACTGATTGAGCTTGACCGATTTCGATCAACTAGGACGAAGGATCTACGCATGTGTGAACGAATGCTCTCATTATCAAACCTAATGTTGGGGATACGAAGTCATTATCTGTCCAGACCTTGAATGTTATCAAATGACCGGGCCGAGGGATGCCTAATCGTGTTATGAAGGATTAAAATTATAAAAGAACATCTCTGAGCAACACCCCAGACTTTTGCATTCACTTTTAGCAATCCCTTTCCATCCACAACCACACTCAGCTTACTCGATCGTCTTCATCTTACCACGCACAATGCCGATTCCTGACTACGACGACACCAACGGCAAGCATGGCCTTACGGATCACGCAAACGGCCGCTCCGAAACGCTCGACAAGATACGCACCGCTGGAAGTGTGAACATGGACTCTGCACTGTTCGAGAAGCTTTACCTTTCCCCACCAAACCAAGTCAAGGGAGAATTGAGAAAGACATTCGGCAACCCTACTCCAATGCAAGAGCTCCCACCCGCGTTATGAATTATTTAACGTGCCTAATAATGCTATTTTAGGGCTTTGGTGGGATTCCTTGTGGCTTTGATGCCGCTCTGCTGTGCACTAATGGGATGGAGAGGAGGCGGCAACTTTGGTGCGGCGGTCATGTTTGTCTTCCTCATTGCCCTACTAAACTTTCGATCTGACCTTACCATTATTTAGTCCTGTATACTTCTTCATGGGCGGAGTGATGATGTTTTTGAGCGGCGTCTTGGAGTGGGTCCTTGGTAACTCATTCCCCTCGACTGTCTTCATCAGCTTCGGCTGCTTTTTTCTCGCTTTTGGGGGTATTCTCAACCCCAGCTTCGGCGCATACGCGTTTTATGCCTCTGCGGATGCTACTTCTTCGGCTGAGGGACTCACGACAACGGGTTTCAATGCCACCATGGGTAACCAAAATACTACAAAAATGCCACTAAGCCTCCCATCACTAAACTTCTTTAGGTTTCTGGTTACTCGCCATGGGCCTTCTTGTGACGGTCTACTTTATTTGCTCCCTTCGCACCAACATTGTTTTTGCCTACATCTTCTTCAGCCTTATCCCGGCTTTTACTTTACTTGCTGGAGCATTTTGGCTCCAGGCTGACGACTACACCGGGAATGCTAGCACTGTTCACGATCTCTTCGTTGTATGGGCCCCTATTAACACAAGTTTGAACAATTAAACTGATATAACTTCCAGGCTTCCGGTGCATGCCTGTTTACCACGTCGATTGCTGGATGGTATATTCTACTTTCTATCCTGCTGGCCACTGTTGACTTTCCGATTCAACTGCCTGTAGGAGACTTGTCTCATGTGATCAAGGGGGGCAGCGAAAGAGTGAGCATGGTTTGATGATGAGGAGCAATTACACGATTAGTGAATTGTAAGGAGTGAGGGGGGTCGTGTGAACCGATGAGAAAGGCTCACTATTTTGGGGTGGGGGATCGGGAATTGAGCAAACTCAGAAGCAGGAAACCTGATATGAATATGTGGAGATCCGGCCCATTTTCGCGTGAATTTCGTGCTTCCCGTTCAAATTCTACCACTTTCGGTCAAAAGGCAAAAGAAAGATATTAGCCGTTTCTTGAATATAAGCGCCTAAAGGTCACAAGATCATTCAAATTGGGATATTTGCGCTGTCACATGTCTCTGAGAACCCGAAATGACAAACTCTGGTGAAGTGTACTGGGAAGAGGCTATGGCAAGCCACACCGTGGTAGTGGCGTCACTCAAAGCTGACCAGAGTGCCGTATAATCTCAAGAAACCCGACCGGAGTGGAGCACACTTTTGCCTTTCTCCCCGCGTTTTGGCTTCTACAAACGATCATCATTGGTTCTCTACATTTTTATGGAGACGCTTTGTCCCCACTTCTTGATCGGATTTCACGACATAATACGGTACTACCTCGAAAATCAAGTAAGCAGCAGGTCATGGGAGAGACGGTACGTGGTTGGTTTTTATTTTTATTTTTATACTTTCCTTTTGAGCTACGCCTAGGTAATCTGCTGATTACAAAAGTTCTTCTGTCCGCCTCACCTTTGGCATTTTTATAAAAAGAACAACCTCTCAGCACCTGCGCCAAAATTCGACCGGGTATGCCATCGCCCAGACTCAGCCAGAGAATCGCGTGAGGGAACAAGAAACACCAAAAAAAAAAAATGGAGGCAATCGGAGCCGGTGCCAGCATTCTAGCCTTTGTTCTTTTGGGGCTAGAGAGTGCTAAATTTGTCCATGACACGCTGTCATCCATCAAAGATGGCCCGAGGATCGTTCAGCAAGTTGCGCAACAGATGCTACAGATGCAGGGCATCCTGGACCGGGTTCAAAAGTCAAGAGTTGCGGCCGACGATAATCCATTATTAGCACATGTTCGTCAATGTGTACAGGGTTTGCAAGATTTGTTCACCATAATTCAAAAGCTCCAACTGAAGCCAAATGAGAAACTGACGGGACGATATTGGAAACGATTAAAAGTATTGGTGAACGAAAAAGATTTGGTTAAGATCAGCAGCCAAATCACACATTATGCGACCTTAATTAACACGCGAATCAGTCTTTTCACAAGGTCAGTTCATTTTCTGACACGTCGATCTAACAGATCCATCGAAATTAATAAGAGAGAGCAGTGATATGGCTGCCGAAATCCGCGATGCAGAAACCGATATTCTTGAAACAACCAACTTCCTCGGGACTTCAATCCGGAGCCGATTCGATTTGTTAGACTCTCGGTTTCTGCAGATGGAAAAGAATATTGGCGAGAAGATTGCTACCCAAAATTGCACCGATCAGAAGTCTGCCCTAATAGATAACTTACAACAAGAAAGCGAAAGGATATCTGCGAAAGATGTCAGAATCATGCAGAACATGCTAAGGGAAATACGAGACCATATGGTTCCCTCCGTTCAACCAGGCCCAGAAGCCATTACAAAGGGATCAACGCCCCAAAAGCAACCGGAAACCCAAAATAGTGGCTCCAGCCCTCTACTTGTCAGCCAAGAAATGCTGAAAAGCCTGGATCGTCTCTCTGGCTTAGTGAACGAAAGAAGGACGGCTATTGATACATATGAAGAATACGATGAGCTGGCAGAGTCCGTCATTGATGATATTCAGCAGCTGTTAAGATCAATTGAGAAACATGGTGCTTCCGTTGAGCGTCTTCGGAGTACTCACAGCGGATATGAACCATCGAGAGACATGACATTTAATTGCGGATTACGCAAATTTCGCCAGGTATTTGGTCAGCAGAGGCTAAATATAAATGGGCTAGGTAGGTATTCTTGACACCTTGCATGATTAAATCGATGATTTACAACATCCAGGGCGCAAACAGAGAGAACGCCCGCGAAAGACGCAAATTCGACAAACACGAACTCTTGATCATATTAATACCGACATCGGAAAAATAAGCCTGACAATTCATAAGTGTAAAAGATCTGCCCAATTGGATTTTGAGAGCGAAAACTTCCAGAAACGAAGCCATACAGATTATTCATTCTCATTGACACTCTTACCTAATAGGTCGATGAAGCACATGCTCGTCGCCTCCAACAGTCAAAATCAGACGTCCAATGGCGGCATTGCATCGTTTTCGAGGCTTATGATAAATAGGATTTTGCCTTTGGGCTCAAAGGTATTCCGGGTAGTTGAAGAAGGAAAATTGTTGGAGTTACAGAAAATGTTTCGAGACGGCGATGCTTCGCCAAGAGATCATGATGAGAATGGCGCGTCGCTTCTTTTTGTGAGCTGACAATATAACATTAGCCTCATATTAGCACTGACATATCTGCTTATACAAGTATTCGGTTCGGCAGCCAGATGTTTGCAAATTCTTGATCGACTGTGGCTTGGATGTAGACCACACAGCAAATGCTACTGGAACAGACCCGGTCCTATTAGGTTTAGACATGTTGTATGTTCAAATTTCCACCTCAAGCAATATACTGTCAAGTTGAATTAATTGGAATCCAGGTCACCATTGCAGTTGGCGCTCGATGACCTCGACTCGGACTATGAGGAACTCGTTTTAGTCAACCAATGCCGCAAGCTGTTACTAGAAGCTGGCGCAGATCCAACCCTAAACCTTATGCCCGACCATATGTGTAAAAGTATCCTTGGGTTGGTCGCGGAAGCTGGGATCCCCGTTCGTACAACTGAAACGGATGTGAATCAGAGCATACTAATCTGTCATAGGAATGCGTTAAAACAGTCTTCAATCCTGAGCTCATCGGATACTGGACGAACATTAACAGGGTACTACCGACGGGCCGGCCTCCACTTCACACCTATTGTTTGAATAATGGCTATGGCTTCTCAAAGACTGGTTTCCAAGCCTTTCTGCAACAGGGCGCAGATATCAATCTTGCAGATAGCCATGGTGAGAGCTGCTTGCATATCTGTCTTAGAAATCTTCGTGGAATGGACAACTCCGCTGAAGAGTTTTCTATTCTACAATTCCTTATCCGCAGCGGCGCAGACCCATATGCAGTTAATGATTGTGGAGAGTCGGTTTCAACTGTGGCATATCTGAACAAAACTAATCTGAGTTGGAATCAGATTGGAAGTTACCCAGGAGATCTTTGGGATGCAGTGTTGCATAGCACAGGATTTGATATCTCTAGTTTCCGCTCCGCTCATTGGCCAAGAATAGCAAAGTACAAGCCCCAGTATCCTCGGAAATGTTTTGAGTCGCTCTGGTTGAGCAAGAAACCCCAATGTCCATATTGGAATGACGAACCGTGGCCGGCTTTGGATTCTGTGGGCAAATTGAGTGGCCTTGGTGGGGCTCAACCTAACAGAGATACTTTTCCCAACGGAAATATTGACAACAGGCAGACCGAAGGTAGCACCTGGATTCACTACAGCATGGATTCGGGCGCCCTTGTAACAAATACTGGGAATTACCAAAGGGGCCATGAAGAATCGAAATTAGATGAAGATAAATTAACAACACCACAAACCCAACACTCCGCCTTTGGCTATGAGACAGACAGTCTTGGCCAAGAAGATCAGGTATCAATTACCATTCAATACACCGGAATGGACTTTGAGAATCCATGGATAGAATAGAATGAAATACATCATGCTAATAGATTGTTCTCTGTATTGTTGAGATCAAATTTTTGAAGTTCCTATTCTCACAGGAAAAGCTCAACGCGGTCGCCCGCGGAACAAGTAGACTTTTCAATCCAACGGTACGATTGCCCTCGCACCAAACTATCAACCAAGACCTAATGCAAGATGAAAACTTTGAGAAGGAAAACCTTTCTCTGATACAGCTTTCATCACAATAAAGAGAAAATGGCTTCCCTACCAGCAAGTTCAACGGATGCCACTGCATCCGCATTACCAAGCAACTCCTATTAAAACGAACATAACAATGCTGCACATCCAATGCATCATCGAAGCCGACGCCGTACCTCGGAACACGGCCACAATCGCATACGAGCAAAACGGGATACAGTCAAACAAAAGCATCAAAAACACCGACCGGGCTGCCCTCGCAAGGGAAGGCCTAATCCCGACCTTGCAGATGATACAAAGGACCGGTTTGCCTATGCCACCATTGGCAAAGTTGAAATGCATCAACTTCGAGATCACAATGCTGCGCAGAGAGCACCGCGGCCGCGAGGCCCAAGCCTTCTTAAAAGCACAACAAAAGGCACTGCAACCACTCCTTAAGTGCCACGGGCAATCATCGAGCCCGGAGCTCGAACAATTCCATCTAGACTTCTAGGAAATCAATAAAAGAGAGTAATTTGGCCCAAATGAATGAGCTAGAAGTGAAATAACCATCGTATAACTATCAGGGGTTCTCTGTATTGTTTTAGGACTCATCGCAAGTATTTCTTAGATAGACCTTTCCAATTTCCACAAAAGCAGCCTGCGTGCATCTGGAGCGATGTAGCTGGTCTTACCGTGCATTCACTCACAACCAAGCACTAAAGAAATTTGAATGTTACGGGAGGTTTTGCAGTTTCTTGATCATAGCATGAATTATTTTCGTCCGATAACTTTTTCCACCCCACAGAAAACGCAGTAAACCGGAAGATGTGGCCTTCAAATGTAACTATGTAGTGCTGTTGTCAGCACCAGTGTATAACTTCGAGAACGCCGACGCGGGATTAGCAAGTAAGTCTTGTGGACTTGCAGACTCGATAATTGTTCCCTTATCCATCAGCACGATTCGGTCAAAGTCCAACACGGTATGCAGTTTATGTGCGACGGCTATCAATGTGCGTCCCTCCAACTCGTCTCGCAACACCTTCTGCATCAGCTCGTCCGTTTCCGAATCCACACTGTTGCTAGTTAGAAATCGCGCCCTTCCCTACAATTGACAACAACAGTGATTAAAGGCAAGCACGTACCTGCTTGTTGCTTCGTCAATGATGACAAGGTTTCCTGGACGCGCAATGGCGCGTGCTAGGCAGAATAGCTGTCGCTGGCCATGTGACAGAGACTCTTCGCTGACTGGCGCGTCAAGTCCACCGCGACTCTCCAGCATATCCCAGAGCCCAACAGCACGCAAGGCTTCCTCGATACGTTCGTCCGTAGACATCTTGAGGGGATCAATGTTCTCACGTACACTCCCGTGCAGGAAGAAAGGGTCCTGAGACAACGTGTTGAGACGTTTGCGCAGTTCTTGGCGGGGCACCTTGCCAATGTTGTAGCCATCGATGGTAATACTCCCGGAGCTGATCTCAAGCATGCGAAGAATTGTCAATAGAAATGATGATTTCCCACTAACGAGCGCGTCAGTCGATGGCTAGTAAAATATTATCTTCATCTAGTAAACCCACCTGCCTGTTCGGCCGCAAATGGCCACCTTTTCGCCCGGTTGGATAGTCAAGTTGATTTCATTAAGTACGGGTCTCGTAGAGGTCTCGTATGAGGCGGAAACGTTTTCAAAAACGACAGAACCACTCGACGGCCAAGTATTGGGCAAACTCTCTACTTCCCCGTCCAAACTCTCTGGTTTGGTATCCTCAACATAAGCTTTGACACGTGAGATGGCACCCACAGCTGTCTCCAACTGCGTCCACTGCGTGATAAAGGCCTGGAGAACGCCGCTGAAGTTGATGACATTGAAGAGAGCCACGCCAAGAAACCCTGTCGATCCATTACGCAGCAGAACAGCGAAAGCGACTAGAATTACGGCAATGGAACCTGCCAACAGATCCAGCACCAGAGTCAGCCATCTCTGGATGCACCATATTAGATAGTACGGTTTCTGCGACGTGTCAAGAACACGGTAGCTTCGTTCCATGTACTCTGCGGACCATCCATATGCACGAATGCAAGTGACGCCACCTAATGTCTCGATGAACTGAGAGAATAGCGGGGATTTTGCTTCGATATCGAGCAACCGCAGCTGGCGTGAAGTGCGGAGATAGATCATTTGAACGATGGAGACTAGAATGACGCAAACAGGAATAGCAGCGGCAATGTAAGGTGAGCCAGTGAACACCAGCACTGATGAGGTGATGACGCTGAAAAGGTTTATGACTGTCTGGTCGAATGACTGCGGGAGGTCACTGTCTATTAGTTGTAGGTCCTGGCTGAATCTGTTTGTGGTTCGCCCGGCGTTGGTACCGGTCAAGAACGATGCAGTTGCGCTGGTAAGTGATCAAAATTAGCCTTGGGGTTGGAACCAACAAGATGAGCATATTTACCGCATGGTCGTGTCCAACAAAAGTTGGTGGAATTTGCGCGATGTCTTCGGAACAAGCATCATTCGAAAGGCCCTAAGAGGCGGTCAGCCAATTCGACTTCAGCCGTGCTGTAATCACATACCAGTCAGATGTCATGCATCCCACGACCCCCATTGCTGCAAGTGAGATGTACACTCCGACCCAGTAGCCAATCCTCTCGTTCGGGTGATCTTGATTCGCATCTGTCCACCACTGAACCCAGATGGCTGGAGAAGTAAAACGGTTAGCAAGTCAAGGATACATTCTTTTTGAGAAAAGAAAACACTTACCTGGAAAGCTGAGACTGAACATGTAGATCCCGCAGATCAGGAAATAGATGGCAAATGTCCAGCCGCCAGCCACTGTGATGTAGTAAAAGTAAACCTGGAGATCGCTCATGTTGCGGTTGGGTTCAAGTTCATCTGCTTCATCAGGAAGACCGAGCTCTCGAAAGGTTTCATCTGACAACTCCAACTCCGGCCGTGATGTCTCAACCACCGGGAGACTTGCCAGTCGCTGCACGTAGCCACCAGTGGTGGAAACCTCTTCGAGGGTACCCTGGATTGCAATTCTTCCTTCCTTATTAAGGACTATAATGTGGTCGGCATAACGAAGATGACCAGCTATGTGTTGTTCAGTAAGGTAAGCATTTCTGTGTAGGTTCAAGAGAATCACAATACCTGTATTGGTGGCAAGCACAACTGTTGACTCTCTTTGTTTGATGAGGCCATCAGCGGCAAATACATCATTTAGAATGCTCGCCTCGGTCTTGCGATCAAGTCCTGTGAGACAGTCGTCTAAGATGATGAGTGGGTTCTTGGAGTACAGAGCACGAGCCAAGGACTAGCTACTGTTATTACGCCTCTCTAATCGGGGAAGGGGGAATACTTACAACACGCATCTTCTGCCCGCCACTGAGACGTGAGCCAAACGTGCCAGTTTTAGTCTGGTCTCCATCGGGGAGGTCTTCAAAGTCAGTAACTAGTGCACACGCACGGATCACGTCATTATACCACGTCCTATCCCATGCCATCATGCCCAAGATGTTGCTTTGCACAGTGCCCCAGGTGATCCAAGGCGACTGGGGGGCGTATGCACATTTCTGATAGTCAGAGACGACAGTGCCTAAAACATGCGGCATTTCACCAAGTAGCAATCGTAGCAATGTCGATTTACCAGAGCCCACAGGCCCAACAATCATCGTTGTCTTGCCACGAGGAATCCGGAGGTTTATCTCCTGAATAACCATTTCCTCGTCAGAATAACCCGCTGCGCCGCCCTGGATGCCAATGGAGGTCTCTTCTGTCATGAATCCAGGAGTAGCGGGGGTTATAAGCACCGGTACAGGGCCTTTTCCAACCAAAACATTGTCGGCTCCCTGTAAGGGGTCAAGATTTGAGCTTGCAAGTGGTAAAGTCGTATTTGCGATCATCCTCGCGTCTTCTCTTTCATTAGACAAGATGTAAGTCTGCACACGATTAAACGAGTTTGCAATGGTTTGAAAATCTTCAAAACCGTGTAGCATGTCACCGACTGGTCGATCTTGCAACTGGAACAGACTCAAAGCTGCGAATGCAACGCCTTCGGTTAAAGTCTCAGTACCGTTGGCTTTTGCCAACATGATGAAGCAGGCAAAAGCGAACGCGGGGGCGAATGTCCATGTGCAGTTTACTAGCAGCAGTGATGTCAGTCGATTATAACCAGGAAATATTAAGGAAGTTAGGGAGGAGGATAGTGACTTACTGGCACCAGTCTCCAACACTGAAAGAAGACGGAAACGACAAGAAACACTAATCTCGCTGTTTCTCAGTTTTGTAACTTTTTCATGCATTACGTCTGACAAGCCTGTCATTTTAACAGCTTTCATTGCTGCCAGCATCTTGGAGGTTACGGCCAGGCGCTTCTCAATAGCCTCAAGCCATGGTACTTGGGCGTTCCCAGCCGCAGCAGCAATAGGAATACCGAATCCGAGACATACTTTGACGTTTGATTAGCACTCTATGCGTTAAGAAAGTTCAGCTTTGGGGCTGATGCCAAACTTACGCGCGACGAAGATTGTGGAGGCGACAACAGCAATACCAAGAAGCCTGTACAGAAACCAAAGACACAGCACAATTTCCACGAGGCTAGCGTAAGCATCGTAGAGTATTGCCATTCCAAGACCAATGCGATCGATGTCGGCGCTCATAAGCGTTATGGCCTCGGCATCGGTTACAGCAGCTGCGCTCAAGCGAAGCGTTTTGTCAAAAATAAGGGTAACAAGACTGCCCCGAAACATTGTCAAGACACGATATGTCATGTGCTGATACCATGCTATCGACAGCTAAAGAGAAGAAAATCAGCATATTGCAGTTCTCCAAGATTAAAAAAACAAGGGCACTAACTGCTTTGCCAAAATGGACGAGCGCATATGCTGCAATGAGACCGTAAGCGTAGTTTTTCGTGTTTGGGCCTTCTGGCTCCTTGATAAAATCAAGGACTCGCTTAACAAGAAATGGCTCCGCGAACATGAACACAATCAGGGTAAGGCGTGGTATGGCACCTGACAAGAGGTCCCATTTGTAATGCGATATGAAGACCCAGAGCAATGCATTTTCGCTGGATTTGTCGGCTACGAAGCAAATATGTCAGAAAGAGATTCTGTGCGGGGAGAGCCCAGAATAATTACCCCTTTCCCATCTATCTTGCAACTTGATCGGCCGAGAGGCTGCAAGAATGTCCTCATCCAGCCCTGGCAAATCATCTACTGTCAAGACGCGTTTGTATCCTTTTGCGAATAATGGGTTGAGCCAGACGAATAGGATCCTGTTGTAGAACGAGGCCACTGTTTCGGGCGACGCGTCGCTCCACTTCCAAATCAGGATGCTGCGCTTCTCGGTTGTTTCCAGGCACAGCAGCACTAATTTAGCCAAGAATGCGACGAGATGGACACGTGCCGCCACGTGGTAACCGGGAATGAAGAAGACGGTGCGCGTTGATGCTGGGTCCAACAAGCTAGACAAGCCCAAGTAAATGCAAAGGATAGTCGACGGCCGAATTTGCCGCACATGCTCCAGGCATGAAGCATATAGAAACCACGTGAAAGCCACAATTTTGATGGCTGTTGCTGGCAAGGTCAGCCTGGTGGTGGGAGTGTCCGCATCAGCCCAGAGAACCAGCAAGGTCATCTGCAACGCTATATAGAAAGCGTATGCCACCTAGTGGATTGTGGATTAGTTTCCAGTGTTGTAAATCAAGTTGGGGGTCAAAATACAATTTTCAGAGTAAAAAGCCATGATCTGGTCACTTTGCGAGAACTTGTCTGAAGGACCAGCGCTCGAGGGATAAGGATTAGCACTGCAAGCTGTTAAAAAAACAATTTACGGGGGTCAAATTGGCGTGGCTTCTACCTGTAATCAGGAGAGGCAAAAGACCGAGGATGCTCTCTTCAAACAGGAGGGTGAAATCGAAGCCATTCAGACAAGATGATGCCACGGTCGGGCCTAAGGCGTCGTGGACGTCAATTGAGCACGCGTCTTTTGCCATGTTGAGAGGCTTGTAGTGGTGAAGCGCGATAGGTTCCCTTGCAAGCCCCGTCGAGAGGCATACATTGGAGATTTATCTTGGGTTCAGCTGCTGACCATGTCTCAGGATGACTCCATCGGTGAATCAATGGGTATCCACAAGTGTCCGGAGGTGCCTGAGCGTGGGGCGATGCACAAAACAGGGGGGCTGGCCACCCGGCGCGGCTTGTTACCAAATGCAGACAAGTGACTCCTCGCTACATCCTGGACTTCGACGCCCTAAGAACGTTAGCGCCATCTTACACTGACAAAAATCCCAATTCCAGTCATAAATGAGGCGGCCCGTTCCACAGTCTTTGCACACGACGTCATTCTGCTCACGGCAAATCTATCATTTGCTAAGGTCAATGCAATTTCCTTTTACCCTCAGGCGCGCTTCTCTTCTCAACTTGGGATTGTGACTCTTCGCGGCAGCGCTGCGGTTTCCATGAGTCGCCGCCAATGCGACGCAGGTTACGCACCAGAGCTCAGTAATGTTTTTCGTTGTAGAACTAGGATTTGACAGCCTTGACCTGCCCAACCGCCACTTCAGGGTTCTCGCCATACCCAGATGATGACAGGTCTGGCACGTCACAACGGCTCTCTAATTGACCTTACTATGGTTGGTTGGCCAGTGCTTCTTGAGAACAATATTGGGAGCAGTTCTTAAATTGTGATGATTGTGGCCTTGTAGCTTTATTTTATTCTAAAAAACCCCTAAAAAGGTTTTTTATATAGATAAACAAATAATATGTAAATAAATAAAAATAAAAATAAAGGAGTTATAGCTCGCACGGTAGTGATGCGGGAAAGGTTTTAGTGATGACCGTAGCTCGTAGCTTGGATGCGTGCCGGGATGTCTTACCGCGTGGCTGGCTAGCCCCGGGTCAGTACGCTGGGGGTTCATCCATCTTCACCCATTCAGTAGAATATATCCCCTTAATTCCATAGTAGGTACCAAGAAACGTGTACCTTTGGGCTTTGTGGATTGTGGCGATGCGCTCTTAGATTGTAGAGGCTGACTGCCGCCGAAAGCCAAAGCCCAACAATCCAGTAGCTCCTCGATGAATTCTCACAACTTACACAAGGCAGTGCATGTTCAGGAAATGACGAGCAACAATTATTTCAAATCAACATCCATCAAGAATCCAGTAATTCTTTGACCCAGGACACAATTCATATACCTTTATTGGTTGAGAAATTGGAAATTTGACCCTCAAATCAAAAATCAATCGAAGATTCCCTTGCCACCGTATGTGTTCCCTATATATATGTGGGATTCTCCCGCTCCCGTATATGATCCCACCTGGTTGGTCGTATCATCTTGGATAGCAATTCCCGCATTAACAGTTTCCTCTGCGTATATATTGCCGACGTGCACACTCGCCTTTTCTTCTCTTGTGCCGTTCCCAATTGTGTTCTTTCCCTTGATGACATCCAGCTTCCGCTCCACTACGTCCGCCAAGGCTGAATCGATCCCTTCGGCGACGTCCCTAAGCGTATTCAGGCTTGGCTCATCGTTGACTTCCTGAATCTCCGTTTCCATCAACGTCTGACAATCCTCCTCGGCAGGGAATAACCTTTCCAAATCTTCAAGCAGGGACGCGATACGTTCAATGAGAGTCTCAAAGCTTTCCCCATCGTGTATCGCCCAAGCGGTCTTCTTCACTATACCCGTGTCCTTTTGCCTCAGATGGGCAATGTCCTTGGCATGGAGGCGCAATCGCTGGAATAAATTGTCGATATCGCCGTCATCATAAACTCGCGGATCCTGCTGGCCTTTTGCATCAAGTGCATATTGGTTTGACTTTTTTTGGGCATCTTCAAAGCCGCGCAAAATGTCCTCAAAGGCCTTATGCACCAGCTTCACTTCATCCGTCGGGTTGTCTGACGTGAAGCGCGGGTCTTCATTAACCCTGACAGCCTCACCCCATCTTCCTAAGCGGATCTTCGCAATGTCGAGCTTAAGCTGGGATCTCTGGTGGTCCTTCCCGAAATGACGGCTGAGCTGGATGTACTCGAAAGCGTCAACACAGTTGTTAAAGAGTGACGCAACGCTAACCGCGCCTGTGACAATGCCAAAGATTTCGCCCATTTCGAGGTAGAAATTGAACTTTGTAGGTGGTATTGATAGGAGAGAGGTGCGAACCTGACAAGACGGCTCCGCCAACTCGTTTAAATACCTCCAGGCTCAGAGGGAGGCCTCAAAGTCAGCCTATTGGGGCTCTCATTCTAAGGCGGTCTAGAATTGGGCCAATAAGGGTTGCTCGTAGTTAGTGGCTGGCTTGGCGCTAACACGATCTGCCTAGAAAAGCATGATGCATCTCAGCTTGAACGCCACCACCTTTTGTGCCGCACTTTCGGCGGTTCCGCGCAGTCCGCACCCTCACGTGTTAGCCCAGCAGCCTCGTAAATTCATCAAGTTACCCAAGAGCAACAGACATACTACGGTGGTAGTATTATGGCACGGTAGTCTCGGTGGAACACTGGCCGTGGCGGTTGGAATGAGCATTGCATGGGTTGTGGCGGGAAGCTTTTTCACAGGCGCACCGCTGCAAGTCTATTACTTTGATTTGGTCTACCACGAGCCTTCGTCTATAGGGACTTTACATAAAAGTAGGAGATCGAAGCACCTCAAGATACGCCAACGTTGAATCGAAAGTAACTCGTGATATGAGCCACCAGCACATATCCATGTGAATTTCGCGAATACAAGGAAGCAATATTTGAATAGACACCAAAGCCTCCTGTCAACCTGAAAAGCATTTACGGGATGCTTGATATCTTATCCAAAAACATAAAACTACACTTCCGATTCTATCCGACTCCACATGGCTACTACCTGCCGACCCCTTTGAATGTGCGAAGGCAGCAGGCAGGTACCACACTGGGGCTTGGTCCAATCAAAGTGGTTGATCCTGGGATACTTGGCCGCCCGTTAGGCCCCAGTGGCCATAGATCTCAATCCAATCACAACGGTGCTTTTTCTAATGCTACAGTGGTACTTGTTTTCTTCAAGACGGTGGCAGATGATCGTCCCCGGTATATCGGTGTCTTACATATCGTGGTGAGGTAACATGTACCGAAGGTAATGTGGAGAATGCTACCTCATTGCTGCCCTAGCACATGCAAACGGATTTGATCGACAGCGTCGCTCTTGTTTATTGACAGACGTCATACTGTATGAATTCTCAAATAAAGCCGCTGACGTCAGCTTTGCACCCCAAAACCGAATGGCCAGTATTCAAGGTGAAGACCTGAGCTATTTAAGGTGCTCCGTGCTGCAGGTGAGAAGATAGATCAATATTTCTGTCAAGCATTGAAATCTGGTCGAAATTTGTGAAACTGCCCTAGACTTTGTACTCGATCACCAGGTTTTCAATCGATCCAACATGGCTGATGTCTTTTCTACGACTATCGAGGTGATTACAATACTAAAGAAAGGCTATGAAAAGGCAAAGGTCGCTGCAGAGGCCCAGGAAACAGTCAGATTATTGGTATGGTACCATACTTATTGATGTCTCCTTCACGAAATTATAAAGGCTAACGGGGATAAAACTACAATAGGAGAAGGAATTAGATGACACATTGAATTATCTTGAAGGCATCAAGCAACTTTTTGTAAAGATTCCAACAGATGGTGACATTAACAATGTGAAAGAGAGGATAAAGACTCAACTAGTCCCGGAAGCCGAAAGGCAATACAATGAGATTGATGGAAATTTAGCAAAATACATCTATGATGATCCGCACCCAAATAGCATCTCGAAAAAAGTCCACCGAGCGTTCAAAGGGGTTAGGTGGGCAAAGGATGAGGGTGACATTAACGCACTGATGGAAAAGATTCGCAATTCAAACGCCAACATCGCCCAGTGAGTTGAAGATTCTTTGTCAGAAGGTTTTGACGACCTGGCTAACAATCAACCAAGACATTTAGGGCTGCTGAACAGTTTCTTGCAGAATAACATCCTAGTGGGTCAAACCAAAGCGCAGGATGAGCTCAGATTCGCCCGGATCATTGATAAACTCCAAATTCAGAACGAGCCTCATCCCAGGAGCTTTCTAGAAAATCTCAGCAAAAGCCCACCTGACTGGATTCTTGATGAGAATATGTATCGAGATTGGCTACAGGATGCTTCACTCGGTCGTGAACCATGGCTGTGGATTGTTGGAGAAGCTGGAGTCGGGAAATCGCACGTGGCAACATTCCTATTCAATCGGCTCAAGGACGTCGACACCAACGAGCAGTTCTCCAGTCACACCAGAGATGATCCCAAAGATTCCATACGGAAGAGCAACGAAGAATCTGAAGAGACCAAGAGCATAGCCGCTGCTATCTACTACTGCAGGTACAACAGTGAAGATAACGACAACGAAGGCGGTACCCAAAGTACAAATCGAATTCTCGAATGTTTACTACAACAGCTGCTACGGATACTTTTACACATAGATCCAGGAAGGCTGAACCCGGAACTGATTGAAAATATCCAAAAGGTCGTTGATAGATCCCAGACATCAACAGACACGTCTGCACATTCTATCTTGAGACTTTTATCAATGGATTTTGATCGGGTCAGTCTTATCATTGATGGGCTTGATGAGCTTCCCGAGCTTGCTTCCAAAAGACTCATCGATCGACTGAAAAGCTTAGATTCCCCCAAACTGTCATTCATCATGACATGCAGACGGGGCTTCCTTCAAGACAGACATGATCAGCCACGGCTTGTCAATGCAGATAACAATGAAAATGCTCTCAGGACTTTCGTGCAAGAATATTTGGGCAAAGAACCATCCGATGATGTATCTGGAAGCGGAATTGGGTCAGAGAATGCAACTGCAAACGACAAGATGAAGAAGTACACCGAGATGATTCTTCAAATCGCTGATCGAAACTTTCTCTGCACTAACTTGCTCGTGCAGTACCTCAACAGTATTGAGACAGCTAAATGGGAGACTACTTTGAGTGATTGTACAGGAGGCCTTCATAACCTCATCCAGCAATTGTTCCATCGCATTGACAAATTACCATCAGAATATGAGCAAAAGCTAGGACGGCAAGCGTTGCTGTGGGTCACTTACACCAGAGGATCGTTGACATTTGAGCAGCTCAGGCATGCTCTGTCATTCTCCATGTATGGCAATAGAGAGCATATACATGAGTATACCAAGTCCAACTTGACAAAAGCCACGTCATATCTGCTGTCTATTGGAGGGCCTTCTGGCACCGTGTACGTTCATAAGGCGATCAAAGACTACTGTCAAACTGGAAAGCGAGGTGATTTGGAAGATGCACACTACACCATTGCCAAAGCTTGCCTCAAATGTCTTCACGACTCAGACGAGAAAGCGAGTACTTTGGAACAGTGGCGGAATGCCATCAAGGAATCCCCGTTTGTCGAGTATGCCGCTGCAAATTGGGGTTGGCATCTTGAGAAAACAAATTGCGAGCTCCAAGAGAAACCTTTCAAGGGATTGGATCTAATGGATTTCCTCAAGACTGATCTGCACCTTGACACGATAACCATTGGGATTCTGCCACAGCTGCTAGAAATGAACATATGGAAGAATCCCATGTGGAAGCTGCTTAAAACCACCACACCCCCAATATCTGCTCTTCATATCCTAGCCTTTTTCAACCTTTCAGAGACGGCAAAGGCTTGGATAGACGATGGAAACTCGGTTGAAGGATTTGATGACCCGTCGGAGGGACAAACCAAGTTCTCCCCTTTATTCATTGCTGCGGCCCGAGGTAACCTTGCAACTATCGAGATGTTGCTAAAACACGGGGCTGATCCAGCAAGTCCTAATGGTGGAAAAGGAATCACTGCCTTTGGCACGGCAGTGAAAGCTGGTCGCCAGGAATCCGTCGCTTGCTTCTTCAAGTATTCAACACCGGAGCGGCAACACGCTATGGTTTCTGTCAAAAACCCGGGTGGCCATTTCCCGCTTGTAGAGGCTTGTGGAAGCATCAGCTCTCAAGGCAACCTCCATATCGTGAGGAGAATCCTTGAAGTTATGGAGGAAATGCCGAACGGGCTGGAAATCTTACTCAACCGCGGTGGACCAAAAGGAGGCACTGCTCTTCATCGAGCAGCAGAGGCAAACGAGTCAGAGATTGTCAAAAGGCTGCTGGAGTTTCCTGGCGCAGAAAGGCTGAGGGAAATTCGAAACAATTCCGGATCCACTGCCCTCGTAAACGCTGGGTCAGCATGTTGGAAAGGCACAGCCGAAGCCATGCGGCAACTTCTAGATGCGGGGTGTAACCCGAATTCGCAAAACAACGCCGGCTTCACTGCAATTCACGAAGTTGCTCTCGGCGAGGGATCCGTCAACCTGACCAAAACAGACGCGTTCAAAGTCCTTCTTCCAGTATCAGACCTGACTATCCAAAACAAAAATGGGAAAACCCCGCTGCATTTTGCTTGCGGGCAGGGTCGTCTCCACCATGTGGCAGCCATGGTACCGACGCTGGATAAAATTCCAGAGCTGTGCTTTATCAAGGACAAACAAGGTAATGTCCCACTAGGTTTAACGGCACGGGCCGTGGAAAAAGGTTTCAGCAACGGATATGCGTTATTTCGCGCCAGAATGAAGTGTGCTGAGCACCTCATCCCAAGAATGGGCGAAAATATACCCCAAGAGGTTATGGAGAGGCTCCTCAGTTTGGCTTTGAAAGAGGACCAGGGCAGGATTCTGGGTCTATTACTAGACCATTGTCCCGGTGCAAAAGCATGGTTCGAGAGCGGCGAGCCACCGTTTCAGAAAGCCGTTCGCTCTGGCGGCGGCAGCATTGTTCAAGCTGTCCTTGCTAGGTACAGCGACCAAGATCTCAACGAACCACAGAACCAAGAACTTCTTGCCCAGGCTGTGCAATCAGGACACACTGACGTGGTCAAGGTCCTTATTAATCAAGGCGCCAACCTTGACGGAGGGGTTGGAGCCAAGTCAACGCTCCAATGGTGCACCGAATTACATAGTACAGAGGTGGTTGATATGATTTGGGCTCGAGCGCCTCACTTTTTGATGCCTGCCGAGTCAAATGACCAAGTTATCGCATTTGCATCCGCCCGAAACCCCGTGAGGAAATTATGGGTTCAGAAGGGGTTTCTCCCAAAGGGGAACCCACAAATGGTCGAATGTTTACGATCAGAAAAGAACAAGATCGCGGTGGTATTTGGAGATGACAAGACAAAGGCCAAAAGAATTGCCGCTGTTGGAGAAGAAACTTGCCTTGGAGTCTGCAGGGAGGTATACCTTGAGTCCGAGCCCATCCCTCAAAATGCAAAGAGTAGGTCGCATTACAATGCGATTCCTTTTGTTGTTGTTTTAATGGTCTGTGGGGGAAATGGTATGCTGATTTCGCAACGTCCAGTGCCGATTTCGAAAATACAAGTGCACATCACAGGCAAAGATCAAGGTTGGTCAGACCATGTCAAGTCACATCCACAAGACAAAGGGAAAATAAATGTCAGCGAGACTATGTTCAGCATTGCTATTAAGCGAGGTATTCTTGACCGCATTTGATCCTGATAAATTCGGTGTTCTGATATGCCATGACAGATAACCATTTGCTTCAAGAGCTGGAGATTGCAATCAACCTGCTGAACACCCGAAATTGGACAACTTACGAAATCACTTGGGATGGAATCCGAGGGTACTTATATTTCATTCGATACCCTGATCAGTTCGCCAAACTAACATGCCAAAGGTCTCACATAAACACACCTAAAAACATTCCCTTGACGAAAGATACGACGCAGGGCGAAGTCAAGAACTTTGTTAACTCGGTCCGTCGAGGTGATATGATATGCATCATTCCTAAGGCTCAATATTTGGGCTGGGAATGTTGGGTACAAGACGCAAGCATCGCAGCGTACTATGAGGACTAAGCAGCGTTTGGTTGCTGGGAAATATGTAGCCTTGAGATTAATCGGAGCTTTACTTCCTCGAATGTTGGATGGGTTGCTTTGAGCACATTGGTGACTTCTAAACAGAAATATCCAGGAAGTCTATATAAATCTGCCTTCTATTGATTCTGTGCAACAATACCATCAAACAGCAGAACTGACTCTGCTGAATTCGGTGTCCACGGCCAAGGGTCGTGCCAGGGAGCTTCAACTTGGTACATCAAATATATACAGGCCAACTCGCGATCGAGAGCATCTCGTTAGTAGTGACACATTTCTTCTGGATAATTTTAGTCAAGTCCATCTCTTTTAGGATACCAAGGCCTTTTTAGTCTAATTAAATGAAGTTTAATTAATGGAGTCGTTTTGATATCTCAATATGGAATGAAGTGCAAATTTCGCCGTCAATAAAAGGCTCCGCCTTTCGATTTAAGAGAGTGGTACGGTACCAACAGCAATACGAAAGCCTTCACAGCTTACGGAAGGACCAAGTCATTCTTTTTAGATGATGCTACTATGACGTTCTGATTGAGGATTTGGCAGGAAAAGCTGTGAGCGTGCACCAATTCGGTATCCTCATTGACGACATTTGTGTGAGACTTGGCGTCATCAGGGAAATCAACGTTGCAATACAAGCTCCGACTCGCCCTTTGGTTCGTAACACAAATTAATGACACAATTGTGCAACGCAAATTTGTTGGATTGTGTGGCCGCGTACGAGTAGCAGAGCAAGTTAGGTAATCTTGATTGGCTGCGTCGTGCTTGGCTCTCACGCATCTGTGCGAAACCGATATTTGATACAGTAATTGGCATGGTTAGCGTTGAAATTGTGATTGCGAGATTGGTGTGTGGATATAATTTCTCAACGTTTCTGAACAATCATGTCTCGCTAACCCCCCGGTCAGGTTGACCTGAGCTAATCATTACCGCCTAGTGTGGCAGACCAGGCAGCAGCAGCCAGGAATATTTATACTTTTTACTTACATTAAAACTAGACATGTTTTACACTTTTGTGTTACAGAATCTTAGAAGGGCGGTCATTCGGCAATGGTAATTAGCAACCACGGACACAGGCTTACACAGTGCAGAGACGAACAAAACACGGCATTGTCAACCTCTGGGTCTGTCCGTTTTCTAAGCTAGACAATTGAATGGATCAAGAATCGCTGTGTGGAAAAATAGAAATCATACACATACTGTAATCTCGTTGTCATCATGGCTGCGCCGTATGATGTGACCTGCTGGCTGGAGTCTTTATGTCTTTGCAGTCTCTCATTGTGGATAGGTCCCGGGGGTCGTGTATGACACAGTAAAGGCCACAATAGCGGCACCTACTAGGAGTTTTGTTGTTGTAATAATGATCGTTCCTCGATCTAACCGACCTAGCTAGAGAGGGCCTTTTTGGAGCTGGAAGAGGGTCACATGATCTCCTTCATCTCGCTTCCTATCGCCTTTGTGCTAAAGGCATAATCAGGGCCTTGAGCCCTTATGAACGGAATCCCTTAATTATGGATACACTGAACTAACACGCATCCTTTTATCAGTATTTTATACCCAGCAAGATATTTAGACATCTCCAATCTCCAGCTTCATCAATTCAAGGTTTTATAAACTTCAACCCTATACTTAAGATCTACTTGCAATAGAACTTCATGGTTTTTCATAATATATTGTAAAAGGTTTAACCATTGACATAGGCCTGTAATGGGTTTCAGGCATGTAGAAGTTACATTATTTCATTATTATTAAAAGTCCGGACATAAATCCTACTATCTTATACTCTTATTATATTTTACTCTACATGGACGATCAACTTTGTCCTTCTTGAAAGAGGAGCTACCCTCAATAGCAGAGGTTATAAAATAAAGAGAATGGGAAAGTGTTGCGACCTGATCAACCGTACAGGGCTGTTGGAGGCTATTGCGCGCTACAACCGATGCCGCAATTGCAATTATTGACCTATCTTTTGCCCGTGATACAGCGGTCAATAGCGCAACCGTTACAAAAAGAAACGGTCCCTCCTCCCCTGCCTTCGGTGTGAATGCATGCTTAGGCAATCCATTTATCGATATACCGCTGCGGCAAGTCATGTGCCTGGCATTCTTTATTACAAGCAAACAGTAGAGCTGTATGCTTTTAATTCATTATTATACTAAACAGGAGTCCTATTTTAGGTATCTAAACGACCATATTGAACCTAAATATCCATGCCTAACGCTTCTTTCCATTACGCGGCCCAACATAATCTGCCATTGGAAAGACTGCAACCGGATACATTGCCTCTAAAAGGGCTTCTTCGTAAAGGATAATCATATCGGTGCCCATCAATCATGCTGCATCTGCTGAATTCATACACAGAGCGTAGCCGGCGATGTCCGATGGTTAGGCTGCTGGCCTCAAAATGTGATTGGGTTGAAACGCCACGTAATTAGATCATAACAACCCGATTTTAAAACTGGTCCTGTGGGTCTATGTTGAAAGCACCGGCACGGTTTGATGTCTCACGGCAAGTCATCCTCATTGTGAGATGATCAGCGCCCTAGCGACCATTTTTTGCCACGCACTATCATCTGCCGTCTGCACAAGTACAAATTCAGGTCAGAGGCTGCATGCCCCTTTCCCCACGGTGACGTGTTCAGTCAAAATTCTGGAGTTAGCGATTGCCGCTAGTAACAGCACTAGCTAATTTGAATGTGAGTTGTGCTGAAAAGTCTGTCCCATTTATTTTTATAGGCTGAGATACATGTCCCCGAGAGGATATATGCAAGCCACCTACGCCCGGGCCCTTCGCCGTGCATCTGAAATCATTCCATTTGTCCAATCGTCGTGGAGGGATGCGCTGATCCCCTAATCATTATCCATAATATATGTCTCTACTTCCCGTGTCGGGAGGATTGGTTTGCCAGGGGAGTTTGGTATTGGCTTATATGATATTTGAGGCGCCGCAAGGACCTCTCATATCCACACTCTAACGCACAATGAGGTATTTTAAATGCATTTATCCTCAAGATCGAAGGTACGAGGTTTAGCCGATATCAATCATCATTATTGTCACAGCAAACTTTGGCTGGGTTTTCATTATAAAACTGCTTCGCCCTCATTCTCCTTTCAACCATCGCCCTTTCTCAGCATACTCGGCCAGCAACCTGGCTTTATTCTTGATCATTATCATCCACCACCATGTCGCTGAACACGTTTGAGAAGTTGCATGGTGCCATTATCAATTCCACAAACTTGAAAGTTCGCAGTCGAGCTGAGCATTTGCCGCAGGTATTTCAGGATGAACCCTCCAAGAGCCACGGCGTGGTGACTATCGGAGGTGCTGATGTTCACAACCTCTCCTTGGTTATTCCCGGGAAGGGCATGAAAGGGGTCACCGACCTCCCTGTTCATGTTCACTCGACAAACAAGGTCAGCAAGACTGAATTGATCACTGCTATTCCAAAGAACTCAAAGACGCATGAGATTCTTGCAATTCTTGCAATTCCAGAAAGCAAGGCTACATCCATAAAGCCTCATGAAACGAAAGCAGATCTTTCATTGGCTTTGAAATGTCTGGATGGGGGAGAACCAGATCCCAAGAAATACGTCCCCACCATCGATGTCACTGACAGCTCAACGCATCAAATCACAAAGGTAAAGACTGGAGACCACCTCTTGTCGGGAGACATCAAGAACTTCTGGGGAATCCAAGGTCTCACAGCTAAGCTTTACAAATACAATGGTGAGTGCTGGAACCTTCCGACCAAACACACCCGAGATATTAAATGCATATTGATTGATCATAGAGTTGGAAAATGTGCACAAGTTGAGTTCCAACCAGAGCGACAATGGAGCGGAAAGTCAGGCAGAGGTGACAACGGAAAAGGTCAAAATCAATGCTCAGGACTTGGCTCTCGGCGGGATGCCCTTCAAAACACTATTCCCATTCGTTGATGACGACAAGTTCAAAAGTATTCCGGTTGAGAACCTTGAATTCGTCTACTCCGAGAAAACCCAAAACGCTCTGTTCCAGCCAGGTTTGAGCCTTGAGGCCGACGTGCCGTTCAGCAAGAGCCTTCAATGGATAGGTGATGCATGTAAAAACATGTTTCAGCCAGGCAAAGCCCCTTCGACCATCCGCCTCAGAGCACACCTTTCAGACGGCAGGGACTGGTCCAAGAGACCTCAGGTTGACGAATTGATATTGAAGGGGTTCTTTGATGATCTGACCTGGGCAGCATGGGACTGTCTCGAGTTCAGAACGGTAGGACTTGAGATCACTGCAAGCAAAGCAGCCAAGACCAAGGCCAAAAATGATGATGTTGGAAAGGCGAATCCAGATGTAGAAAAGTCTGAAAAGGAAGGCGATCCCAGTGAAACAGACGAGAAAGGGTCTTCTGATTCTACTGGCACGACAGGAACCAAAGTTGAAATCAAGGCAGCTCACGGTATAGATGACGCAGATGGCGACTCGAATGCTAAACCATCTGCCGATACGGCAGACAACGACGATGAGAGTGACAAAAAAAAGGGGGACAAGTCTTGGTATTTTGGATGTGCATTCTTCGGAAAGACTATGATCACCAACCTGCCTTATGCCAATGTTCCATTGGAAATGACATATAGGTTCGCAAGGGACTTTGTAGCGGCGGGAGAGAACAACGGAAACAGCAGCGAACACAAAAGAAAGTGGAACGTGGTACTTGCTGCTGATGAGTGGAAAGACATCTATGGGATCACCAACGTTACAGTAAGTTGATTTGCCTTGGCTTTGATGTTTTCTAACTAAGCCTTTTAACCAGATGTCCTCTGCCAAGCTTGTGGCATCTTTTAATGAGGGGGAGTTGAGAAAGTCCTTCAACTTTCATTTATCTGCCCACCTGAAGCTTGGAAGTGGAACCTTCAACGCGACGGGGACGTTCTCCAAAGGTAAATAGTACTTTTAATACATGTTGCATTTAACGCTGACAAAATCAGACAACCATTCTATAAAAGTCGACATTGGCGATTTATCGCTTAGCGAAATCAAGAACATACACTCTCAGATCACTGGTCAGAGGCTCTCAACGAACGATGAAGTCACAAGTGCCGGAAACGACATCACTTTCAATAATTTGGAGTTGAACCTCTCTAGAAAGAAGATGGAAGAGAGCAAGACGATGAGCAACGCTCTAGAATTCAACGGTAGTGTCAGCTTCAATGAACATGCTAGCGCCAGTGCTAGCGTCGTGCTGGAGACGAATGGCCTCAACATTACCGGTGGGGTTTCCGACTTCAAGATCCCGGAAACCGATGTCACTGTCCAAAAAGCTGGTCTCGATATATTCATTGCCTTCAAGCAGAAGGGGGACACTGCCAAGCGTGCTAACAAGTTTGGCGTTCTTGGTGAAGTGAAGATCAAAGAGGTGACTGCGAAAGTAGGCTTCTACGTGGAGCAGAAAAAGGGCAAGGAACGCGAATGGCTCGCCTTCGGTGCAGTCGACAATCTCCAGCTGAGGCAAGCTTGGCCAGACATCCCTGCGGATAGTTTCTTGAATATCCAACTGGAGCACGTCGCTCTCATCGCGTCATCCCAAGATAGGAGCAGTGCCGGGCACGGCAAAGACACGGAAAGTGATGGAAACACCCAGACCCCGGATACCTCAACAGAAAAGCCGGCCAACTGGGATGTTCTTGCACAGGTAGATGCATACAACTACCCGGTTGTGAAAGGTAAGCCATGCCCGACAAGGAGACTTTCGAATGGGAGAGGGGACGCGAAGCTGATTTTTATTCAAATCTAGGCATCCAGTTTTGTGCAACAATCACCAAACTTGATCAATTGAATAGTCTTAACAAGAAGAATATTGATGGGCTCACAATACTCATCTCATTAGGTTTCGATGGCGAAATCAAGGCCGGCCTCATGCTACCCAGCTCATTCAACGTCAAGTTCTCCGACACGGCACGTATGGATAGGTTCGAGGCTGCTATCGTATTAAAGGATCTCGATCCCGAACTATCCCTCTCGGCGACTTTGACTTTGGCAATGGAGCAATCCGACCCTGTTTTCCTAAGGGGTGAACTGTTTGGAGGCGTCACCGAAGCGGGCGGGTCATTGTGAGTATAACCCAATATTCCCGCAGCCAGCTATACATCAGTGCTGATGAGATGTGTCAGAGAGATGCAAGAGGGTGGAAAGTGGATCAACCCATTTGGCATCAATAAAAACGTCATCATAACCGACTTAAGCCTGGATGTAAAATTCAAATATGCCACAGTTTTTGTCTATGGACCTGAGTGAGTGCTTCGTGTTATTCATAAAAAGAACTTGAATTAACCACAGATACTTAGTGACTTCGACATTGGAGCAGAAGTCCACATTGGGCGTTTTAGGGGCAGATTCGACGTGGGAGTCAAATGGAGCTCCCCCAGCGCTGTCCTTGAGATTCAGATACATGACCTGGACCTCGAGAACACTATTCAGCTCGCCGGTTACTTGCTTGACAATGAATATCTCCAACATATGCAGGGCGTCAAGGACATGATGGATGTTAAGCAGCTTACGCTGTACATCTCATCAGGTGCAGAGTTTGACAAAAAGTACTATCCACGTGGCATTCAAGCAAACGGCCTCTTCAAGATATTTGGCAAGGATGGAGAATTCGACCTGAACTTCAACGAAACGGGCTTTAAGCTAAGCGCTGGGATCGACAATTTCACCATTGGCGGCCTCGAAGTCACTTCCACGAAGGTTGCCCAGGGTGTCAAACAGGTGACGGCGGACATGGAAGTGACAAAGGAGACGCAAAAGGTCTCCATTGATGGCATGATTCGTTACTGCGAATTCGAGATGAGAGTCTTCATCGACGCAAGCGTTCAGGACAGGCATTTGCTGGCAGACATCACTGTGCGCTTCACCGACTGCTTGTCATTTGCCGTAAAGGCCCGCGTCGAGTATTCAGGAGGCAGCATAGATCACGCCGTGGTTGACTTTGAAGGAACACTAAAGCCCGACCTTCTCGACGTAATCGTTCGTGGAGTCACCCACGGCATAGAAGTGGTGAAGCAGCTCGCAGACCACGAAATCGAGAATCTCGAAGCTGACCTCCAGCGCCAAATTGACGAAAAGAGTGCCAGTATTGACAGTATGAAGGATCAGCTCGACAGGATGAGAAGTAGGTCGAGCGAACAGCTCGCCAGGCGGCGCACTCAGATCCAGGAGGAGAACAACAAGCTCGCCGATCTTGCAGGAGAGTTGCAAAGATATCAAGATGCCTACGACGCGGCCAGGAATGACAAGATGCAGCATGATCAAGAAGTTGAAGCACTGCGTGAGAAATTGACCGGTGCCCAAAGCAAGCTTGACGCGAAGAAGAGAGAGCTGACAGTGCAATACAACCACGAGCTGGAGGAACAGAGACAAAATCAGGCAAGATGGGAGTGTGAGAAGAAGAGGCTGGAAGAAGCGAAAGATCTCACCTTTGGAAAGCTGCTAAGTTCGGCTGAGGTTGCGAATGCGACTATGGCCCAGGCGCACGGTAAGTCTCATTGCTCTTCCTTCTTTCAACGCACACGCCAGACCAAATTTTATATGTGCTGATACTGACCTGCCGCAACAGAGGAAGAAGTCGAAAAGTGGAAATGGAAAGAAACTTGTCAGGAACATGTCGACAATGGCAACCTTTTCGACAAGATAGGCTGGGGTGTGAAACTTGCCGCGGCAGCAGCTGATTTAGAATTCACCAAAAAAGCTGCAGACACTGCTGCGGCGACGTTTCAAACCGCGCGGGCCTTTATGCAAGATCCAGGGTTTCGGCAAATGGATCGAAATATCCAGGACGCGGTGAACAATATTAACCAGTTCGGAGCAGCTGTGTCGAGGCTAACATCTGGGGAGGGCCTCTACGGCTATCTGGATGCTATGTCTCACAGCGAGCAGCAAGATCTCGCGCAGCGCATCCAGGAGCTCAACGAGCTGGAGGCGAAGAGCAAACAGCTGGAGGATGCCCTGGAAAAGGCAAAGGCGGCCCTGGAAACGCAGCGGGGACGGCTGACGCCCAAGCAGGAGGAGGCTCGACAAAAGATTGCTATCTTGGAGTCCGAAATCAAGCTGAAGCCGTTTGACGATGCGTATAGGATTGCGCAGCAGCGTCACGACCACATAGTGTCGGAGATCAAGGTTGTCCAGGGCGCGCTGGAGGATGTCAAGAAGGGCATTGACCAGGGAGCTGCCTGGGCCGAGGAGGTTGTCAAGACGGTGGAGAAGGGCATCCCTAGGATCACCATGATCAAGGTCATAGCGAGCACTGAGGCCTTTGTCAAGGACAAGCCCATGCTGTTTGAGATTGACACCGAGTGGCTGGGCCAGGCGGGCAAGCTGAAGATCGAATGGGCACCTCACCAGGATCCTGCAGACATGTATCGCGAAGTGGCTGAGAAACTGCTGACTCCAAGTGGGGTGACCCATAAGAAGTAGGAGAAGGGCCAGGGTGTAGGAAAAGTATGATAGGTCGAGACTAGGAACAAGGAATGCATTTTCGCATTTTCACAGTGCTCCCTTATTTCCCAAATCAAGAAAATTATGAACAAAGGATTATGGAACCCCGGAACCGATAAAAGTCTGTAGCTAAGGAACCACGTCTGTGTCGACATTGTGCGCACCGTGTACTTACAACCTTCCCGCCACCTACTGCGAAGCTGCAAAGGGCGTGGGATAAGACTGTTCAAGTCTTGATACAGAGTATTGGTTAGTTTAGCCTTGCATCAAGATTCACACCTAGCATTTTGCAGTCAATGTATGCTTACTCTTGGGGCTCTCAGGGACTTTCCCATCAACAACTATAACTACAGTCATGTGAACAGGGCGTTGGAGCGTGGCTACTCGGTTATCTCGGTCTGGGCAAGTCTTCGCGCGGCGAGGGTAGGTACGTCCTAGGGACGGCAATTTTTTTTTTTTTTTTTTTTTTTTTTCATAAACACCGCCCGACATGCATGGTAGTCAATTGAACCAGTCGCTCATCGCCATACAACTTGGAACTATGTGATTGTCACCGAGGCCGAGAAGGGCCGGACCAAATATCGGTGCCCTAAAAACAAGGACTGAACACCCGCCAACTTCACGATCAGGCACATGCCATTGCTCCTCACCACTGACCAGGTTAGCTCCAAGACCCACATCCTGTGTGGGTACCGATACTCCCCGATCGGCACACCACCGATATTCCCCGGTCCACTTTTAGTGAGCGTGATGCTTCACTATGTGTCGAGACGTGGTAGTCGTAGACGCGTTGGCAATGAGTATATACGTCAGTGTTATTTCAATTTCTGTATCAGGGTCAAGATATAAGGCCGCCTTCTCAAAGAAATCTTACTCTTCAATTCATTCCCATTACCCCTCGGACCTTCTCCCTCAATCTCAATCGCCTCAAGGCTGCAACAACTCAATTAAGCTCCGAAACAGCCATCATGACCTCACTAACGCTTCTCTCCCAGGGAGAAGAGAGGAAGAGTTCCATTTCATTCAACCCTTCCAATACCATCAGTGACATCAACCCATTAATTTATGGTGGCTTCACAGAGTAGGTTTCTAAAGTCCTACCCTAAACTAAAACTAACCCGCACAGGCACATGGGACGGTGCATCTATGGCGGTCTTTATGAACCAGAAAACCCCAATGGACTTTCAGATGACAATGGCTTCCGAAAAGATGTCATTTCATACTTTAAAGAGCTGCAGGTTCCAGTCGTCCGTTACCCAGGCGGGAACTTCTGTGCCTCCTACCGCTGGCAAGACGGCATTGGTCCCAAGGAGAAGCGACCTGTTCGGCCCGAGCTGGCTTGGGAAGGTATCGAGCCAAATTCTTTTGGAACAGATGAGTTTATGGCTTGGTGCAAAGAAGTCAATGCTGAGCCGTACCTCTGTTTAAACATGGGCACTGGCACCCTCGAGGACGCGCTTGCCTGGCTTGAGTACTGCAATGGTGATAAAAACACTCACTATGCCAACCTCCGAAGACTAAATGGTCATGAGAAGCCTTATGGTGTGAAATACTGGGCTCTCGGAAATGAGATGTGGGGGCCTTGGTCAGTTGCATGACCTCAATGGCTTTCATTACAGCTAACCAGAGATTAGGCAAGTTGAACAGCACACAAAAGAAGACTATGCCAAGAAGGCCATCCAATGGGCGCGAGGTATGCAGCATCATATAGTACCTCGTTTTTGACACTTGATTAGCTAATAAGGAGCTAGCATTGAAACTGCTTGACCCTTCCATCACCTTGATTCTGTGTGGCAAGGATGGTCTCTCAGACTGGGACCGCTACACCCTGCAACAGTGCATCCGATCTATCGACATGCACTCTATTCATTACTACTCCATGGGCAAGGGTCACTACACAAACATTTCATCTGTGTACGGCGCTGAGCGCGCAATTCAGGTGTGCTCCTCGCTCATTGACTTGGCTCGGTGCGAGTTTGACTTGTCGCCTTTCCCCGACATGGAGCGCATCATTACCAAACCCAATAGCAAAAAGAGACCAACCATCTGCTTTGATGAGTGGAATGTCTGGGATCCCGAGCGCGCACCTGGAAACAAAGGTGCCGAGGAGCGATACACCCTTAGCGATGGACTGGCCGTAGCCATTTGGCTAAATATTTTTATCCGCAACGCCAAAGATCTTGGAATGGCTACCATTGCTCAGAGCGTCAACGTCATTGCCCCGCTAATGACGACACCTCGGGGTGTGTGGAAGCAGACGACTTACTTCCCCCTGTTGCTATTCTCCAAGTACATGCGCGGCAAGTCGGTGTCTGTCCATGTCAAGGCGCCCACTTATGACGGGAAGACATTTCCCGAATGGATTCAAACCACGCTTGCCGTGCCCAAACTCGATGTCAGCGCAGCGATTGATGACGATGGATGGATGAATCTCGCCGTGGTCAACTCGGACGAGACCAACAGCTTCTCGACAAAGCTCGATGGCATCCCCAATGGAACAGAGGTCCAAGTCTTCGCCATGGGTGGCGAAGCCTTCACTGTCGCTGACGCCAACTCCGAGAATGAAGAAAAGATTGATCTCCGAGAATCGACGTGGCGCACTTCTGAGGAGAAGTACAAGTTTGAACGCCTGAGTTTCAGTTTGTTGAGATGGAAGGTATCTGTTTAGATGTTCTCAACATCAAGTCGGTGATACATGTATGCCGAGAGAAATAGATGAGTAGAATGAACATGGGATTTCGTTTCATAGTGATTTCATGTCTTGACGGGCATGTCTGGTTTGAGAGGATCAATCGCCCTTTTCTTGAACTAGATCCATGGACACTCCCCACACTACCCCTCTCGCAAACAAGCCAGCCTGCCAAAACGATAAGTGGCTACCTTGCCGTGGCCAACCGCTTCCTGGAAATCTGGTTACCGTGGTACGATATGACTTTGCTTGGATCGTGCGGTACAACAGCATTTGTTCGTCAGAGCGTGTCGGAACATGTTCACGTGACCACGTTTGGGTAAGATCCACTGGTGCCTGCTCTCTGCCTTGCATGCACCTACCAATCAACATCACATAAGATCATCAGGCTACACTCACCTACTTCTTGTTGCTGCCATCTTTCCGCTTAAATTCTGCATTTCCCCCAATATTCTGGACTGATATTCTGGAACTCGCATCCCTTACAGAACCCGTGTGATATTCATCAACTCGCTTTTCGAGATTGGACACACGAGCAGCAGCCTGAAGACCAAGAAAAAGAATTTAGAAACGTGCCATCTGCATCACTGGCGCAACGCAATTTTCGGTGCACTGAAGGTCTCCTCCCACGGGAATCAAGCATGGCTGAGATAGAGGACAACAAGGCCGTAAAGCGTGCAGGCAAGGAAAACTACTTCTTCTACGGAAGCCTCATGGATCCTCCAACTCTGCAGCGGGTACTTGGACTAAATGAGAGGCCGCGGCTAAGGCCTGCGAGCATAAATGGCTACTCTATCAAAATGTGGGGCCCGTATCCTGTTCTTGTGGATGGGCCTCCTGGTACGATTGTCCGCGGGATGGTGTATGAGGTTGAGGGCAGAGCCATGAAAGATCGACTTGCTCGGTACGAGACGAACAAATACGCTGAAGAGGATTGCTGCATCGAATTTAGCGGTGGGGAGCAGGTGGTTGGAAGGACATTTTGTTGGGCAGGAGCTACAACTGAACTGAAGGAGGGAAGTTTTAACTTGCGGGATTGGCAGATGGATAACTTGTCCTTGTACGGCGAGTGATGTTTGCCCCGTGTTTGGTAATGCAGAAAAGCATATAAATACCTTGCACTACAAGTTTAATTAATAAATTAACACTACGTAACATTATCACATTGAGATGAACTAGAACGGTGAATCTTGGTATGAGGGGCGTGAATGCATATCTCATGCTCAGTCCAGAAACTCTTAGTAAAGCGCTGTTGTGTCAAAATAAAACCATTTTTATCGAATTTCGGGATGTCGGCCATGCGTATTTCGCCCAGCGAACAACCCCCTTTCTGAAGATGGCATGTGGCCCGAGAAATGCGCGACGCATGCCTAACTGATTGACGAAAGTGGGGGAAGCACGGAGGATAGAGGAAACTGATATCGTTGGCGAATACACCAAACCAAGGCCGCCAATGGCAGGAATTTGAGGAGAATATTTCCAAATCTTTGTAGGACTAAAAGCAATGATTTGTTCCTTGGCACCGATATCTTTGGAAAATATTCTTCGCCAGAGTTCACATGCAGGTAGCCGTTTGGTGGGATTGGTTTCCCCAAGAAAGTGCAGAGGTCATCGGCGCTGAACGGTGGTGCAAGCTCCAGGTGTCTCTCCTTTGGTACCAACCGTCGGAATCGTTCGTTGCGTTGGGTAAATACCTTTTCCGCCTCTGGCCCCCCGCAATGGTTCCCATTGTGCAGTTAAGATGAGTTCCACTAGCTTCATGAAGGGGCCGAGATATTCAGGATCCAGGTAGCGAAGAATTCTATACGAGGACAGCTGGAGAAACCTCAAATAGTATTTTGCATAGAAGCAATCCATTTCTCTGGTAGCCTAGTGGTCAAAATGACCTTGGCTTCGGAGTAGGCTTTGATCAACTGCTCGGCGAAAATGGCACGAGGAACGTCCAGGGCAACATCGTAATTGCTCAGGAGAACGTCGAATTCGCCTCTCCCGTAAGGCTTGTGGCCATTTTTATTAATGAACGTGCGCTCAATAGCCTCCGTCCACCGGCGCTTCTGATCTGCGTTTTCCAGAATTCGCGTAGATTGAGGAATGATTAATATGGCCTTGCTTGAAGGATACTAGGTGGCTTTAAGAAAGAAACTTTTGGTAACCGAAAGCTAGGAGGTTTAGCTCAGTGCCTTTGAACTACCAAAGCCCTAGACTGGAGATATCAAGCGTGTTGTTCCGGGTCGAGCTATGATTCAGATACCTCTGTAGATGGAATAACTATGTCCTTCATGCTACAATCCTTCATAGCATGTGGCATGCGGATGCGTCTACAGAAAATCTCGACACAGATTGGTTGAGGAGAGTTTACTCATCCTCATACTGCGATAACAGTCCCAAAATTGATTTTGTTTTCGCACATCTATTCACCTGGCACACATATCCAAAAGCCAAGTTGTTTTGCATGGCATAGAAGGTGCAAATACTGTCTACCAATCGAGCGAGGTAACTGAGGACCACGAGTGAACGTAAGCCTGTAGGCGGTATTTTGACTGAATTAAAAAGATAGATGTATCAAATGTATTTACGAGTGATTCCAGTGAGTGAAATCTCCATCCTAACATGGCAACGGCCTCCTTGGTTGAAGTTTGTAGAGCATGTGTGGCTTTTATACCCGGGTACCAATATCATGTCGAAGTTGTGATGGAGGACGCGAAAGGTTAGGCTGAAGACCACCATTGTCACTATAGGATCTTGAGTAAGCAAAGTCAATCGCACCCATCCATTGTGTACTAACCTCAATATGGTGTTTGGTCTACCCAAAACTTCGGGTTCACTCCGCGCATCTGGCGAGAGCTGGCCAGTTGCATATTCTTAGGTTTGTATCAAAATGAAGCCCGTCAGGATAATCATAAACTGTTAGCTGGCCAGGTTGTTCATCGGCCGTGACTGAGCAAGTAATAAACTTGGAACAGTCGTCAGGGTATGGATAAACGCAACGAGTTGTTAGACAGTTATTGGTTGAGCACTGGAACTCGCCATCGTGCCGTTGTTGGGATGTCGGCAATGAGGATGCACAAGCGGCAAGGTAAAGAGTAAGGTAGATGGCTGAGCGAAACATGCTTGCCTCAATAATGGCGATACTTTAGGGAGAACAACGGCAGAGTTGGAAGGAAAATGGGTCTTAATGATTGCGGCGAGCTTGGAATTGTTAGACAATAATGGCTGGTTATAGAACTGAGGAATCCCAGCTGCTTTATGCCCGTTGCTCCTTTTACTAGCGCCAGCTGCTGTCGCAGTGCTCCATCATGTGGCGGAGAAGCTAACCTGCCGGTCGTCTCTCCACAAACTCACTATCCGCCATCGGTCAGTGCCTTCAAAAGCAAAAACCTTTGAACCTGCAAATTACGCTAAGATTCGTTAAATCGAATATAAATCAGAAAACGTCCTGTAGAGAGGGTCCTCTCTACAACAACCGATATTATGCACTGTGTAGCCCCTGGCCACGTAACTTTCGGCAAACACAGCGAGCAGAGCATTAAAGCAACGAAGCGTCAAGCATCATATTGCTCCGAACTACGATTGCTGGCTGCGTGTTGTGGCTCCAGCAGGCGGTATATTTGTCGATTTTGACCTGATACGTATGAGACATTACTGTCGCTCGTGCATGCCCCGTCGCTCAACCGTCAAAAAGGTATCCACCGCTCCGCAAATCGGAACCGAGAGCCTGGTTAGCGGCATTTGGTGCCTTATTGTGATGGACAAGCCATGCATGAATTTTCAAGCATAGAGTGTGAACTCAAATCAGTGCAACGTACGTCCGCTGCATTCATTGCTTTTCCTATGAAGTTTGCCGTAAATTTGATTAGATTGGGGCTGGACTGGCCGTCCCCTATGCATACCAATCCCCGCTTCCTGGAAGGGCATCGCTGATCGCTAGATTTAGTCCCTGCTAGGGCCTGTCTCTAGCAGCTCCTAGCGGCCCACAGCTAGGCTCGCAGCACTAAGTACTTGGGAGATGGGAAGTATTGGGTTCATAGGAGGTGGGTGGCCTTCGATGGCAAGCAAGCAGTGCATTGGCGTTGAAGCGAGCCAGCTGTACCGGTTCAAGTGATGCCTACGAGTATGCGGTGAGGAAATCGCAAAGGGACGGTGCTGAATCAGTTGAAATCTCAGCGGATATGTCATACATAAATAGCAAAGCACATTCCAGCAAAGTCGGTCGTGAGATTGGTGACGATCCCCTGGATCCAGAAGCAGGGCTGACAGGATGCAAGTCACGCACTACCGGTAGAGGGGTGGAGCCTGGTCTCAGTGGCCCTTCACCCAATCTAGGAATACTCATGTTCCTGGGATAATGGTCAATGTTGCTGAATACCGCTGACGTCATAAGTTGGATTCTGTTGGGTGAGACAGAGATGTGCCTGGCACATGGGATTACCACAAGCAAAACGTCTCAAAGTTGCTATTGTTGTAACAGCCTTGGCAATTTTCCCTTACATTCCAGCGAACTGGCTCACAACATCCTTCGCTCATCAGTGTTACTAGGTGCTGAGAGAGATGGTTACAATGGGTAATAGATGCAACTTGACTGTTCATGTCGAAGAGATGGTTGTACTGCTGGGATCCAGATGTAATGTGATTGGGAAAATATGAATCCTGCCCAGTTCACTACAGGAAACACGAAAAGAAAGGAGAAAAAGCAGAAGACTCGATGAAGTCGGCAGGGCTGGCAAGTCTAACTGCGCAAGGTATTGACCAAAATAGACAAAGAGGAAACCAATAAAGCTTGATTCTTTTTCTCTTTTAGCTACATATCGGCTTGTTGGTTCAATTTATCCTTTTCATCTTCTTGGGCCTTTCCAGCCCGTCAGCTGCCCGAGCAGCTAACTCAGCCGCCTCCGCACAAACGTAAACTTTCTTCCGGTCCGGTTATCCATCTGGCCGGTGTCTTTGATCAGCTCGCGAAGTACATGCATCTGCACACAGTCACGTGAGCCATTGTGCACTTGCTCTTTCTTGAACGCCGAGATAGAAGGCACGGTTTACTCTTACTGTTACCATAGACTTCGATTCTGGCTACAAAAATGCTCAACAGGCACAAAGTTGTGATCTTGGATGCCGCAAATTAGAAATGACACTTCCCACACCCTTAAGCATTACACCAAGGAAATCGCTAAAAAGCTCTCATCGGGATCTGTACGGTATGCCTATCTCTCAACCACATAACAAATCAGTCCAAGTTGCCCACCTCATAATTTGTTATCTATGTATGTTAAGAGTCTGTTGTCAATATTTGAAGCCATTTCAATGAACTGATGTCCGAGTTGGCTGATCTAGACTACCCTCAATATGGCGAATCGAATGTAGCTTTGCAACTGATATGCAACATAAAAAGAGGCAATAACCGACACAAGCTAACAAGCATGCTCGCCCCAGAAAGCCGCCCGGTGTTCACATCAGCCTTTGGGGTCTGCAGAGGATGCGACAAGGATTGCTTAGTAAAGAGGAGGAATCAAGATATTTTTGGATTACATTTCTATTCTTGCTCAATATGGTGACAGATAAAATGTCTTCTTTCGCCTTTACCCAATGAAAAGTCTCGAATGACATCCGCTCACTCACAGTGGCCGTTGATGAACGGACTGTTCATTGTGAGAGGGCTCGCCAAATTCATTACTGTCGTACGCACTAGCTCAATTATGAAAATCCAAGGTTAATCTAAGATTACTTCTTCGAATTTGCCGACGGCAAAGCCCGATTCGCAATAGTGGGAATTTGGTAAATTCCCGCGGGAGCAACAAGGGAATCAAGCAACCAATCTTAGCTATGTTATCTCGTGGCTACCAATGATCCTTGTTCGCTATAACAGGAGAGCTTAAGAGCTATCTGCGTACCATAACCTGCCACGTCTCCCCTGTGTGTTTAGTTACTGAGACCCTGGCCGCCGTGGTTGGGCTAACTGCAATCGAACCAAGCCCAAAAATCGCGGGGACGCGTAGACGCCGACGACAAGGGTTTGTTCTCATCTCAAAAAGGAAAAGCGGTACCCACAACACTTACAAGAATTGAGATTCTTGCGTGCTACCGGGTATCTGAAATGTAATCGCCGATGTGATAATAATAGCACGGTGCATACATCCAACATGCGGCGATGGTTCGTGTGCGAGTGTGTACTGTTTCTCTTCGGGCATGTATTTAAAGATGATACGATCCGCACCGATTTAGGAAGTGACCGGACACAAAGGCTTCACCACCACCTACGATCAGGTGACACGGGGGGGTCTCCGCCACATCCACATAGCTGCATTCAATGTCACTCATTGATTGCAGCTACTGTATGTGGAAGCAAAAATCCGAATAGCCGCTAAGAATCCTTCGATCTGCACTTCTTTCAGAACCAACGTAGTCGAGTTGACACAACGAGGGATTATCTACTGCCGATTGATGCGAAAGTGGAGTCATACATGCATCCTACGCATTGGTATGGATGCCGCCTTCATTCGCTTTGTCTGAAATGGGTGCGAAAGACCAAATTCCTATTTAATGGCCATGTCAACACCGCTCCTTGGTAATGTAGCAACCCTTGCCTCTTGTTCAGAAACATTTCTCCGAAAACACTCAACCTCAGTTAAAATCATCTTGCTGTAGTCGGCATAAAAGATGATGCAGACGCGTCACTGTCTTGGACTACTTAGGTATGGCGGCCACTCTAGTGTTGCCGTGCTGCCGCGCGCGCCAAGAGCTCTTGTAAGAGATTTGAAGCCGCTTTCTCTCGCTTTGCGAAAGGCCAGCACGAGTGTAAGGCACCAGGGGGCACAGGCCCTGCCTGCACATCATGAACCAGCGAGCGATACAGTGACGGAACCTAACTGGTCACCTCCCACAACGGGAATGCTCTCCAGGCTTCCACCATCGTGGGTGCCCTATGCAGAGCTTGCCAGGATTCACAAAGCTGGAGGTCTTTATGGCTTCTACATGGCGTACCTTATAGGTCTGAGCTATGCTGCCTGTTCTCCAGGCATCGTCGCTTCCCCTTCCACGCTGGCTGGTACCGCCGGCGCCTTGTTGGTCTACAATATTTTCTTGAGAGGAGCTTCATGCACGGCGAATGATATCCTGGATCGAAAGTATGACAGTCAGGTTGCCAGATGCAAGAACCGGCCGATGGTGCGTGGCGCAGTCACCCCAGCTCAAGGATGGGCCTGGTATGCAGCGCAGAGCGTCGGCGCTGCAGTCACCATTTTCGCCGGGCTCCCAAACCCGACCCTGGCGCTTGCTTACGCTGTTCCAATACAATTTCTCTTCAGCGTTTACCCCCTCGCGAAACGGTATACCGACTTTCCGCAGCTAGTGCTCAGCGTGCCGATTGCTGGAGGAGTGCTCATGGGGGCGGCTTCGGCGGGGTTGGACCCCTTCCAGATACAGAATCCCGAGCTTGCCGGGTCCCTCGCAGCCCTCTTCATGTCCCACGCCGCCTGGATCACTGTTTTCGACTACGTCAACGCATGCCAGGACACTGTCGATGACATCAAGGCTGGGGTTCGTAGCATGGCTGTTCGGTATATGAACACCACTGCTTTCATATCTACCCTTGGTGCCTTTCAGGTTGGCTGCTTAGCCGTTACGGGTGCCTTGGCTGGGTTCTCGCCGATATTCTTTGCTGGGGCCGTGGGAGGTAATGCGTTTTGGATGGCTGCAATGGCAAAGACGGTGAAGCGATCAAGACCAACGGTTTGCGCTTGGTGGTTTGCTTGGGGAGGTTTAATTGTAAGTGGTACTACTGTTGTATCACTATGGGCAGAGCGCATTTTTAGTTAAGCGAAAATAACATTTAGCCATTAAATATTGTATGCTTTTCTTTAGCCCAAATTTATTTCATGCATCTCGCGGGGACACACCTCGTCTCACCCAGCATGGCTCGCTAATATTTGAAACATAGTGGCTGGTCTTGCACCAAGCTATATTGTGTTTATTGCATACAGCTACGTCTCCAACCTTGTCTGAGCGTGGAGGAAGGTAAGGAGACAAAGCTGCAAGTATGTTTAGTGGCAGTTTATTCCCAACAAACTCAGAGGTTGAAGAAAAGCTGAGTAGTTTGGCATGCTATTTATGAGAAAAGGGCCAGAGCTGCAGTATCAAAGGGTTACCGCCTTCGGCATATTACTACTGCACGTAAAACAGCCATTCCGTCTGGTAATGCGAAATAGGACAACTTCCGCCTCGCGGTTAAAATAGAAGCTGATGAAAAGCTCTTCAAATTCATTTCCAATTGAAGTGGGAGTTTTTATTATTAAAGCAACCCCCAGCTACTTAATTTTACTGTCTTTGCCGCGCACTCCGAATTATACACGGCGAGGGAAATACCCGTGCCTGCCTTCATCTCCATTGTTCAACGCACCACGGCTTTCCACGCCGTTGTACTCAGTCTGGCAAGATATTGTCGTTGTTACTACAACTCTGCTAGAGTTAGAATTGGCGCCGTGGCTATAACCAGCGAACTGAGCCGTTGATTTGACAAGAGAATCCTCGTCAGAGTTACTAGGAGTCAATGAAGGCTTAGGAACATGCTTCGCCAGGTGCTTCTCAGCATCGTACTTTGTGGGGCCTGCAACACTTCGGTTTGATCGAGGACAATTCTTTTTATAATTTCCCGAGCCTATCAGATCCTTGGACGTAACCCATTGAATAACAATGGCGGAGAAGAGGACTGCATGCGTTGGTTAGATAATCTTTTGTACAAGAGTCTAATTGGAACTGGGTGAACAAACTGTCGAGATTGCAGCACATGAAGCAAACCCAACCAGGCTCCCCATCGAGCAGCATTAGTGCAGTGATGTTGCTGAAATCTATGTTAGCTAATAACATGAGGTCTTTGGTGCATAGGAGCCCATACACAATGCTGCTAATCAAGGTACAGCAAGATCCTACAAAAGTGCGGGATGCTACAGATCGAAGGCGAGCGCTAGCCTCAGATTTTGGCTTATTCCCAAAGGAGCATAGGTCTGAGCGATTAGCTGGTTGTCGCTATCTCCAAAAAGAAAAATAGACTTACTGGTGAGAGGGAGTAAGAACAGAGCGGTGAGATAAATATTGATAACCGTATCAAAGGCAATGAGTGGGATCATTACCGGCCTTTTCATGCCAATAATACAAACACCTTTCTCATTAATATCGGCAATACGACTACGCAATCGTTTGTTAGCAAAGCTATAAGTGCGCCAATCCCAGACACTACGTACTAGACCATATTGAGGATGCCAATAATAAGGTATATACCAAGCATGCCAAAGCAATTAAAACAATACAGCTTGGACTGGAGTCGAGATTTTCCGCCGTTGCGGATAATGTGCTAAAATTTGTCAGAAAGACGCATTAGAGGAGTAACGGAATGGTCCAAAACTCACAGCCTTCTCGACCAGGAATATATAAATGAGCTACAAAGTTTCGTGGTCAACAAATAAGTCTTCTCAAAATTTATCTGGCGTGAATAACAGAGATGAAATCTTACAATCTGTGGCAACTGTTAGGACACGGGAAATAATGTGGCAAGACAGAACACTGACTTTGGTGGTGATGTAGCTGAAAAGGCAGAGCCAAATAGCGGCATTGCAGGCAGAACGACTGGAATTTAAACCGACAATTTTCTCCAAAATTGTAGCGGCAACCACAAACACCAATGAATCGAAATAAATAGCGAAAGTAACTGCAATCAGATAGGCTAAGTTTTCTGCATTCCATACGGCTAGGGATAAGCGACTCACGCCAAGCACACACAGGCAGGTCTGACCATTTTCGGACTGCATCCATTCTCTGGACTAGACAAAATTTACCCATTAGAAAACATTCGCCGGTTGTCATTTTGTTGCCTGAAAATGCATCAAGAGGCGACACATGAACCATGTGCGGAGTGGGTACTTGCAGATAAAGATGGAGAGAAGAGAGATGGAGAACATGGCTATGACTAAGGTTGCAGCACTGCCAGCAGTGGGTACAGCCGCGCCGGACTCTTCATGCGACGTGCCCTGCGCCGAATGAAGGGGAAATGATGGTGGCGCCATTATGAGCGGATGCGGATCGCAACTCGCCAACACAGAAGGAAGAACAAGAATAAGGGAAAAAAGCAAAAACAACAATATCAACGCATGAGGGAAAACCAAGTGAACATACTTGGGCAGTCGACGCACCGAATTTTGGATGAATGGGTTATAAAAAAAAAACGGCGAGCCATCGCCCAAAGTGCCCACCCCTGCAGCGTATTTGGAAGCAGATAAACTGACAGGGAGATGCTCAGATGAGCGGAGGGGACGGGTGCCTCAATCCATAACGCCGGAACGCATCCCGTGTCTGTGTGTCTGCGTGCTCCAAGCTGAAAGTGGTAACTGCGCTGTTTCCTTCAGGACTAGCCTGCGAGTTCCGGGGGTCAGCCGAGTTTTAGTGCGCTTGCTAGATAAAAATTTCAAGAAGCCGTCTCTTTGCGCAATCGGCCCACCAGCGCGATCCGAGGTTGGTGAAACAACCATCCCAAGTCGCTAACGTGGAAGATGTTTCAGCCATTATTCCCACGGCACAGACATCCAGATAAGCAGCGAATGGGCGCACCTGGAGGTTACGGTGGGAGTGATGATGTATTTTATCTCAAAGTAATCCCCCCCAATAATTCCACGACGCTCTAGCTCAGATGGCCCGTTCCGACGCTAGATTACGGCCAGTTGCTGGAACTAGCCCGAAGCCAGCACGACCTTGAGCAACACTTACCGGCAGGCTAGGCCACATTTTCCTATTGGCCAAGCCTTGGACTGAAACGCGTTGAAGGCATTCAGCGATGATCTCCCGGCGATCTCCCACCGATGAGCTCGATCGCGCCCACGCGTTTGTAGGGCTGTCATCAAACAAACCCTGTGCCTGTTAGCGCCTGCGACTTTGGACGGCCAAAGCTGCGAAGCGTCCTCAGCAGAAACAGAGTCATATGTTCCATCCACGTGGTATCTTTATTTGCCAAGCACCTTGACTTGCTTGGCGACTTTTTTGGGGGTTTTTTCTTTTTTGAACGAACAATTTTCTATTGTTGCCAGCCTTGTCGGTGTCCGTCAAGAAGGTGCTGGTCAAAGCGTGTGCTATGATGTAAGCTCTCAAACGGCATCACAGCCATGCTCTTACTCCTGTTCTATTGTGTAACTGTTGTAATCTCGAAGCCACAAGCCACTTTTGGTTTAGAGAGGTGCTGATGAATCTAATTCCGTAAATTGTTCCGATTTTCATTGAGGAGATATGCTTCTTGATTATCCCTTGGAGTGCGGTAAGACTACACATAGGTACCTCCCCCAATCACCTCAACGAAAAAAATGTAAACGAATTATGATCGCGCTCAAAATTAATTATATGATTATTATTGTGCGTAAGTTATACAATTGAATCTGAGGGTATTATATTTTTTGTTTGGGGGTTTGTGGCTGACCGTGCAATGATCATGGTACGTGCGTGTAGTCGTATCGCACTCTCAAGCTGGTTTCGTCTCGTTTCGATCACCACTTTTTCGCTAGATGCTTTTTTCCTCTCAAACTAGTAAGATATAAATGACTAAATAGATAAATGCTAAATCAAAGAACTTTTTCCTGTAGATCTCCAGTCTCTAACTAAACCAGCATGTATTGGTTAAAGAGGATTAATTGTCCTGTTCTCAAAATTTATTGGCCGTTGACCTGGTGGTACCCTAGACTCACCGTATTACAGAGGCGGCCACTAAACTCACGTGCTCACCACCCCTGTCCTCCCCAATTCGCCAATTCACTCGCCAACTGTAGTGATGAGGAACACCGGAGATAGCGCCTGGGCGAATTTCGGTAATTGCTGTTTTTGGGTAGCACCGAAAGGAGTAATATGCAGTGTCAATCTCATCGATATTTTAAGCGTGCACTGCTTTTGCACACGGCGGCTTGTTAAAATGCTGTGGCATCGTGAACGGCGACTCTCTTAGTGGGTCTTTGTCCTCGGTTGGATTGCCCATTGGGTGCTTGGAGCTTCGCTTATCAGGCAGTCAACTGGGATCGCAGAGCTACCCATGCTAGCTTGGACCATTTGATGAGATGGATGCGGGTGGCTGCCTACGATGCTTGAGTGGTCTTCATCAACCAACTGTTGTTATAAATTGGCAGCATCATGCAGAATGTTTAGCATCAATTCATCTCATCCCATCAAGAACACTCACTTCAATACACACCATTTGCAGCCATGATCAGCCTCGACAACATCCAGGATGGGGAAGTAGTGCACCAGCGCTGCGTCCTCATTACTGGTCAATGCAAAGATCATGCTAAGACTGATGGATTTATCCAAGTCGAAAACAAGGGTTCTGGTGATAACGTCAACTTTCCAACACAGCGTTGGCCATTGTGCCAAGGTTGGTTCAAGGCCTTGGTCATTCTCACACCCGGTGACAACGTCATCAACTTTGTATCCAACGATACCTTACACACCACACAAGTAATTGATCCTTGCAATGTTAACCAGCCTTTGGCTAATGTTATCTAGGCACGCCTCCAATACATTCCACTGCTCCAGACACCGCCGCTCCATCTGGCCATCATGGTTGCCAAAGACTCGCCACTTCTGGTTGACTGTCCTCCTCGCAAGTTTGGGGCGCTCTCCGGCGCGCATTCAAGCCTTGAATCGGCCATTGCCAAACTCCGCCTGTCGGCGTATATGTGGCAGGCCCTGACTGCCGAGGAGCTGCGAGCAAACGGGCTTGGGCGACGATCATTTCGCTTGGAGGAGGAGTGGGCGGCAGAAACACTCAGCCAGGTGTATGCCCGCGACACAATCATGCAGTCCACGGCCAAGGTCCATCTGATCCGAACCGAAAAGACGGTTGCCGAACTCCGTGATGTTCAAATTGCCCAGCAGAACTCTTCAGGTTCGAGACGGGACGAATTGCATGACATCTTTACCAAGGCGCTCCGCGCTCACGGAGCTCCATTCAATTCCGATGCCAAGCCAGTTGTCGCCGGCATGATACTTGATTCCAAGTATGACTGCGAAAAGAACCTCATTCTTGCTCACGCTGCGCTTGGCGCGCACAACGCCAATGGCTTGTCGCTAGGTATCTTTGGTAGCCACCTGACCTACTCTTGGCCACGATTTCTGGAAGAGGTTCCTGATTGTCTCTTGGACGTGGCGCCACCTGGCGACGAGGTCGGAAATGACAATGCCGAATGTGTGTCTATGTGGGAGGCCTGCGCTGTTGGTCAAGGTGCCTTTCTGCATGAAGTTGGCCATGCTTTTGCTGCACCGCACTCGTCTGGAATCATGATGCGAGGATACTCCAAGGATTGGCCGAAATGTTTCCTTTCCAAAACTTCAGACTGCATCCACGCTGGCACAAAAGGCATTGAGCCCGTGACGCCAGATACTCCAAACAACTGCCACTGGGATATTCGGGACATGCTTCGCTTCACGACTCTTCCGCATTTCCGGCAGCCTTCGGACAAAAAGGTCAGCGCAAACCCGCCCTTGTTCGAAATTGACGACCAAGACGAGACGTCAACGCTGGTTATCAAATGCGAAGCTGGAATTGCGCAGGTTCACTTCGACGGCAAGCTCGAATCGACTCCGAACGTGGCTAGTCCTCAAACCGAAGTCAGATATGACATTGACGAACTAATGGCTCGTTTCAAGTCTGAAGACGACTTCAATGTGGAGGTTGTTGCGATGAATGGCAAGCACCTTGTGAGGAGTTTGCCCAAGCTCCTTGCAAACAGATCCTATCTTCGTGTCCCTGGAAGCACTATGCGCCTGCAGAAGAAGAGTATTGGAAGCGAAAACGTTGGGGCGTCGCACTGGCCCTGGGGCGTCATGTTGAAGAAGCGCAACCGCAATGGCAGCCTTGTCTCGGTGTCCAAGATTGATCTGAGAGTGGGATGTGTCCTTGATGGAGTCATTGTATACTACAAGGATGGCGAAGCAGTTCCCTGCGGCCCAAGAGGACCGCGTGGCAAGGATCTAAACATGGGAGGTCATCAAAGCAGAAAGATTGCGATCCCAAGGGGAGTTGATGTCACCAAGGTTGCAGTTGGGCGACAAGGCAACGAACTGGTTGGCATCAGAGTCTGGCTCTCCAATGGCAAGGCCATGGGCGCACTCAACAAGGATGGAAGTGACTCTGTCGATGTACTTGGTAAGTTCATCATATCCATGAATTTTTTTTAATGTGCTGTTTCCGTACTAATTGAGTGATAGTGCCCGACGAGAACCAAAAGATTATTGGATTTTACGGCGCGAGTGAGATTGATGGATTCCAATCCATTTCCGAGTTTGGAATCGTTACTGCGCCCAAAGACGAGGAGATTCCAGATTCGGTTTACGATATGCCGGGACTGCAAAATGACCGCGAAGGTGGAGCCTTCAAGCGCCGCAAAATAGTAAGTAGCGACCTCATTTGAAGTCAATGTGTATGGTCTAACCAATGTTGTGTAATAGGATGATTCGGCGACTGAGGACGAGCGCTGGACTTCCGAAGATAGTGACGGAGGCTATGACAATGCCTCGGATATTGATTTCGAATGATGCTAAAGTGTTTCTTATTTTTCCTTTTAATCTGCATTATTTTTACATTCTCGTGTACAAAATAGAACAAGTATTTATCCTGTCCAAAACTTGAGACACATCCTTTACCAGTCAGTCGTAATGATTCCTTTTCGCACGTAGACCAACACCAGCGAGCCATCTGGTTTCCATAATATCAAGTCAACTCGGTTTAAATTTCTTGCGCGACGTCTTTAATAAACAAGCTTGGCATGATTTGGGGTTTGGGACTTAATATATGAGTAATACTAATACTGGGAAAGTGTGAAGGTTTGATCGTATTGCTGCAACTTTACAAAGCACCTCGGCGAGGCAAAACAACTAGCCAACATTCAGCATATAGATCAGCTAGCAATTCCAGACAAATATTATTTATAAACATGTGTTAAGAGCATTTGTTGCAAAACAGGTCGTGCACGAGGCTACTAGTGAATACTTCAATGCCAGGTCACACCGACCTGAAGAGCCCAAAATGCTTCTCTTCTGTCGCTCGCCTATTTAAATCTCCTGCAGGAGCGCATTTATTATAAAATTCCTTAGATGTGTATAGAGAGATCTACAGCTTTGGTTTGACCTCGGGGTTGAATCCCGGGAAACCCGAATCAATCTCTTGCTTCATCCAATCGCGGTAACCTTTGACGCCACCAAAGTAGAACCTTGTGCACAACTTCTTTCCCTTTATATTCTCACCAAAGATCCAGTTTGGAGTTTCCTTGAATAGCGAGCCCTCCACGAGCTGGTCGCAGATGTCACTCCATTCCCGTTCCGCTGTCGGTGCAACCTCCATGATACGCTTGCTGTTTTCTGCGTGAAGGATACAACTCATTACCAGATCAACTTCGCCTTCCATAGCATAAGGGAAGTTGGCAAATGGTCCCTGAGGTCCCGCTATAAGGAACATGTTGGGAAATCCTGAACACGCAACGGAGCCGTAGGCTGTGGTGCCCTCTTTCCAGTGCTCACGAAGTGTTTTGCCGTCACGGCCCGTAATGTTGACTCGAAGGTAGCTGCCATCGATGGCATCAAATCCCGTCGCTAAGACAAGGACGTCAAGTTTGTGGATTGTTCCATCCGTCATCTGGATACCCTCCGGCACAATCTTCTCGATCGGTGTCTCTCTCAGGTCCACAATGTCGACGTTTTCGCGGTTGAAGATCTCGTAATACCCTGCATCGCAGAGTGGACGGCGGGCATACAGTTCATGGGGCTCCAGTGCCTTTGCCTTTCGCGGGTCCTTGACAATTTCAGCAATCTTGCCTTTGAGGAATTTGCAAGCCTCCAGATTGGCCTCGCGATTTGTGGCCAAATCACAAAAAGCACCAAGCAAAAAGCGCAAGCCGTTTCCTCGGTCCCACATTTTTTGAAAGGCTTCACGACGTTCCTCGGGTGTGGCCTGCATCGTCTCGCGAGTGGACTCGGGGAATCCAAAACCGCCGAATGAATTCAATGCTTCCTCGTCGATTTTATCATAGCTTGCATTGATCATCTCACGATACCCGGGTTCAATCTGGCCTTGTCCACTTGGAACTGAATACTGGGGGCTCCGCTGGAACGAAATCAGTTGGCCAACTTCCGGAGCAATCGCCGTCATGACTTGGATGCCGGTAGAACCGTTTCCAATGATTCCAACAGTTTTACCCGCCACGGTCAGATTTTCCTTCCAATTAGATGTATGCGTTAGTTCCCCCTTGTATGTATCAAAGCCAGGAATATCAGGATACTTTGGTGTGGAAAGTAGACCCAAGCAGGTCACTAGATATCGAGCATGGAACGCTTGTCCTCCTTTGCACATAATCTTCCAGAGTCCATCTTCCCAGGAGGCTGATTTCATCTCAGTGTTGAAGCGCATGTGCTTGCGGAGGTCGTGCTTTTTAACTATATGCTGTAGATACTTGAGAATCTCGGGTTGGTAAACATAGTGGCGGTCCCAAGGATAAGTTTGAAGATCTTCTTTGTCCCAGGTGTAGCGATACATAAATGTTTCTGTATCGCTCATAGCACCAGGGTATTTATTCCAGTACCACGTGCCGCCGACGTCTCCGGCTGCATCAATGCACTCAACAGTCAAGCCTGCGCGCGAAAGTCGGTATGTGGCATATATGCCTCCCATGCCAGCTCCGACAACTAGGGCATCAACTTTGACAGGGTTTTCAGGTAGGGAACCCATCTCGATTGTATACAAGACCAGATAATGAACAATGTATGGATATATAGCCACCACTGGCTATAGGCCTGATGTAACTTTGCAGAGGTGCCTAAAATTTGGACCGATATAGGGAAGGCCAAGATGGGGCCGTTGCAGTTACTTTCATGCAGTGGATGAAAATATGGGAATCGTGCGTGGTGTTTGATTTCCCTTATATACCCATCGTATGACGACTGTGCTCAACTTGGGTGTGATATTCCAACGGAAGCACCCTGACCGATCCAAGCTGCCAAGTCCAGATGCTTTAGCGATCAGGTGGGACTCGCCGAATTAACCAATGATTGCCGCCGATCTTCTAAAAGTGCAACACTCTCCGCATGAAAGACTCACCGGTTTCCTATTTTGATAACCTCAGATAGGTTATCGGAAATTTATATCCGTTATTTGCAATTCGAGTCCACCACAGACTACCAACCGTGAATGCTAATGGTCTGAAGATGGAATTAAAATGTCGGTGAGAAAGAAACGTACTAAATAGATTCGCATTTACTCCACCCATTTTGTCTGACTTGAATCGTATTATTGCTGATATTAATCGTGTACACGGAAAACTGATAGACCCTGGTCTTTTTCTTGCGTAGGCGATTGGCCCTGCGTAGCGAAAACATCAGGTGGCCCAATGGAGGCCTGACTTCACTGCGGTCAATGCAACACGGCCAATGTAACACTACACCAAATTAGGCTTGGTGATGTCACGGCTAGTAGTCCAGGAACTTGCCAACATGTCCAAGCTGACGCGAGGAGCTGAGACATGGCGCCCACCAACTACATTCTTAGTGTGGGAGCACACTCGGGTTTGGTGTTCGCGAATCGCGTCACGCTTAATTTAATATTATGCGAACATTTACGCTTTCTGACGCCCTGCACATCATCTTGGATCTGCATAAGTTACTAAAATGTGTAGAACTGCTACTACTTCCATTTTCTTGCTGACGCCATAGGCACATAACAACACTGCAATCCAATTGATCGATGAGTATTGGAAGGCCTGTGACTGGAGCCATGGCCCATTCTGTTGTACTGGGATACGTCTGGGAACGAAGCGAGAAATAAAGATTTTAAGGGACTCTGGAAGTAGATCTGAACAACTATCATAGACAAAATCCTAGTTAGTAAATGATGCTATAATTGGCTGTTGATTGATTAAAGACACCCCACTGCTAGAGGGTATATCACTGAGCATATTAGGTGCGTTGGTTCTAAACTTACTTTCTCTAGAATTAGCCTAGTTAAAGTTTACCATATAGCTAAATGATTAAGTCACAATTACTTCCTTCAAGGGAACACTCTACTCTATTGAGCCTAGATGATACTCTCCACGGCACATACTAATTGCCTTGATGTGCTCGATATTCTGATTTGAAAATGGAATCCATTTAGAGCATCATGAAAGGCCAAATTTCGGCCGCTTGGCAGGCTAAAACAGATTATCGCAGGGTTTTTGTAGCCCATCAAATCCACAATAGTGTTAAGAAGAATGTCATCCTCAAATTTGTGACCTAATGTGCAACTAATGAACCTCGTTTGCCACAATAGAGGCCATTTTATTGTGGGTCAATTGATCTCATGTCCACTCTCGCTCCAACCAGAGTAATTCTGCTGAAGTAGGAGATGGGATGAGGCCACCCACCCAAGCCTCTCTCTTTTCTAGCCAATAATTCACGGAAACATGTCTAGATGTGCCTAAAAGTATATACTCCAGCCATAGCAGCCAATGAACCTTTCTGCTCACAGTCTTGCTTAGTTTCGCCTCCACAATAAGGCAGGACTGCATTCAAGCCCAACTGAGCATATAAACTCAGTGTAGGAAACTGATTCTAAATACTTCAAACATTGATTTATTAATAAATGTGAATTAATAGCCCTCTATTTAGCAAACAATCATGGACACACGAAGGTAAGTGGTGTTTAGCAAGATAAGGGAAAATAGATACTGACGGACTGTATACAGTGGCAATGGCCGTCTCGAGGCCCATTCCAAAATGACACCCCAGAAGCGGAGTTGTGATGCGGAATCGCTGTTTCAATTTTTCAAAAACGAGCAGAAAAATGTCTATGATAGATTCTTTCAACATTCCATAGGTGATGAGCAGCATGATCAACAGATGAAGGATGACATTGATGCATCTATTGCAATCCGCGACGAAGGCAAGAGCACCCAAAGCACTGGCTACACCAACGTCAAGGATGGTAAGAGACGATAAATTTGAGGGGAGTATATTCTACAGAGAATTATCAGAGAGAAAGCCAAATAAAAGCTGGCATCTGGCCCAGCATAAAAACTAGTAACGGGAACAACACCAATTGAAGTGGGACTGAGTATGAGGGTAACTAAAGGCCGAGTGGAAGTTTGTAAGACTGGCAATATGTCAGGCGCTTCTTGCTTTTAGCTATCTACCAAGCTATCTCGTACTACAATTTCAATATTTCTAAAAAGAAAAAGGAAAAAGAAATATCAGTAGCATGCGATGGGACGACAAGCCCCATTTTAAACGTCCCCTTCAGCCTCACGGTCGCAGACATGTGACAGTGGTATACCAAAACATCCCTGGTCGGACCAATGCCCGCAAGAGCCCGAGAGCATGATGAGGGGTGTAACGAAGATTCGGGAGCAATAGCCTACAGCTCCTTGAGTTCCCAATGACAACCTTGTCAGAGTCAACCTACACTCTGGCTGCCTACGAGATGGCACACTAGAAGACAATAATGCCTCGACCGTCGACAATTGCCACTGGCAAGGTCTGGGCGAGGAGACAGTGGTTACGGTGGTAGTAGTACCATTGGCGCTGCCAGTCGTTCCAGCTTACCCATCGGTGACCTCCCCAATCCGCTTCATCCATTCAAACAGCAAGCGAAAATTCGGGTTGAACTTGGCAAGTACCTTCTATAGCTTGCAACGCTCAAGGTGCTTCCTGTAAGATCATTTCCGTTGGATAATGTGAGGTTATAAGAGGTATCATCATCGTAATAGACAACAAGGGTATCGTAACATGACGGCTGGATCTTATTGCGCAAGAATGAGCTAGTTTCCATGTTTTGCAGGATGTTGGGGTCAAAATACACAGCTGAATTCACCGCTAAAGGTATGACTTGAGTCTAGCGAGTCAGCCGGTCCTCTTCGATGAGGTATTTAGACGAGTTTGTTGCAGTTGCAAAGGACAATTTTTGTTCATCGCACCACTTATTTCTGACGGCATTCCCTGAAATGATTGCTTACACTTATGTGCAGGTCAATAGTCCATAGCCCATGTGGGGTGCAAAAATGCCAAGATCAGCTCATCCAGCTATTTGCGGTGAATTATTTCCGGTTGGACGGAAAAACCACATAAATTTCCAGGTTTTCCGCATCATCATTGGCCAAACTCTGCATGCCCAAAAGTCCGCCCAGGGTCAATACGAGCTTTAGTTGCATGGCTAGACATGTTGAGCGACCTGACTACTGCAGTCAGACGGCCACACCACAATAAGAATAAGGAAGTAGCCGAAGCCTCTTCTCCTCGCAGCAAGACATAAATACATTGACCAATTCTAATGATCGAGGGTTTCATAACATACCTAAATCGTATCGCCATATCTCAGCATGATTGCAACCAACCTAATGAGCCTGATGATAGGCCTAGCCCTTCCGGGGGTTGATGGTCGTGTCTTCCAACGAGATGAAACATCTGCCTCGCCTATTGAAGCAACATCAACATCCTCTTGCCTTGCACCTACTGCCACCTGTGGAACTGAGATTTCCTGGGGCGGTGGATTCTTCGGAAAGAGGACTAATCTCGCTGAAGTATACGAATGCTACGAATTCTGCAACGAGCCTCGTCGTTGGGGAGAATGTAAATCATTCTTGTGGGACGACAAATCATGCTGGATTTTCGAAGTGCCTGCCAATGAAGTTGGAGATGCTGTGGCAGGAACTGGCTACGAAATCTGGGACAAGCAGTGTGGAGACTGTGATGTGGTTCCTTCGCCCACAACCACCGTTGCCACTTCCACTCCAACATGTCTTCCGTCCACTGCCGTTTGCGAATTGGAAGCGAAGCTTAAGGATAGCGCAGCAGTAAACCTGCGTGGAAGTGGCTCAAGCTCTAGCGACAACCCATATTCATGCTGGGAAACGTGCGCCGATGGCCGCAGACCTGCGGGATGGTGTGTGTCGTTTAGTTGGGAGCCTAGCACAGGGTCATGCCACATCTACAAGGAGAGCGCTAGCGATACGCATGAGGCTGATTCGGGAAGTGGTGTCTGGGTCTGGGACAAAGAATGCTGGAGCTGTGGTGTCAGCGGGTATACTTAAGCTGGTTCTTGTGTCCCAGTTTCCAGGCTCGTCTTTGGGGATTTAATGATGTAGCAAAAGGTGGTGGCATCCGTGGAAGGAGATGTATGCAATAGCTCAGCTTCTGCTATGGAGTTGGTGATTTGTGGGGGATACGTCCATAAGCTAAATTATCACTCATCACTTATTCTGATCAATCTGCAAGCATCTGATGTCCCTCTGCGATGAGATTGCTCCTTCTAGAAAGCGGTCCGAAAAATATTTGCAACTAAAATAACCAATCCTCGAATTTGTGCTTGCTACTTCTGAGTCAAAGCAACGCGGCCTGGGATTTTTCCATTCACAAGCTCGTTCAAAACATGCGGAAAGTCGACAAGATTCTTTTCTTCAACTTGAGGTTTAACGGATCCCGACGCAATCAACTGCAACACCTCTTCGAGATCTCTCACTTGGCTTCCATAAGAAAATATGAATGAGAGCCTTTTCCTCGTGCCAATCTTCATGTGGATTGTATTGTCCGCGTCAAGAGTCCCCACGCAGACAAGTTTTCCTCCACGGCGAACTATGACCAGATTCATTAGCTAAAATGCATCCTGTGGACAAATTTCAGCGTCGACTTACTAATATGCTGAGCATCTTCAAACGTTTGATGGCTTCCAACAAAATCCAACACGGTATCAATGATAAGGTTGTTTTCCCTAACAAAATCCTGAGGGCTTGTCCCTATTGGGACAATATCACAGGGAGGTACTCCGAATTTCTTCGCTTCATCGAGTCGCTCCTGTTTGACGTCGGAAACGATGATTCGTGGCCCAATATGCAAGAGGATTTGCAGTGCATTAAATCCCAACCCACCAAGTCCAAATAGAAAAACCACTTCGTTTTTTTGAACTTGTCCTCGCCTCGTGATTGCATGAAATGCTGTGCTGACAGCGTCTGTCGCAACTGCTGCTTCGGCTGGTGTTACTCCTGATCAGAGGTTAAAAGTCGTAAGCACGTGTTTTGTTTAAGCCGCAAGAAATGGAATGATCTACCTTGTGGTACAAGAACCGCTCCGCGTATATCAAGGGTTGCGTATGGCGCGTAGAATCCATCTTGACCAATTCCAGAATGATGGCCTCTCTCACAGATTTGAACCAAGTCACGAGAGCACTCTGGGCAGTCATCTTCCCCACAACCAGGGACTGCATGGAGAGCGACAACATCGCCCTGGAATTGTTGTGAGTCACGAGTTTAGCTCAAGGGTGAAATTACTTACTATTTTCACCTTGGGTTCTCTGACGTCCGATCCAATACCAATTACCTTCCCACAACCTTCGTGTCCCTGGGGTGATATTAATTCAGACGGACCATAGCTCTTTGGAGAAACTCATACCAAGATGTATTTTTCCTGAAACCATGAGGCTTGCTTGTCTATCTTTAGAAGGGAATGGTCGCTCCGGCACACTATGCTCGTTAGTTGTGATTAGTATGCAATCTTTGATCGTTATCGAAAAGACATACCGCCAGACGCCAACATTTGACAAAGGATCCCATTTGGCGGTATTTGTGGGACCGGCACCTCCTCGTATACCTATTCAAACTCAGCGACTACTTCTTATTGCGTGCTTAGCGATTCTTTTACCGGCTCAGAACTTCCACGGTGCTTTCGCCAAGCGAACATGGTGGCTGGTAGATCAATCGCGGATGCCATTTTCCTAGTTTCCTAATTTTGATGAAATTACCGACTGATAAGTTTATAGAATAAAATAATACACAACAGTCACTCAATCCAAAACACCTTCAGTTACCTATTGGCGATGGGATGTAGAATGGGCTTCAAATACAAAGTATGAATTCGGCAATGCCGGCGGGGTCGGCTTCCGACCCCTCATGAATCCGCTATTGGTTGTGCTCTCGGCATTCCACAAAAGGTTTACCGTGATCGCCGAAGAGTTGCACAGTCCAACTTCAAGAACTGGACAATTAAAAACACCACTCCTTTAATACAACCCTTGAATAATCGTCAATCCGACACTTTGCTACATGGGCGTTTACCAAAAGACCTTGGGTCTTAGCATTCTTCGTTAGAATAATAATAAAACTAATAGCTAATTAAATACATAAGCTCTTTGGTCTTTTGTTAGGGTTATTTGTCTTCGTGAATTCGCTTTTGCTACATAATAAATTCGTTATAATTTACAGAAGATCTCATGTCGTTTTCAGGCCCTGAGGCATTCATATCCACCATACCGGCATCAACGGTCGGGTACAGTGGTACAGTTTCTCCAAACGCATCAAACCATAAAAAGCTTGGAGATATCGCGGGTATCAAGTCAGAAAAGTTGGTCGTCATTTCCTCATCCTGTTGGTGTTGCCCTACCATGGAACCAACGTCCAAGGCTGGGGTCTGCAACCCTGGCGCTGCAGGGTTTGGAGTCGCCCGCGAGCTGCTTGATGCATCTCGCTCGTTCCGAGCCCCAGATTGACCTTCCTTGGGCTGGTTGGGAACTCCAATGCTGTGGATGCTGCCAAAGAGCCCGCCGACCAGCTGGGTCTGGCGCTGCATTTTCCAGCGCGCCCTCATTTCCATGTATTTTTCGCATGCTCCCTGAAGGTGCTCCAGAATAACGAGATGCCGTTTGGCCACAGCATCCTGGATTGCGAAACGCGAAAGAGTACTTACGGCTAGTCGTAAACTGCGCTCAATCGGAAATGTGACGTCGAAGTCTCCAAATGTCGCAACACCGAGGACAAGTCCTGACACAAAGGCAGAATTAATGACGAAAGGTAACCGTTTCGGTACATGCTCTGTCGAGAAAATTGTTTGTAGCATCTCGACATCATGTATTGCGGCTTCCAGACACGCGTAAACAAGTACTTGGTTTGAGGAAGATCTGGTCCGCACGTCCTGGCCAGGGTGTGCGGAATTAGGATTTGCGTCTACGTTTGCAGACACTTCTTTGAGGAGGAATGGGAAAGACAGTAAAATTATCGTCCAGAAAGCAGTTTGCTTCAAATTCAAAAGACCCATATTTGGTTGCTGGGGGCCATCTGATGTTGGGAGCAGCTCGCCGGCTTGGATACCGTCAATCTCGAAGCCTTCGGGCGATTGACTGGACCATCGACGGTGGTGCTGGCTGATTCGCTCAATGACCTCGGTCGAGATCATTCGTTTGGCATAGATCTGCGATAAAACAGACTCGAATATCATGGAAAGATCATTGCACGCTGAGTAATCTTCTTTGCTCGCCGTCTCTCGTGTTTCCGAGGTTGAAGGTGGGCGCCCTAACGAGGCACTCATGAAAAGATCAAGGATGCGAATTGCCTTCCAGAGCCTCTCTCTTGCCCTGCACTCTGCTGGTGGAAATAAGGCAGATATGTCTTTCCGGTGTAAGCCTAGGGCGTACGCGGCTCGAACGCCCATACCGAGGTACATGAATGCGGAATTCCTCCTTGATGCTCCGAGAAGGTACATAGTGATTAGGGCAAAGGTTTGAATGGTGGGGATATCCGGGTCCTCCATGAGCGACTCGACAGTAAGATAACGGGCATAATTAAAGAATTCCTCTGCAAGCTCATCCTTGTCTTCGGGGCCAGTCTGAGCCCCAATGGCAAACACAAGATAGTACACCGGGCTGGCGGGGTCACTCTTGTCGTTGCCATTTTCCTGCCAATTGCTAATGGCCCGAGCGAGTTCTTGCTGGCAAAAGAGCAAAAGCACGCAATTTGCGGATTGCATATACCAGCGCTGGAGATACTCTACTTCCTCCGGTGTTGGCTTTGGTGGAGGGTTCTGCGCGCTCGTCATGATCCATCCTCGTCGAGCTTCAGGCGAAGACTCGACAATGAGGTGCCGCAACGGATCATCCACAAACGGACATGTTCCAAGACTCTTTCGAACAATGCGACGGATATTCTGAAGGAAAGATAAGGTGGCAGAATCGCCAATGAACATGTACTGTCCCTTGGTATCTTTGACCAGGCGGGACATTTGCGGTACCCTCGCTGGAAAGCCGCTAGAGAGTAAGTGGGATGAGGTTGATTGTCGATCGCTCGGCGAGGGCTCGGTGGCCAGCAAAGTATCAGACGCGGCATGGGCATGGGTATGGGACGAGAGCTGGCCAGCCATGGGCGTTGCGCTGCCGTCATCAACCTCGATGCGCAGTTGGTCGCCGGGACTCATCCGCTCAGGGTCCGGTACGCCCGGCGGAGTCTCTCTCCGGAAGTGATCGGGGTCCGGGCTGGGGAGCGATGAGGCCAGCAACGGATACCGGGTTGTCGACGAGTGGCAGTCTCGGCCGAGGCCGCGCCTCACGCAGCGCCGACATGGCCGTTGGCCGTCGCAGCGCTGCTTCCGCTGCTTGCAGCTCTCACATGCCTGGGCGCAGCGCTTGCGGTCGCTATCACGCACCCTCTTGGTCGGCATGTTGCCTCTGGCCCTTTGCCGCCGCCCCTGTGTGTCTAGCTCTCGCACTCCTCTGCAACGCGTGCTTTTTCTCCACTCTTTTTTGTTTTTCCTTCTGAATTACCCGCTTATTCAGGGTATAAAATTCTAGTGGACGCCACCCAGGTCGTCGGGCCGCCGGTTTCTGTGCCTGTCTGTCGCATCAGTCAATCTGCGGCAAAGCAGAGGTAAACCTGGCCTGCCAATCCCGTGACGTGAGGGGGTCGGATCCCGCCCAGTCCCAGCCAATGATGCAGCAAGCCACGCAATTGAGTAGAGACACTTACCCTGGAGAGAAATATCGGGTGAAACCAGAGATTACGGTGCTAGAAGGTCGAAGATTCCAATAGCTCCATCCTCACGTCGACTCTGGTTGGAATGCAGCAGCAGCACTGTTGTTACAAGTACAACTTGAGCCGAGTAGCCGATGATTCTTACCCCGGCTGTAATGCTACGCTGCCTTTGATTGGTTGTAATGGTCCTCTTCCCCGCAGTAAATCTAAAGTGGGCCACCCGGCTTCCGACACTTGTCGGCTATGACCAAAGCTGGACGTAGCGAGCACAGCACAAGAACTGTACTCAACTCTAGTCACGCACGATACAGTTGTCGCTTCAAGTCATTTCCTATTTGTAGAATACTAGAAGCCTCAAAGTCTTCAAACAGTTCCATCATTACAATTTTACCATCACCGACACAATGGCTGATTACAAGGCAGCTTACCCTACAGATGTGCGAGTCCACCCCGCAGTGGACGCGTATTTCACCAAATTCTACAGCATCTCGGATACTCCGGGTCTTACAGATGAGTACGTGAATATGTTTACGAAGGATGCGACTTTTGTCATGGCATCCAAGCGAGGACAGGGGTCGGAAGGTAAGTGCACTGAGTTTAAGGTAACACATCACTGATGTGATGCTGATAACCTATGGTACAGAAATCAGAACAACCAGAGAGGGAATGTGGACATTGGTTGAGTCTCGCAAGCACACCTTGTATAAGATTTTCCCATTCGGAGACAACTCAACCGAGGTGATGATTTATGGCTCTGTTAAGCTTGGCCTCCGCTCCGGATCAACCGTGGATGTGGATTGGGCAGCAAGAGCACAATTGACACAGGATGAGTCTGATGGGGAATGGAGAATGAGCTTTTATCAGGTTTACTTGGTAAGATTCTGCAACCTATAAGAGCTCCATGAGTTGAATGACTGACAATTTTACAAGGATACTGGAGCTATGAAGAAATAAGGTCGGCATGCTTGGGACATTTAGTTATCGGACAGATCATCGTGATAAAAATAGATGAATAGAATTTTGAAGGAATTTAGTTCTATGAGTTTACTTGGATAGGAATTCTAGCATGTTGCTGCCAACTTCGTCTGCAGCTTCAACACAATGCCAATGCCCAATGCCCGCTAAGACCTTGATCGACTTCGATTGCGGCTCACTTCCCCATCTAAAGACAAAGAGAGTTAGCTTTTCGGAAATTTTGTTGCAAATATTTTGTGGAGCCTTACTCATTTAGCATCACCTCTGCGTCTGCCAATGGACTGGTCTTGTCCTCTTCACCAGCAATGATGAGAACGGGGCAATGAGCGTCCGAATACTGGGGCCGGCTGGCCTCAGCTATAGCTTGGCATAGTGCATTGTAGCCCTCTGACTTTTGTGCCAAAATAAGGGCTCTAATGAATGCCTTGTGGGTTGCTGATGCCTTGGTGCCGGTGGCTGCGCTGGGGATGACGTCTGCCATGGCCTCCATTCCCTCTGGGTCGTTTGTCAGTTAATCAATTCCTTGTGGAAATAAAAGAAAATACAAAAATAACTTATTAACGGAATGATTGGCAAAGAAGAATAAGCACTCACTTTGCTTGACAGTTTCGATTCGTGCGTTGAAAACTTGGCCAAGCGCGGGCTTTGGAAGCACCGGCCCAATGAGGACGGCACCCTTTAGACTAAGCTTGGCTGCGATCTCTGCCACAACGATGCCGCCCATAGAATGGCCCACCACGACGGCTTGGCTCTGTGGAATTGAAAGCTGCTCAATTATGTCCTCGACATCTTGCGCAATTGACTTGATGCTGGGTGGCTCCTGGTTCGGCAGCAGATCCGAGAGGCCGCTCCCTACATCTTTGCTTAGTAACGAATGGGAGAGGTGCTATAGTCACATACCATGCGTATCAAAAGCAGCACAGGCATATCCGCTCTTGGTCAATTGAGCGAATAGAGGCGTATAGAACGAATGAGACGAGCCCAGTCCATGGATAAAGACGAGGGTGGTCACGTTGTCCTGAGGTGCCTCAGGCTTCACGTGAGTGAAGAAGAGGGATTTACCTCTGACTTGAAGAAAAGGCATTTTGATGTGAAAATAAGTCAATCAGCCTTGTGAACTAATTGAATGACGGAGTTGCATGCAATCTTCAAGCTATCATGTCAATCGCATCAGGACGCCTTTTGAGAGGAGCACGAGCACAATGGCCGATTGCTCCCGCTGAGCATGCTAGAAAGTGCGCTAGCAATGGGGCTCTCAGTGGACTGGCAGCGGGGGGAATGTCGTGGCTGGAGGACATTTGCCGCAGCGCCTTTAGTGGATCCGTCGGATGCCGGGTGAGACAGGTGGGGCGCATGCGGAAACGGGGTCATGGTGCTCCTCTCAACATTTGTATATCCGTCGGGAGCTGGGTAACGGCATTAGCTTCTGGTTCATTTTGCTATTGGACGGACAAAAGCTATGATGAGCGCCGAAGGGTACGAATGAGGCATAAACAAGGCAGCTAACTGGAGTGTTGTCGTCTCACGGGGGCCCAGATGAGTAAGAGGCTACGTTCCGGCTGTGGCCGGTTCAAACCGGCTCCGTATCAGCGCCATTACCCGCTCCAGCATTCCCGTTAGGACTGGGTTGGAGCCCCCCCAAGTAGCGCAATCGGCGCTCCCAGCTTCCCAAGCTCGCAAGCCGGATTTATGGGTATTACGATTACGTGTGGAGCGCAGGTGATCATCTTGTATAAAGATACTGCAATAGAGGTCTTTCTCGTATCGTTCAGTTCGCGCTAGCGCTGTGCAAACAACAGACAAGAAAAATACACAAACATGGCTACCAATGGATCACAAACATACTCGTCTCTGGCGGAGACCAGTCGCATCTTAAACTTGCTGTGTGACCAGGTCGATCCCGTCGCACTGCCCCCCGCTGTTCGCGATCTGGCATCGCAGGTGAAATTCACTTCTGCTCGCGATTTCCCTTACTTCCCTATCCCGTTCAAGGAGACGGAATCTACAGCTGCCCTAAAGGCAATCGAGGGATCTGTCGCCTGTCTTCTGGCGGATCTCAAAGATGGAGAAGAGAAGAAGCGCGATGTTGTGGTAGACCTAGAAAAGACGACCGCTTTCCTGTGTCAGGCTTACTTGGCCAAGGTGGGTGGCCTGGGAAAATTGGATCCTTCGGTCAAAAAGCTCCTGAAAGGTCTGTTAGCATTCATGAACCCAGTGCGTTTATTTGGGATCGTACTAAATTCGCACAGATACCGATCTGCTGCAGGCGCAGTCAAATTCCTATAGGCGAATGTCTGCCAACCTCTACGCGACCAAGGAGGAGGGAAAGTACTATCATATTCACGGATCTCTTGAAGCAAACACAACACTGGGCATGATCGGCCTTGAGCCATACAGACCTGACTTGGAGACTCACGAGGAGATTGTAAACACAATCGAGGCTGCGGTCAAAAAGTTCTCGGTTCAGGAATTAGAAGAGCTCAACGCCAAAAACCGCCAGGCTGGTGTCCCTGCACTGAAGCACGAGGAGTTCCTGCAGACGCCGCATGTAAGTCAATTTGCACTCCAGCGGTCAAAATGAGATACTAAACCCGGATGCGTTTTAGGGCAAGGTAAACAACAGTCTTCCTCCCTGGTCGGTTGACCAGCTCGAGAGTGAGACGCCAAAGGTTGCCCTACCAGCTAATGTTCCTGGAGAGCCATCAAGACCTCTGGCGGGCATCAAAGTGCTTGAGCTTTGCCGAATCATCGCTGGCCCCATTGTCACCCGTATCCTGGGCGAGTACGGCGCCGATGTGCTCAAGATCACCAGCCCCAGCTTGAGTGATGTTCCCTTCTTCCAGGTTGACGGAAACATGGGAAAGCATGCGGCAGACCTCGATCTTAAAACTCCAGAAGGCAGAAAGCAATTTGAAGCCCTCCTCGCGGAAGCCGACGTAATTGTTGATGGATACCGCCCGGGTGCCATTGAGAAGCTCGGATACGGTGCTACGGCATTGACCAAGCTGGCCAAGGAGCGAGGCAAGGGATACATCTATGTGAACGAAAACTGTTTCGGATACCAGGGAGAGTGGGCTGGTCGTCCTGGTTGGCAGCAGATTGCTGATTGTGTATGTGTTTCCCCGCCTCTAAACCCTGACGAGTTATATCTGGGCGACTAACATCCGTTTTTAGGTCAGCGGTGTTGCGTGGGAGCAGGGCAGGTTCATGGGATTGAACGAGCCAGTCGTACCACCGTTCCCCATTTCCGACTACGGTACTGGGTGCATCGGCGCCATTGCGGCATTGACAGGATTGTACCACCGGGCCACTAAGGGAGGATCCTGGCATGGAAAGGCATCCCTCCTCCAATACGATCTCTTGCTTTTCAAAGCCGGCCTGTACTCGGAGGAGGTAAAGGCGAAGCTGCGCGAGGCCATTGGCGACGAGTTCCTGTCGCTCCGACACGGCCACAGCGTCGACCAGATTTCCGGCACCGCGCTCCGCCGCCTCCGACAGACGAGCCCCGAGGTCTTCTGCGAGCCTCGCCTATTGGATACCTGGTACTCGGCTGCCTACAAGGCCGATGTCCAAGCCGTCCTGCCCGTCGTGCAGATTGAGGGTCTGGATCTGGGCTTCCGAAGGGCCAGCCGACCCAACGGCACGGACAAGCCCACATGGGATTTTAGCGGAGACGAGGACTACCGAAAATGAGGATGAGGCTGTATTATTGTCAACTGCCGTAGAAAAAGATTATTTTTAGCAAATATTAAGCTTTTGTTAGCATTGCCTTATCACTTCGGTTATCAATTTGACCCCCCCCCCCAATTTGGGACATGACTGGGCGAGCCACCTACTCTATTGATGCCACCAATTCTTTCATCTTTCGGAATGCAAATTGTCTTTGAGTTCGCCCAGTAGCCCAATGCCGTCAAAATCGTGTCGCCATCGTATGACTCGTAGTGAATAGTCGCTCCATTGGGGAAATATCCGCCGTGCCGTACCACGCGATGCTCGGTCGGCAAACGCACGTCCCTCATCGGTTGCAAGGTCGGATGAGGGCCGGACGCACCCCGTAGCCGAAACTGTCGCACCGATGGCCTCGCAGACGCAGGCGGAGTCCTCCGAGATCTAGATCCTCCACCGCGCGCGAGCATCTGAACCCCGCATTGCCCCCCATGGGATGGGCCCTCCCTCCATGTCAGGGCCGCTGCGGGGTGCCTCTTTATCCAGCTGGACCGTTGATTAGCACGCTGTTTGTAATCCGTGCGGCGTAAGATATCCCATCCCGGATCGTCGCTTTTACATGCATCTGCCTTTTCCAAAACCTGTCTTCTAAATCCGCCTTTCCGTCCGAAGATCACACATAAGAACACTCGTGGCTCTCACTCATCACTCATCAAACATTTTACTTCACTCTTCCATCAATCTTCAAGCATCATCCTCATCGCCCTTCGACCCATCCATCCATTCCAGTTCACCATCACCCCCAGGAAAAAACAACCAGCCAAACCTCCCCCACAACTTCAACAATGGCCACTAACGGAACTGAGGAGGGCCTCGGCCAGGAATTCACCAAGAGCGTCATTGAGTCGTTCGGACCCAAGACTGACCCCCGACTACGTGAAGTCATGAGCTGCTTCGTCCAGCACATCCACGACTTCGCCCGCGAGATCAACCTCACCGTGGACGAGTGGCTTCTTGCTGTCGACATGATCAACAAGGCCGGTCAGATGAGCAATGATCGCCGAAACGAGGGTCAGCTCGTCTGCGATGTCATTGGACTCGAGTCGTAAGTCGTCAGCCATGCAGATCCCTCGCTTATGTGCTGACAATTTCCGCAGACTGGTCGATGACATTACTCACCGTAAGTTCGCTAAGAACGCCAACTCTGGCACCCTGTCTGCCATTCTCGGCCCCTTCTGGCGTGCCGACACACCAACCCGTGAGAACGGCACCACTATCTCATTTGAGACGCCCAAGGATGGCATCACTGTTTTCCTGTACGGAAAGATTACCTCTGCCGAGACTGGCAAGCCCCTTCCCAATGCTTCGGTTGAGGTCTGGCAGGCTTCGACAAACGGTATGTGATGTGTGAATTCCTAAAAGAAATTGCAAGCTGACGTTGGATTCAGGTCTTTACGAGCAGCAGGACTCTAACCAGCGAGAGCACAACCTGCGAGGAAAGTTCATCACAGATTCAGAGGGCCGCTTTTCATTCTACTGCCTGAAGCCTACTCCCTACCCCGTAAGTGTACCGGAATACACACTCTCAACGTTCTCTCTAACACCTTTTCCTAGGTCCCTGACGATGGCCCTGCTGGCAAGCTTCTCAACCTTCTTGACAGACATGTCTACCGACCCGCTCACCTCCACTTCATGGTAAGTTGACTCTGAGCCCCAGAAAATCCTAAAATCTTGTTAATGTCTATTTCAGGTCATCGCAGACGGCTACAAGAGAGTCGTGACACAAATTTTCGACGCAGACTCCAAGTACCTCGACAACGACTCCGTGTTCGCTGTCAAGGATGCTCTGACCGTCACCTTTGTCCCCAGAAAGGGAGACGCCCAGGCTGAGTGGGAGTTGGAGTTTGACATGTCTCTTGCCCCCAAGAGCGACTAAATGAGATTGGATGACGAGTGTTGAGAGCAAAAAGAAAAGCTCGCTCAGTGTAAAATGAGAGGTACAAAGGTCAGGATTCGGGTACAATTTTTCTGATGTGCAGCGAATGTTTTAAGTTATATATATCCTATTATCGAGCGCAAGGAAAGCTGGATGTGGGTTGTTTCATACGGATACGATAGTTCTTTGAGAATACCATATACGGGTTTGCATGACAAGGTGTCGCGTGACTTGGCATTCCAGTGAATATACAGATTCACGTACGATTCCTAGCAAGGGTTGGGGCCAATATTGATGAAAGACAACAGGAGAATTATATCAACTTCCTTTGTCTAGCGTTTACTACGAACGAGGTTGGTGTGGACCTCACCAATCACCATGCGAAATCACGAATGTACATTGCATTATGCATTCCCCACTGTCGAGAGGAAGCGTCCGCCAAGAAGGGACAGCAAATCATAATGCCGGAAGAAGCACTATTGAAGGGATCATATAAATCGATAATAGCATGATGATGATCCAGTTACCTTCACAGACTCGAGAGCATTCCAGACCCCCCCAAAACCAGGTATCAGACGGCCATGGCCGATGATATATACGTTGATCGAATAGACATCGTAAAATTTTCGATTAAACAACACGAAGTAGACATTCCATGGGAAGAAAGCGTTTATTACTTCAGAACCAAGGGAAACATGCAGCTATCGGAAACTTCTTCAGCAGTCTAAGCTTTGCACGAATATCAAACAAAACATTACATGATCCAGGATGCTTCACAGTCTCGTGTCATATATCAGATATCTATCATATACAATCTAACCCTTGAATGATTGTAACGAAGGTGCATCCTTGCTATAGCCACTCGACAAATTAGCATCGTCAAAATAATTACATTTTCTAAGGTAAATAATCCTAAGGAAAAAAAAACTAAGAGATTCTTTTTAGGGTAATTTATTTAGATGTTATTTTTATTTATTTTAGCCAAAAATGCTAACATTTGTTATCTTTTGGCAAGGGCAACATGCACAAAAGTACCAGACTGACAATCATTCAAGGGTTGTATTGTAGTCATGCATAGTGCCAGAGCATCCTGCATGTCATCTGTCGCCTAATCCGCTATCAATAGCTCGGGGCACATTATCCAATAGATCGGATGTCTCGGGAATAATATGCAAACTTGCTTTGTACCGCTTTGTTGGTTATCCCAGGTCCATGTGCTGCTGACGCTGCAGAAATGTTATTCCGATCAGATTGCTTAGTGGCGGCGATTGGCTTTCGGCGTTAGTCACAATCGGGAGAGTTTCCCGGATTTGCAATGGGAAAGTTACCGCGGCGCTATGTGAGACTAAAACCGTTCACCGACACTCCGATCCCATGACCTTAAAATCAACAAGACGTAGATCAAAATCAAAGACATTCGACATTGGGATACTTCAGCAGCATTTCAATTGGTGTTTTGTCAATTGTTACTAATTGGCGTTCTCAGGTTGGCTAACAGTCGGTCAGCTCAAGGCTGCAGCCCCAAGTTGGTCATCGTGAGTACTACCCTGGATCCGGAATCGGAGCGTCAGCATAGTTTGAACGAAATGTTTCGACATCGCGAACTCGGCGAGAGCCTGGCTGATTGAAGTCTCATTTACATCAAATAAACATCAAACATTCTCGCATTTTGAGTCTTGTGCACGTGCCCTTCCCACTTGAGCGACTGGGATGAAACAAACCCGCCCAGTCAGTCGTGACCAGCCCCGGATAGCATCAACTGAAGTCAGATAGAGATAACGGTTCTCCAGAGCCTTCTCACTGCTCAAAGATACAAAAGTTGCTGCGAGATAGCCTTAATCGGCTCCATTTTGTGGTGTTGGCGATTCCCGATTTGTACTAGTGGATCTCGTAGGGAGTGTTTGACGAGGAGGCCCCACCTTGGTGGTGATTCCCTTGCAACGTGACCATCTCATCTCATCATCAACTTCGCTGCGCCACCTCAAACGTCTCGAACCATGGATTATTCAGGGAACCGCCACTCCGCGGGCGGTTCAATGGATTCTTCAGCGAGCGCGCCCGTCTCAATGGACGATAGCCTCGCGGGAATGTGCTCCGTCGATGCTAACGGGTTTCCCGCCTTTCTCAGCGACAATGACGATGGCCTATTTCAGGATCTCGAGCTCCTCCACATGCTCCAGGCCAATATTGCACCAATGGGAATCGCCATGCCAATCGCACAAGACAACACCAACCTTCAACTACCGATGGAAGCCCCTTTGCTAAACGATACGCCTTCCGAGAGCCCGGTTCCATTCACTCCGCCTGCAAAGGCTGTGGCGAATGGAGCCCCCCCACCCAAAATTGGATCCAGATTCTCCAGAGATGCGGTGCGGATTTTAAGGAACTGGCTTACGAACCACAGCCAGCACCCTTTTGCGAGCGAGGACGAGAAGGAGATGCTCCAGCGGCAGACTGGCCTCAACAAGACTCAAATATCCAATTGGTTGGCCAACGCACGGCGTCGGGGGAAGACGCTAAATATCGGAGCTTCATCCCGAGCGCAGAGCACTTCCACTGGCTCAATTGACATTCCGAGGAGGCCACCAACGCCGGCGTATGATACGAAAAACCAATTGTTTGATCCGCTGCAGAGATGGGTTGATTCGCCCCCTGAATATGAACCAGCCTCTGCAAGTGCCATTGCACGCGCCATGACTGCCTGTTCAGACTCGCCAGGTAAGAAGAGTTGAAGAATCGGTAGAGATGATTCTACTGGATCATGAAAATTCTAACAAGTCGTAGGAACCAGAAGTCCCTACAACTTTAACCATTCCAATGATGGATCCAATACACCGTATTCTCGAGCATCTTCAGCAAGTAGCAGGGGTACTTCCCAGTCAAGCAACGCCTCTGTGTATTCCTATGAGTCTCGCGAAGCTACTGGGCCATTGAAGGCCTTCAGCAACCCACACCAACGTCGCAAGAAACGAGCTGCTCAAAAGCAGATGCACACAAAAACGTCGTTATTGACCCCCTTAAATACATTCCAGTGCACCTTTTGCACAGAAACCTTTAGGACCAAGCACAACTGGCAAAGACACGAAAAGTCACTCCACTTGGCGTTGGAGACATGGGTTTGCGCCCCTCATGGCCCGCGGGAAATGGATGACGACCAACTGCTCCGATGCGTGTTTTGCGGTGTCCTCGAACCCGATGATGCTCACCTCAAGACCCACAACTATTTGGATTGCCGGGGCCGGCTCCCCGACGAGCGCACATTCAATCGCAAAGACCACCTCGGCCAGCATCTACGATTGGTCCACAATGTTAAACCGAAGGACCTTGATGGGCCGCTTGCCCTATGGAAGGTGGCGGCGCCGGACATTCGATCTCGCTGCGGATTTTGTGATGCGAGCTTGGACACGTGGAAGGCTAGGGTTGATCACTTGGCCGATCACTTCAAAGCTGGAAACACGATGGCTGATTGGAAAGGCAATTGGGGATTTGATGAGAATGTTCTGGCAAGGCTTGAGAACTCCATTCCGCCATGTAAGACGCGGCAATTTATACCAACTTGACATGTGCTGACCGGGCCAGATTTTATTTCTACGGAACGAAACACGCCATTCCCGTTCGAAGCCAGCAACGCGCTTTGTGAATCGCCACGCAACGCATACGAGCTGATTGAGCTGGAAATGATGCACTTTGTTCAGGTTCATTATGAGCGATCAAAAAAACTGCCAACTTCTGACGAAATGCAACTGGAAGCATGCAGAATCGTCTTCGCGTCCGAAGTTTTATCCCAACAAGAAAGCCCAGGCTCTTCTTGGCTCCGAGATCTGATTATGTCAACGGAGAAAATTGAACGGCAAGCAAGATTCAGTTCCATGAGGTCAAGTGCGGAGAGTCGACTTCCGATTCTTAAAATCATTGGACAAGACACCCTCTTCGAAGCCTGCCAACTCGAGTCTCAGTTACGTGATTTTGCGGGGGCGGACCAGTCGATGATACCTTTGACTGATCAGGAACTTCAACAAGAAGCGTCGCGAATCATACGTCGGGCCGAGGATCATTCAACCTGCCCAGCAGAATTTATTGCCAATTGGCTGATTGCACTGGCGGGATCATCGACTGGTTGGCTGAGTAGCTTCCGGACGCGGGCGCAAATTCCTCACAAGGAGGCCAGCGTGGAGCCACCGCAATTATCGACAGACTCGTCCAAGATTGATTCGATCATGAAGAATTACAGCGAATTGGAGAGGCAGCTGTCTGAATATGTCGATCTACTCCAGGCTCATGGGATTGAGGTGGATGATGCGAGTTTGCAGCGACAGAAGCAAACCATCATTGAAGAGTTCGAGGACGAAGAGTGGAAGCGGGTGGCCATGTCCAATGAGACCTGGCTGATGTCCTTCAAAAGAAGATATACCAGTATTCGAAACACTCAACCCACGCGTAATTTCTCACATTTGATCAGCCCGCCGATTGGGAAGCTCATGTCAGAATCAGCTCGGACATTGCCACTGGTGGACCAGACTCCCGGTCAAAGTCCGTCTACTGTAGCTGGAGCTTCAAAAAACCGGGACATGATCCAATCACCGGTGAATCACAGCCATTTGAACACCCATAATACCAATCACCATAGATGGGTTGCTGCGGAATTGGCTCGATGGGTTGCAGCAACAATGTCCCCTAACAATCCCAACCAACATATTCCGACGGACGAAGAACTCCGACATCAAGCGATATTTATTTACTATGATGAGTATGTACCACAATATTTTGATTTTAGGCCTCGCTAACGTGTTTCCAGCGATGACCCGTGGAACCAAACACCTGCAGACAACGAAGAGTGGCTGAGGCAGTTTAAATTGGACGTTGGAATATTCAAAGAACCTAATCAGAATCCCACATCACAATAGAGTGGACAGAGCAAATCTGAAAAGCACGGGGATGGGCGGAAGAAAAAAATCTGATGGGTAATTTCATTGGGCTAGCAATAGCATTAATTGGGTTGGTTGGCATGTAGTCGGCCATTTTTGACATGAATGTAAGAGGATGTAAGACATGTGATTCACGAATCTCAACGAGAAAAGGAATGTGGATAGTGCAACTCAATATTTAAATGATCGCTCTGTTCTGTAACAACGAATTAGGACCCCCAATTCTCGGCTCAGATTTACTTCTAGTTAAAAAAAAAAAACAAGCGATAGGCTCAACCGGGTGTTCCAGGAACCAGGCCACAGAGGTGGCATACAAATAGCGTTCAACAATAGGTTTGGTCGTGAAAATCTTTCTCGGCTCAGATTATTTACTAGATATGGTGATGCTCTGACCGCCGTAACCGCATAAGCTTGGCCGCAAAGCTACAAGTCAGAATGGATATTTTACAATAGCGCCAATAGCAGCCTAAGTCCTATCCCCTAATCCCTCTAACCCTAATCATAACCCGGTTATTGGAAGGGCTGTTGTAAGGGCAGTTCCCCCTTCGGCGGGTCCTGCCGGGAGCTCCTCGCGGTGCTCTCTACCCCCTCCGATGATCACGACCACAGTTATGGGGGCTTTTGTAAGTTAAATGCGGTGAGATGGCATAAAGAACCAATCTACGTTCAGTTGTCACATGAATTGTGGTGGAGGCGTTGCTTACCAATAACCCAGGGACTCCTAATTATAGATGAAGCAAAGCGGGAAGCTTTGCTTAACTTAGTCGTGCTAGAGTCGAAGCAAATGTCGCGTTAACCCAAGCTATCTCCTTTTTTATAAATATCGCAAATTTACTTGTGGTGGGGGGGAAAAAAGAAGAAGACTCAACCGGGTGATCCAGGAACCGGAGAGCTGGCATACACATAGCGTTCAACAATAGGTTTGGTTGTGAATATATTTCTGCCCTAATCAAAACAACAATTAACTTAAACTCCCCAGCAACCTAAATGACCGTACAAGCTTTGCCCTTGTAAATCGGAGATAAAGTTAGCCCCTCATCACTTAGGATGACTAGCACAGAGGCGTACACCTCGAACACCCGTAATGCGCAGATCATTGGCGCCCACCTCAATCGATACCGCGATGCTATATGGAACCTATTCTCGCCCGCGTTCCTCGAGATCGAAGTCCTGGACCTCACAGCAGACCAACGAATGCTGCTGGTGAAATTCGAGCTCTTCTGGCTATCAATCGGCTATTGAAAATTTAGGCTGATTTTATTTTTTGTTCAAGCATATCAATCACTCTCCAATGTTCGTTTTGTCTTGCCATAGTCATTGCTGTTTTGCCTTCTTTGTCCTCTATACAAGGATCGGCACCTGCTTCCAACAACATAGAGACAGTTTCCTCATATCCGTAATGAGATGGCCAAAACAGAGGCGATCGGTTAGAAGTTGAAGTTGAGTTTACGTCCACATCCTTCCTTTGCACCAGTGCTTTCACCACGGCATCGTGCCCATGTGACGCAGCAACCCACAGAGGCGTTACACCATCGAGAGCTTTCGTGTCCGGCTCGACTCCTAAGTTAAGAAGCCTTTTGACGCTTAAAATATCGCCATCTCCAGCTGCCTTGTAGAATTGTGCGATATAGCGCCATTCATCTGATATAGTAATGAGACTATTAGCAGAGAGGAAGTCGAGAGATTCGACCAGGCCGAGTGCTGCTAACTCCCTAACTAGATCTTCCTTGATTTTGATGTCATCTGCGCACTTCTCGAGGAGCAATTTTAGCATGGAATCACTTCCAAAATGATTCAATAATGCTGCCTTGAATACATCTTCTGTAACTTTGACTTCATCTCCGCGTGTCCTGAGAAACCATTCCAGTATAAAATTGCCAGGAAAGCGATTTGATACCGCCGCCATGAGCACATCTTCTGTGATTTTGATCTCATCTCCATGTTTCTCAAGAAGCAATGTCACTTCATACATGCTTCTAAAGGGACTTGAAATCACTTCCTTAAGCATATCTTCTGTGGTTTTGATCTCATCTCCGCGCTCATCCAGAAGCACTCCGAGCAACCCAGTGGGATTTAACACAGCTAGCTTAACCACGTCATCGGTTACTTTGATCTCGTCTCCGTATTTCTCGAGGAGTAGTTTTATTATTTTAGGCCCACAGCCTGCATTTGATGCTGCCGCCTTGACCACGTCATGGGTGATTTTAATTCCATCGGAATATTTCTGATGAAATAGTGTTATGAGTTTATGCCCACAGCCTGTATTTGATGCTGCCGCCTGAAGGACATTATTCGTGATTTTAACCTCACCCCCATGTTTCTTGAGAAGCAGTGCTGCTATTTCATCGCCACACCTCGAATTCGATGCTGCGGCCTTGATGACGTCCTCTGTGATTTTGATTCTGTGTTTGCTCATTTTAAGCAACTGTGTTACAACTGATTTACCAGAGTTTTTCAAGAGTGGCAAGACCAGATCTTCTGTGGTTTTAATGTGGTCTCCGCACTTTTTTAGGATCATCGTTGTTGCTTCATCCCTGATACTCATGTCTAATGTCGCAGTTTCAACAATCCATTCAACAACCTCATTTGTGATCTTGACCTTGTCATTGAACTTGTCAAGGATGACACCCATTGCTCGTATCCCAAATGTCACGAGAAACATCCAGACCAAATCGTTTGTGATATGAATTCTGCCTTGTTCAAGTAAAAGAGCAGTCACTACTTCCCCGTCCGGGTTTTGAATCGCAGCTCTAACCATGTTTTCCGTGAAGGGAAAGTTCCCCATCCATGTTAGGAAGCGCTTTATGATGCCAGTATCGAATGTTTGGATTATGCGTGCCGATTCGTTCTTACTGAAACTAATATCGTCACGGAAAAAAAGTTGTATGATGTCCCCGCCGCTCTCGTCATTAGCGACAATCGCTGCCATTAAATCACTCGTGACCGCGAACCCGGACCGGCGTTCTAACAACAAGCGCATTATCAAAGCTCCATGCTTCTTGTTGGCTGCTGCCGCCTTCATTAATTCTGTATCGATCTGGATGCCAGTGTCCTTTTCCAGAAATAGGCGCACCATCGTACGATCAAAATAGCGAGCAACCGCTTGAACTGCCTCATGGGTAACTTCAGCGTCGCCTCTCACAGAGGCCTCTAAAGCCTCGTGGCCCCATACACCGCCATTGGCTGCTACCTCAACCCTGGTTTTATCAATGGCGATTTCTGTCGACTGAAGTTCAACTAGCCATGGAATTCTAGCTTTTGTCGCGACGTCCCATATATCTGTTGCTTGGTCGAGGTCTGGTATTCCCGCGGCCTCCCCCCACACTGATAGAGTAGGTGAACCTGGCTTGGTTATCCTTTGGATCATTCTTCTCATTCTAACTTTGATCGGGTCTTCCGCCCGAATGTGCAAATGCCAATAAAGTGCGGCATATCGAAGGAATGGGTGTCTTTGGTTTCTCTCCCTCACTCGTCCATCATCGCAGTCGAGACCTGTTTCGAAATCCTTGAAACATAGATACACCATACAAACATTAGCCAAATATGAATTTGGATCCAGCCCTCCTCTACAGAATTCAGCACCTGCCAGATAAGGGCTATTAACAAGAAATTCCTTGGCAGATTGGTGTATCAGAGTGACTTTATTGTCGGTAACTTCGAGAATGACTCCAGCCGCACTTGTAACAGTATCCTCAGTCAAGCGAATCCTGTGTTTCTTGGTAGATTCTGCGCTATCTGAATAATCTTGCACAGCGAGAGCTTCCTCTAATTCCGGAAGCGTCAAAGCACGCTGTGCATATACGACCCAGATTAAGAGCTTTTGCTGTGCCGTACCATCGCTTAGAACAATTTGATTCATGATGCCATCGTAGAGCTTCGTCAAATCTGAGGGGCTATCATTGATAATTCGTTCTAAGTCTGCTTCTGATAACAATGTTGATGATCTCTTTAGCTTTCTGAGAACGATGGATATCCACAAGAAGGTCTTCTCAGCGCCACTCGTTAACAACTTGATTGCGGCTTTCTCGAGGGTGGCGTCCAGCCGAAGAGCCTTGGTTCGTTGGCAGATGAATGTTTCGAGATCACGAGGATTGGCTTTGAGGTGGATAGACGGGTACATTCCTAGCTCCCGGCTCAGTTCCACTGTCGGGCGGCTTGTCAAAAGCACTTTGAGGTTGAAAGGGTTCATTTTCCTCGCAGGCGTTGGTGGAACTAATCTCTGCAGAAGCCCCAGGAATCTTTGTCTTAGGATCCCATCCGAGCACTCGTCTACAGCATCGACCACGAGATATACAGTGCTGAATATGGGCGCTAATAACATCTGTTCCAATATAATCCATAAACTGTCTTCGGATATTGTAGGTGGTTCAATATCCAGTTCATCGGAAAGTATTCGGAAGGCATCTCGAACAGAGAGCATTTGTTTGATCAGTGACCTTAGAGCAGAACTGACAGTTCGTAGGTTGTCATCCTGGTCATAGAAGAAAAAGTATATGACCGTAGCTTTACTATTGGAACCGGCAGAGTAGCGTTCGAGATGGTTTAAGAGGAATTTGGTGAGAATGGTTTTTCCTTGACCTGCTGAGCCCTTAATCCAAATGACTGAAGGCTCCTCGTTCGTTTTCCAAGAATTGAAGTTTTCATTCTTCAAAAACCAGTTTAGTGTGTTTGGTGTCGGATCATCGATACTGTAGTCTCTGAAATGCTTATAATCTGGAGCTTTGAGAGTCTCTATATATTGCCTTTCTAGACGCGATAGATCTAATTATAACTTTCAATATAGAGACACCAACTTTTGTCCCGAGGACTCACTTTGATGATGAACTGCAAAACGGTGGCTGATAACTTTCGGTGCTTGGGCAACCAAATCATGTATTCTCATTTCTATGATGAGGTAGTCTGGGTCGGATTCATCATTGAACTTGATAATTTCGGAATGGTTTGCATCTATTGAGAGTTGGTCATAAGACTTTTCGTTTGGCCCAGCATGTATAGCGGATGTATGTGGCACCATCATGACATTGGGGCCAGTTCTTTCCCAATTCGCAGTGTCTGGGTTCCACTGTGAACAATTGTTAATAATGTCCAGATGACATGAGAGGGTTGCAGCAGTGTAGCTCACTTGAACTGTCGGCGTCGTTTTAGTTTCGAATATGCAGATTACTTTTGAACCCTCAAGTGTAAATTTCTTATAAAACATCTCGTGAAGCAGGCTCAAAAACCGAGATGAGCCAGAAAGGCTCTCAACCAAAGCCGCATTTGCTTGCCCCTTCACCATGAACCTTAGGCTTTCGATGTTGAGACCTCTGTTTGGAACGGCGAAGAACATGACAGCATAGCAAGACATAAAAATTGCCTTGTCATCTCGATCACCTTCGGCTGCTTGAACAAGGGCCTAAATCCACAGGCTAAGTTAGAGTTTCATCGAGTCTGGAAAAGAGGTGAGAGAGAGCCCACGGTAGGAGCTGTAGTTCTCCGCGCTCAACGGGTCGGGCATGGCGATGAGTAGAAGAAATGAATATCAGATGGAATGACATACCTGTTTTACCACAAGTCCCCCGAGGCTGTGTCCAATGAAAATAATGGGTCGATTCTGTATGTGTGAGCTTAACTGCATCATAATTGTAGTGAAGCCAACTCTCACCCGCGATAAGTCTCGAGTAGTCTTGATAGACTCGAGTAATCTTTTTGACAATTCAAGAATGGATGCATCAGACTGACTTCCAGGTAATCTTGTGTCATAGCCGTAGGTCAAAATGCGTGCATTAGGAATTGATGATGGGAGGAAATCACGGAGCCACATTTCTGGTCGGCCTTTAGATTTCCACGAACCAAACGCGTGACCAGCAAGTCCAGTCACGGCAACGATACTGTAATGTAGATACTAGTTAGACCTCATAATATCGAGCTGATCATATTTCTAATCTTCCAGTATCTCTAGTAATCGAGGATGAATACTCACTCTACGGTCGCATTTTCAGGATTAGAAAGTGGTGTAAGGCCAAAGAACTCTACATCAATTTTTAATCTACTAGCCTCAACGCCAATTTTCTTCTTGATAGCTGTCTCGACCTCACCCAATGCAGGTGGGGTACGGAACGTAACAGTGGCCGTCCAAAACCGCTCCGAGAGCCTAGAGGCTGCAGCCGGCGCATATGACCAGTTAAGCACATTTGGCTGATTCAGGACGTTTGATGGTGTAATCCTGTTGGACAGACTCCGCAAAATCTCGTCGAATTGAACTTTTGTCAGGCTTCGAGGGATATTTGAAATACGCAATGTCTGGAACATAAGATCGTGCTTCTTCAGATTCTTACGCGTCGACTTGCCATTTGACCAAACGATGAACCAAATCAAGGCAAGTGACGGGATAAGAACGAGAGCGCTTGTTATTATGGCAATAGGCTGAAGTGACGCCATCCTTTTCATGGCAACTTCACTGATTGTTGTTCAACTCGTTGGAAATGCTAATTGATAAAGAACCTCAATTATCTGACAGAAAGAAAATGAGGGGTTTACGGGTTTACGGGTTTTCATTATTTCAATCATTAGGCAGAAATGCAATACATCTCGCCAATCAACTAAAGCCAATGTTGAGGTACTCCTGTACTCTTCATATTTCATTGGTTCGGATTAATGTCCCCCGACTGCCGCAGCGGTTCCATGTGAGGCATGACGGCTTACTAACCTCTTCAAAGGTCAGGAATAAACATGTGAGATAACTATGAAATATTTGTGTCTTGCAAGAGAGGAAAAGGAAGCCCTCCCACTCCCTTTCTATCCTATCAGTGTGGTTAGGAGCACCACCATATGGGGACTAGTCAATTACCGTAATCGCCTGAGCCTCTTGCTAAATTTTCCCGCCAATCTAATCGCGTCGGTCGTAGGCCTGCATCGGATATTTTGCGTCTGGAAGAAATCAGCTCGGATCATCCCGTGGGACATGGGAGGAAAAGATCCACCTGGCGGCCGCTGCTTGCAGTAGGCCACCGACACGAGCTCTAGAAGCGGGCTAAGTGTTCTTTGTCAGAGGAGTAAGCATATTGCATTGCTTATTTATCACCGAAAATGTGGCCACAAGTGCCGGTTTTAGCGTGCGACAGGGATCTTTTTTCTGCAGCGCAGCGGGTCCGTGATGGTGAAGACCCTGAGCCTCTCCCGCGAGCCATGCAACATGGACACACTCTTCGGTAGCCGGTTCCGATAGCGCAGACGCCCCCCTGGCTCCAAGCTTAAACTGGCGGCGGAAAAATAAGGTTCGGTGCCATTTCAGGCCAGGCACGGGAGCCACTGGCATGTGCACACGGCATGCTGGCCAGGTTGGATACGATGCCTCGCCCCAGAGCTCTTAGCAGGCCAGCCAAGGGTCCACTTTGACATTCAGCTCAGTGGGCCAGCTTCTTCGGCTCAATGGCATGACTAAATGCTGATGAGAGGGCGTCGGTGTGAGCAGAGGACAATTATATAAAGAGGCCCTGAAGCTATCTCGAGGAAAATCACCTCCAGCACCAAGTTCTTCACACAAAACAACAACCACTCCTCTTCGACTCTCAAGATGCAGATCCTCAACCTCTCCGCCATCCTGGGCCTTCTCGCCACCACAGCCTACGCTGCTGATTGCTCCGAATTTCCCAACAACAAGGTTTCGCAGTGGGAAGACTTGTACTGGGATGTCCGTCAAAAGGTGTGCGCAAACACGCAGTGCACTTACCAGCAGCCCTGCTCGGTGTCGAACTCCAAGTCAATTACCGGAATGAAGGTCACCGTGACCCTGTCCAGGAAGAAGTCCGGAAGCGGAGGCTTCCCTGACTGCTGGGTAAGATATACTTTGATGCCGTATACAATGAACTAAGCTAACTGGTCTTTATAGGGTGCTACTGAGTAAGTCTTAACATATTGATAGGTTTGATTCGATCTAACGTGAATAGGAACATCATCCAGCAGTGCGTCCGCGATTCGAAGCAGCCTTCCGGTAGCTGGTCGGCCAACAACCAACAGTACAACTTTGATGTGCTGTACACTGCCTTTTAAAATGATAGAACCAGTATTAATGAATAGAGTTCGCTTGATGCGAAGATGATGGAATAATTATGTTGCCAATTGTGTCAGCCTTTTTTGTGACATGCATCGTGATGTACGAAGCAACGAAAGATATGTTCGCATTTTTTATTCTCAAGTCTTAATCTGGCGTTAGGTGGGTTGAAATGTTGAAGCTAGTTCATGTTAAATGTAGGGCATGGAGGCGTAGGGTAGACGTGGAAATTGTGAGTACTCTAATTATTCTTCTTATAATCTACCCTGAACTTTTGTCTTGTTTGTGAAGCTGGAAGCGACCCTGTGTGTAGATAAGTCTCCATAATTTTCTATCATGAAATTTCAATGTTCTAGAATATACAAACGACGTAAGAAAGAATACAAACTCCAGTTGACAAGATCGCGTTGAATCGGGCTCTTCACCGCACACTAGCTGCTGAGGCAGATCTCTAAGCCCCAACCCCCCCAACATCCCCCCTCAACGACAACAACGACGAAGACGAAGACGATGGCAACGCTGAATCCCTTCCCGTCCGATTACTCCTGCGGGTACTACGGCACCGAGAGGATGGAAGTCCTTGGAGAAATCCGGGACCATGTTTAACCCTGGTTCCCCCCTCGACGGTTCCAAGCTATGGCTATTATTAGCCTTATCTTCCTTGTCCCCGGCGTTCTCTTTGGTGAAGGATCTTCTGTTGCTTGCGGTCGCGTTAAATGACTGTCGAGAAATACCAGTAGCTGGCTCTGGGCTCCCAGCCCAATAGGCCAGCCGGTCTGGTCTAACCTAACCTAATTATTTTATGTTAATAATTATTTATATAAAATAAAGATACTTAAACAATAAAATTATCTTTCTATCCACTCGCTGTGTAGGCTAGAGCCGGGTGTACATATAAGATACTCAGCAGGTTCCTTGCCTAAGGCCAGTTAATGGTCGCAATATATTCCGTTTGGCATAAACGGCAGGGAGTTACGGCTTGCACCTGGCCGACTCGTACCATCAAGGCATGAAACCAGCCAACCCACGGGAATTGAGACACATCGATCATATCTCCAGTGGAAGAAAAGCACACGGCCAAACTTATTGCCAAACACTATTTATGTACCACATCTAGGGCTGGTTCCTGGATCACCCCGTTGCACCGACCGCTTGTTCCTTTCCTTGGCAGTAAACGATATTTCGCAATGTCGCTGTCCAGCAGGTGCAACACCTCAGATACCAACTATGAGACCAATCCTAACATTGAGAAAGCTATGCGACATGTCCCTTGCAGCCCAAGACTCACTAACAAGCAAATACATCTTCCGTGCCATTGACCGCAAAATACCAATTCCAATGGGGTATTACCTATTACCTAGATCAAAGATTCATAATCTTAGTATCCATACAAGTTGCCATGTTCCGAGGTGGATGCTCGGATCCTCCTGTTTTCCCTGATGAGTAAATATCGGATAGCCCATGCACACATGATTGAGCAAAATGCAAAACCAGCCGAAGCGCCAAATCCAATACCATACCGAGGAGAATCGGTGCTAGGCCAGAGGTATGCACCATAGATGTATCCAATCTGCAATAATGTTAGCTCATGAAAGATACCAAGACGACCTTCACATACCTGTCCACCAACGTTGGTCATGGCAAGGACAACCTAAAAAGAAAAAGCCAGTTAATACACAGCCGACCAAAGTTGGGGCCAGAAGCACTCACAGCCTTCTTCTCCTTTGTTTGTGAAAGCGTCGATGAAGCCCAGCCAATGATGACGGAGTTGACGGCGTAAGCTCCCACTGGGAAGATGAAGCATGCAACATATCGTGCAGGAGTGTTCAGCGTTGAGGCAGCCATGACAAATCCCACAATGGCAATGGACAATCCTGCAGTAATGTGCCAGGTGCGTTCGTGGTAGCGGCCGGAGCTCCACCCAAAGTAAATTCCGGCGGCGCCAGCAAAAATGAATGGCGGGCAGGTCATGACGAGTGTAATTGTTGTGTTGAAGCCTAGAGTCTTGACAACGCTGTGTGCCCAACCCTCGTCAGTAATCCCAGCTTCTGCAAGCTAAGGCAGCAAAACTTACGTGGGAAAGTACGAGTTGAATGAGCAAGCCGAAAGGTGAAAGTTTTGCATGAGACAGAAAAGCCAGGTTCGCTTGTCGCTGCACGCCTGCTTAAGGCCCAGCCAAGCAGAGGCTGGCTGATCATCAGCATCAGTGAGCTTGTCCTTTTCCATGCGGGAGTGAGCAAGCTCCTTTTCGCGCTCTGTCAACCACCACGTGGTAAGAGGTGTGTTTGGGAGAAGCCAGAAGCCAATGATGGAAACAAGACCTGTCGCTGCACCTTCAACGATGAAAAGCCTTTGAATCGTTAGAGAAGGGAAGGATTTTTTTTTTGGAACCAGAATCAACGTACCATCGCCATCCTGCGATTCCATTCAGTCCGTCCATGCCGGCAAAAATGCCCGCGGCAATCAGACCGGAAAATCCTGTAGCTAGAATCTGTGCGCAGTAGAGCATGGCAATACGAGCTGCGACCTCTGAGAAAAATGGTTAGCGCTGATGTCACCACGGTTTTGTCCCAAAATTACCTTTGCGGGTGTAGAAAATGGACAAGATGTAGGTGGCTCCTGGATAAAACTTCCGGGGTGTTAGTTGCAGTGTTTCAGTTGGCTGAGCAGGGGAAAACGTACAGGCGCCTCTGTGATTCCGAGGAAGAATCTGCATGCTACGAGACCTCCATAGTTCTTCACCAGCGCAGTGCAGCCTGTAAAGTCAGTACTGGGAACTAAAAGGGAGTCGTGGATACGTACCAGACACCACGCCCCATACCAGCATCCATGCGCTCATGTACATTCCAGGTCTGACTTTGGTAATGATCATGTTGCTTGGAACCTGCATCAGAACGTATCCGACGAACAGGCTAGCCAAAAAGTTAGCATTGGAACCTCTATCAACTCCACAAGAATGGCGTACATGGAAACGGTAGTATTAAATTCGGTGCCACTCATACCCAGATCTTCCTCTAGGTTGTTGAGGCGGGCCTGGGCAATGGCATTTCGGTCGACGTAGTTGAGGAAGTACATGACACAAAGACAGGGCTGGAGCAATTGATGTTAGCCAGGCTTCCAAAGTAAAATTTTGAGAGTTCTCACCATAATCCACCAGTCCAGCTTCCTCACCAGACGGATCTCTTCTGGATCCGTCTTCTTGGCGGTGCCGGTGTAGTCTCTCTCCCCATTGTTGACGGGTTTCTCGTCTTCCAAGACGCTATTGACGTGGTTGACATTGTAGTCGTCCTTGGACGTGCGATTCTCTACAGCGTTTGCCATTGCACGCTGGGTGTTGTTGCAGAAGAATTGTGGGAATGCTGCAATCTGTCTGTCGCTGAAAAAAAATATTGCCCGGATCGTTCGCTTCCCTTATTTATATTCTCCCCCATCTCAGTGCCGAGCTAGTACCCGCAGTGAATCTGGGGTAGGTTGTGCGGGGAAGTTGGGGCGCCCACAGAGACCTGGGGAGCACGAACTCGGTCCTCGGGGCCAGATTTGGGCGCCGAAAGGAAATGTCGAGAGCCAAGACTTTGGGCTGGGGTGGGATTGGTCTAGAACAGAATGGCGACAAGTGCGTTTGTTGGGAGCAAGCGGCTCACGGCCTAGTGACTAATTGGAACGAATAAGTGGCGTTGGATTAATGTCCTCTTCATCCTGCTTCATCTGAGGTCCGAAAGAATACTCCATCGTTCTCCAGTTCGCCCATGTGTGCTCGCATTTGATCGGAGCCGCCATCAATCAAGCATAATATTATACATAAACTGTAAATGGTTGGCATGTGGACCAGAGTCTCGACGCAGGATCAACCAGGCATGTGACTAGTCCCGAATAATCGACGAAGCGGGGTCAGGGTCGCGTCGTAATAAGCCACATGACCACGGCTTCTCCAATCAGTGCCATAAGATTAAAAACAAGAAGATATCCACAATGGTGCTCGCCTTGGTGAAGCCGTAGACTCGGGTTCTTCAGGTAGATAAGACTTTATCAGTAAGCTGTTCAGGTGTTGGGCTTTATCTGCGGAAGACGAGTTCCATACGACAGGGTATCTTTCATTTCTTGCTGGCTGTCACGGCCTGCGACTCTTGCACTACCCCTGTCCTGTCTCACCCATTGTAACCTTGTCAAAAGCGATCAGGCCATTATTTCACCTAATTATCTCCAGTATGAGAGACAGGGCTCCAAAAAGAAATTCTTCAAAAAGAAATCATATTAATTATTTGAAAATTGGTATCCTAGATCAATAAGGCTGATGCTATCTAAAGCCACTGCTTGTTTCCGAAGTGAGAAACAAAGGCGCCACCGTCTCCAGCTTCAAGACTGGCTTTGTTGATGACAGAAAGCACATTGTTTACAGAGCTTTCGGGGGTAGCCGGCCCTGTGAAGTGTGGGGCATAAGCTGCAAACTTCGCACCCATATCCTGCAGGCCCTGGGCTTGCTCTTCGGTTGCTATTCCCAAGTTAGCATTAAGTCAAATCTCTAGTATATGTGGTGTTCTTACGGTTATCGTTGTTGCCGGTGTCCACCAGTCCTGGTGAGATGCTCAGGAACAGAACCCCATCCTTGCTGTATTCGGCACTGAATTTGGCAACCGCGGCATTCATGGCGGCTTTGCTGATGGAATAAGGCGCGGCAATAGCAATGCCGAATTTTGTAATCAATTCGATTTCCGCCATGCCTGTGGAAATCGAGATGATCTTCTTGAGGTTGCCTTTGAGCACCAGCGGCACAAACAGATTGAAGAGGTGGATGTTTCCAACCACATTGATCATGAACGAATCCACAAGGTCCTTTTCTAGCAGAGTGGGTTCCTCTCCACTAAATAAGACTATTAGTAGGCGACCTTTTTGTGTTGAATCATTTCTTGGGGTCAAGGGCTTACAGCTTGCTGAGCGGGTCATATGCAGACCAAGAGGAGACCAAAGCTGCATTGGCAATGAGAACATCCAAGCTTCCCCCTGTGATGCGCGAAACTTCAGACACGGATTCCTATATGGTTTATTAGCGATGCTAGGTGGTGAATTCCGGGTCACAAACCTGGATGGAGGCGTATTTGGTAAGGTCAGCCTGAATAATGTGGATGTTGTTTCTGTCCTTTAGCTCGGCCTCGACCTTTTTGTCCGTCGCAGTTTTATCGCGGACAAGGCCAATGACGGTGTTTTCAGGGTTCTGAGAGAGCTGTCGAACGAATTCGAACTAGTGGTGAGAGTCAGTCTCTGCCTCTTGGCAGTGAAGATGGATGACATACGCCAAGGCCTCGGGAGGCACCAGTGACAAGGTAGGAAGCCATTTGAAGTGATTTGTTTGAAAAGATGAGATTGATTTGCAAGTGCAGTGCTTGGAAGAGTGTGTAGAAGATGTTGATTGTGTTTTTAAGATCAGTCCATGAGAGGAGAGGAGATCAATATATACTCCAACATCTCGGCCGAAGGAGCGAGCCTCACCATTTTGTCAGCTACTCGATCGGAGGCTCTGGGAGCGGAGGGATGGGTAATGCGGGTGGCTTGAGATGGCAATCGTTGCAAGATCAGCACCGTATCGCCCAAAGTTGCCTTGCTGCTTACCCAACTACCACAGTACAGGGTCGCATCATTTTAGGCCCCCAAAATGGGTTACTAATGCGCATCGCTTAGCGTGGTTGCCGCTCGTGATTGGTGGACTTCGCCGAGTGGGTCTCGCAAAAAGTTGCCCATGTACTAGTTTAAGCGGCGCTCTGCGTTTGGATGATAAAGCAGACTCGCAACGAGACGACGCACCTCAGCATCCGCCGTTTCACTTGCGCAACTTTTTTCGAGAGACGTCTCGAGAATTCGTAATCGCATCGATCGCACGGCGCCACATCTGGCCGAGCCGCGCAACACACGCATCTTTTAATCTCGCCGATTTGCTCGGATCCGGACACGACACGATGGCTGCTACTACCAGGGGGTGTGGGACTTGTAGAGGTTTGTTTGGCTGGCTCGACAATAGCGGGGAACGTTTCCTTGGCTGACGATGAAACGCAGCCCGCAAAGTACGCTGCGATCGCACGCTTCCCGTGTGCAACCGCTGCTTGGCCATTGGCAAAGAATGCACGGGATACGGAATGCGCCTCTCGTGGCCGCGGCCAGGCGATCGAAAGCGCTCCATCCAGGGACCAACGCCGACACGCGATGATGCTGGTCACAACGGTGGCCGGCTGCAGCTCGTGAATGTTTCCTCCTGGGATATGGAGATGCAGGATTACATATCCATGCATGGAATAGACCACAACTTATCCCTGGATCAGCGATGTGACCAGCCGTACAGAAAGGATGCTGCTGCACGATACCCTGCCGTCCAGGCACAACCCTTGAGCCCTTCAGTCACCTTTGCACTAGGCAATCTGACACCACAAGAACGAGATCTGTACCAATACTGTGCGTCCACTGACATATCCCAATGATCCCAAGTCTGACCAGTCACAGTTGTTTCTGTTGCCTCCTTCTCCCTCGCTGCTTTTGGCCAAAACGCTCTTGACATTCGACATGTCATTCTCCGCATGGCCATTTCAGATGGCTCGGATTCGTCCAATGCAGTCCTGAGATCTGCCATCGCACTTGCTTCCCTGCATCGCTATGGTTCGCACCCGAATGCAGATCGATTCAAGCTCTCTGCACTCCAGGCCCTCTCAGCTGGGACCCAGGGCGTCATCGACAAACCCCGGTCGTTTCAGCACGTGGCCGCAGGCATGCTTTTAGGTTCTTTCGAGGTAACGCAACACACACGCGTTATTAGGTACACGCCACTGATTAGATTTTAGACCCAGCAGAGGTCCGAGACGTCAAGCCACTGGCTGTGGTACATTTGTGGCTCAAAGAGTATCATCAAAACGACGCGACTAGATGATACAACCAGCGAGGCCGACTTCTCTGCACTGATTAGTTGGGTACAATACTATGACATCCTCGCTCGATTCAGTCTCCGACACTGGAGGCGCAATCGTATTGGCGACGATATACAGATCCAGGGTCTGGGCATTAGCGGTACGAACCCGACCGTTTGTGGAGACCTCCCCCAGGTACGTCATTTCAGCTGAAATAGTTTCCCCTCATCCAATTAACATTTTTTCAGGGTGGGCGCTTGAAAAACTTCTCCCATGATGTCTTATCATTGCTTTCTGAGGTGTGCGACACCGTCATGGAGAAATCAGACGAGACAAGCCAAACAGAGGACTACCAAAACTATCTCAAAGTACTCGAGTGGAATATCAGGCGCATCCCAATCATTGACGGAACGATCAACAGGGAATCCAATTTTGGGGCATGGGAAACGGCAAATGTCCTGGAACTCTATCGCCTCGCTACTCTGATATACCTCATTCGCTCGTCTGTGGACTCCGCAAGGCAGCCAGCAAAGGTGCTTGGGTGGGTTGACTCGGCCTTCACCATTCTAGCTCAACTGGAAACATGCAGAAGCCCATTCCCGCTGCTAATCTTGGGCTGCGAGGCAGATAGCGATGAAAGGAGATTCACCATCCTAGATGTCATCTCGAGAACTGAAGAAAAGATGTCTACGAGGAGCTTGGATTCCGTCGCGACCATCATACAAGCCCTGTGGGCCTATCAGGATCTTTCGGAGGAGGAGTTGGATTATTCGCAGAAGCTGCACGTCATATTTAGCTCGAGCGAGGTTGTGCCAGTTTTAGTCTAAGTGGAGGACATATTGCACCATTTAGTACATGACGTAACATAGGGGGACATTGACTATCCAATAAATTGACATTATTTCCTAAGTAATATTGGCCAAGCCACAGCTGGTACTACAAACCTATTCCGGTCATTCCGTGGTTGTGGCTGCAAGAACCCACTGCGCCGACGCAGATAGACCCTGGATAACTTCAGCCCGGAAGTTTTTCCTCTCGCCCTAATCCAGGGCGAGAATTGAGGCTGACCATTTTCCCGTGTCTAATTCGGTGTTGTCCGGGGTTAGAGGCTCGGCATTTACCTCCATAGAATGCGACCCCGGATATTCATATCCGACCTCTCGGCAACGGGCGCACCAACGGCGATCTCCATAAATGGGCCCTACATGTCATCGCTTTCTTCTAAACCGTCAGTTGGGTAAATTTCCTCAAAGGCCATTGTTTGTAGCTCGAAATGGCTGGCGGTTTCATTTTCGGCCTCGCGGCCCTTCCCGCCTTTACTATTGGTCTCAGCATACTGGTATGGAAACACACAACGTATTGATCGCGCCAAATTAACATCATCTAGGGATCGATATACCTTCTACAAATTGCGATATACCGTCTTTACTTCCATCCTCTCGCAAAATATCCTGGCCCGATTCTCAACCGAATTTCACCTATTCCTCTAAGCTATGCCCTCGTCCGTGGTCGTCTCCCATTCTACGTGAAGAGGCTCCACGACAAATATGGGCCTGTGGTCCGCCTCACGCCGACAGAACTCTCCTTCAACTCAGAAAAGTCTTGGAAGGATATTTATGGCAGCAGGCCGGGACACCAAAATTTCCACAAGGACCCAGTCCATGTTGGATCAATCCAGTCTGTTCCCGGCGTGGTCACCATCACCATGGCAGGGGATGCCGACCACGCCCGCCAACGCCGGGCGCTGTCGCATGCTTTCAGCACCAAGGCGCTGCTTGAGCAGGAGTACCTGATCAAAAAATACATCGACGTTTTCCGGGACAAGATGAACGAGTTTGCAAACAGCGGCCAGGTCTGCAATATTGCAGATTGGTTTTCCTACACGACGTTTGACATCATTGGCCATTTGTCCCTTGGCGAGCCCTTTGGCTGTCTGACAAGCACCGACTTGAGATTTTGGGTTCCGTTAATTTCCGAGTCCATCAAGGCTGGAGCCATCGAGCAGGCAAGTCGCAGAATGGCCACGACCGGCAGCGGTCTTCAGAACTTGATTCTCAAAATGTTTGCCCCGACGGAGCTGCGCGATCAACGAAAGAAGCATCTCGAGTACTCCAGAGAGAAGATCATGAGGCGAATTCAACAAACTGGAAGCAACCAGCATCGCGACTTCCTGTACTACCTCATGAATCAAAAGGACAAGGATAACTTGAACCAGGAAGAAATCATTGTCAATGGCGCCTTGTTCATCATTGCTGGCTCGGAAACCACTGGAAGCTTCATGGCTGGACTGTTCAACCACCTACTTAGACCCAAGAATAGGTACATTTTGGATAAGCTAGTGGAAGAGATCCGAGGCGCCTTCAAAAGCGATGACGAGATCACTTACGAAGAGCTGGTCAAGCTGCCTTGGCTAACCGCAGTTCTCGAAGAGGGCCTTCGCATCTTCCCTAGTGCCCCCATCGGCTTCACCAGAACAGTCCCGGTTGGGGGAGACACTGTGGATGGATACCTTCTTCCGGAAGGCACAACAGTGTCCACATGCATGTGGGCGGCGACCCATGCAGAAGACAACTTCAAGGATTCCTACGAGTTCAGGCCAGAGAGGTGGCTTGACAAGGACAATGCAACTGACAAGCTGGGCGCAAGCAACCCATTTTCGCTTGGTCCAAGGGGATGCATCGGTCGCAAGTAAGTTGGAGCTTAAAAGATTATCAAAGAGCACTGTGCTGATCATATTTAGCCTCTCATACATGGAGCAAAGGCTCATTACTGCCAAGCTGCTGTGGCACAATGATGTGGCAATGACCAGCGATGAGACTTGGACTCAGTGGGACCCAGAGAGAGACCATAAAAACATGCAGGTCTTTACAAACTGGATCAAGGCGCCTCTTAATGTGAGGTTGTCACCTCGAAAATTTTAAGGTGGTTCTTGTTCTAGTGGTGTTCGGCCTTTGGTTAGGTTGCCGAGCCCGTTCCGCCGCACTGTTGTAAATAAGACAATCACGGCAACATTAGGAACAAAAAAAATGGTACATTATCTAGCAGTTTCAAATGAGACAGTCAACATTCTTCGCTTTTCTTTTTGCTCTGTAAAATTCCAGGAATTTTTCTATTCAATCATATGCGGTCGCAATGGGTCGGGGTCGCGTTCTCGTGGTCTGCGGCGGCATTTTGACAGTTGGCCGAGGAAGGTCGAAAAGCAAACCAAGAGATCCATTCGAGAAACACATATAAAGTCTCTCGTGAACAAAGAACTAAGCATATGCATAGAACTCCAGCATCAATTATATCACCCTGAATATTTCAAGGAAGCTCATTCAAACCCTCACAATATGAACGGCGTAAAAAAGCAACCCAACGTCATCCATGAACGCTTACACTTAACCGTGGATGACACAGCCCTGGACATCGCAGTCGTTCGGCGCGAAGGACCACTCCTGCCAATTTTGTTTCTTCACGGCTGGGGCAGTACGAAGGAGGACTACATCGATATTGCGCTCAACAAATCGTTCAACGGGCGCCCATTCATTGCGTACGATGCACCTGGCTGTGGAAAGACGGTTTGCGAAAATGGTTCAAAACCGGACATCGACTTTCTCGTGAAGACTGCTGAAGCTGTGCTTGAGCACTTCAAAGTTACGAAATTCCACATCGTCGGTCACTCAATGGGTGGCCTGACGGGGCTACTGTTGGCAAACAAAAACCCCCACGCAGTGGCCAGCTTCATCAACATCAAGGGAAACCTGGGACCGGAGGACTGTTTTATTACCAGGCAGCTGTTCGAATTCCCCAACCAGGACCTGCAAAAGTTCCTCGATGAGTTCATCCAACGAACACTTCAATCCCCATTCTACGCCAGTGGTATTTACGCCGCCGGCCTGGGCGACCGGGTCAGGCCAGAGGCCATCAAGGGCATATTTGCATCCATGGTTCACTACTCTGACAGCGGCGATTTGCTGGCCAAGTTCATCGCCTTGCCATTCCCGCGCATGTTCATGTTTGGCGAACAGCACGCTACTTTGTCATACCTCCCCACCATTGGCGCCAGCACGGCAGAATTAGCGGAAATCCCGGCGGCCGGCCATTTCCCGATGTACTCGAACCCCGTCGCAATGTGGGACACCATCTGGACATTTTTAAACAAAGCCGAGATTGCTTAGAACGCGGGAGCCCGGAAAGAAAAATAGAGGCGCGCGAATTGTTTGGCTAGCAGAATAGATTCATTCATAAAATTTCGTTAAACGTGAATATCTGATACAAATTCGTGGTAGAAGAACAATCCAGGCTCATCACTCTGACCCCCAGACGTTGCCGTCGCCTCCAAAAAATAATAAGAGGGGGGAAAAACCGCCTCCCGTGAACGCTCCCAACACCGTGCTTTTGTCCCAGTCCGCCATTCCACTATAGCGCCATGACAACGGCCAAACCAGCGCCGACAATTCCTACAATTCCCATGTCCCAGGTCACCTTGACAGCTCCCGAGCAAGAGTCGCCGCCTGATTTGTTCTTTGTCTTGGAAGAGCTCGATTTGCTGCTGCTGCCACTGTTTGAGCTGCTGGAACCCGAGTTCGAAGTGGCTCGCTTGCAGACAGAGCTATCTTGGGTGGCTGATGCGCTCTTTGACGACGACGACTTCGAGGTCGACTTCTTAACGTCGAGCACGGTAATGGCTGTCATCCAGGAAGAGCTCTCAGAAGCGTTGAGCGTGGTTGTGCGCTCGTTGGCAGCAGATGCAGTCTTGGTGGCGCAAACGGCCGAGGAGCCCAGCTTGCAGTCGTAGGTTGACGCGCCAAAGGCGACGTCCATCTCGGTCGTCGCGCTGTAGGTGACGGTGACGCCCTTGAAGTCTCCGTTGCAGCTGTAGGGCGAGACAAACGCCGTCTGGCAGGCAAGCAGGTATTCCGTCTTGGAGGAGTCGCTGGTGATGACAGACGCGTAAATGTTGGATGCGGAGCCCGTGGCGCGAGGAGGCAGGAAGACTGTCACTGTTGATGTGCGGGTGGTGGACTTGCCCGCGGCCTCAGCCATGGGAGCAGCCGCGAGGGCGAGACAGGCGAGTAGTGATTTTCCTTGATGCATTTTGAAAATTTAATGTTTTTTTCCCCGGTCTTGGCAGAAGAATCAAGCTTCGTTGATCCACGGAACAGATGCGTCGCAGTGCGTCTGTCCTGGGACTATTTATCCCGTTCATTGCAGATTGCCAGCGGTGTGATGTGAATGTGATTAGCGGGCTGGCAGTGGGCCGCTGCGGGAGTCGATCACAGCCACGTCGGCCGGGGTGCACGCTCAGCTTCCCTGGAGGCCTGGCGAATGGCGTGTCGGCAGTATGAGTCGAGCCATCGGAGAGAGAGCGCAGCATGGGGCCCGGACAGTCTCAGAGCTGCAGCTTGCGGGGCCCGCGCCCACGTAGCGAGAATTAAAGTCGCATCGCATTGGGCAATGACACAGGGCCAAAGATCCCAAGCGTGGCGAAGCATGAGCTGTCCAACTTCATCTGGCGCAGTAAGCCCCGATCAAGAAACACCCGACCGGAAGTCCCGTTTTCCTCTCCAATTGCGCTGCTCCCGTGACGGAGAGATCATCGTCTGAGCCTTGGTCGCGGAAGCGGACAGAGGTGCCAACAAATTTTCTTCAGCTCACCGGCCGAAAAAGCAATGCCACGGCCCAGAGGCAGCCAATCCCCATCCCCACAGCAGAGGCATTAATTCTGCCTTGGAAATTGCGGTTCAACAAGCTTAACTTTAGGCGACAGAGTACATAAGTTAGTGCCTCATAAGGCTGACCGCATTTGGAACACGTTTTCGTCAAGGTGGGCACGAGCTATTAGAGTTTGTTTTGATGCACCATCTCCCACGAAGGGCAGGTGTCCAAATTTGGCGGCATTCACAATTGGTTCAATGTAGGGTTCCAAGCGGAGAGGGCGAAATACGCCTCCCGAGCGTTTGGCCGCTGACGAAAGATGGCCTGTGAGAACGGGATTTCCGTATTTCCGTGCGACATTGAAGCCTGCACCGGTAGAATCGTGACGTACACAGACCCCCTCATGGTTAAATTGTAGCTGTACCGTTTGTGTCATCCAGTTTGTTTACGCGACTTCTGCTGGCGATGGATTGCTTAAGATTTTCTAGCATGCTCTGTTTGAGGTCTGTTTTAAGGTCCATTTAGAGGTCAATGCCATTTCATCTCCACGTACACAATCCACGTATTTTTGAAGCTTTACGCGGACCCCTGCAAAAACAACACGCGCATCCATCTCAGCATACCCTATAGGGCAGCGAGTAAGGTGCTGACGGGTTTTTCCTCCGATAAACTCAGCTGAAATTCACCAAGTAAGCATTAATAATCGAGTAAATCATTGTTGATTGCGCCTGGTACCATCCTCCGACCAAGTCTAAAATCTTGTACCTACACTTGAGAAAACAAAGGCATACCGACAAAACTGATTTGAGAAAATGTGGATGTACCCATTGGCGCAATGATGTATCTAATGGAGGAATGTGTGACAATCATCGACCCATCGCTTATGGCGTGATGTGTATTACACGCTTGAACCATGATAAACACTGAATCAGTTGCCTAGTTATGGCTGACAGTGATTTTGGTAGTGTGTGAGGCATTAGAGACGTATGACGCGCTATTCGGATACAACACCAAAGGACGGATAAGCTGAATATAATCATATAAATATTATGCATTTATTGTGCTCCCATGCTGTGGTCGCTGACAAAATCTTTGCTGTGGCAAATATTACTTTCAGCTGCGCGTTCTTACGGAGCTGTGCTACGACTAATACTATATATACATACCAATGGTAGAGCTGAAAGTACGTCAGAAAGGACTTGTGTGATGTGCAGGTTTGTGGCTTGTGGTGGTGGCTGTGATTGGTGTTTTCATGAACGTGCTGTCACTGCTCTGTGTCTCGAGACGGGTTAATCCTTCACTTTTTGCGCCAACGCAGAGTAGTAATTTAGTCACATTGTGACCTCCTTCTATTGTACGAGCATCCATCTAAAGCTCTTCTATACTGGTGTTCTTACACCTTGGGGGTATCTTTTCGGCGACATGGCACCGATCAAGTCATAACAAAATGGATATCTGCCCATGAAGCCAGTCCAATCCACATTCCACACCCGGAAATATCCTGCCTCTCATCATGTCATAACCAAAAAAATGACTAATGCATTCTCTATTTCTCAGAACCCGAGTCGCCTGTCTCGTGGTTGTCATCCGAGGGACGCTTCTCGCTCATGGCACCATCGCTGGGCGAGTCGATCAAGCCGAGGCGCCTGGCCTCCCGCTCGACTTCCTCGTGAGAAAGGAATGGCAACTCCTCAGCGGCCTTGACGTAAGAAATGTTCTCGACGTAACCCTTTGCGAAGATGATGTCAATCTCCTCGAGAGAGCGGTTTGCAGTCTGAGTCATGTTAGTACTGTAACCCAAAGGCTTGTTTTGATGACGGGAAGACTCACCTCGGGGTACCAAAAGTACAGAACGGGGAGGAAGCAAGCGTTGACAACGGCGAAGAACAGGTAAGTTCCCCAGCTGATGCGCTTGATCATAATGGGCACAACCATGCTGAATAATACTGTTAGTAAAGTTCGCCAAGTGATTGTAGAAAGGCATCATAACACTTACACAACCAAGAAGTTGAAAATCCAGTTGGTGCAGGTAGACACGGCGTTGGCCTTTGATCGAGTCTTGAGGGGGTTGATTTCGGCAGGGTACAACCAGGGAAGAGGCAGCCAAGTGGCACCAAAGGAAGCAATGTAGGTGAAGAGACCGACGGCAGCACCCTTGGCCGCAGTAGGGGTTCCTGGAATCAAGCAGGCAAAGACGATAACCATGGAAACCATCTGTCCGACAGTGCCCCAGAGGAGAAGCTTGCGGCGTCCGACGCGCTCAATGACAAACCAGGAAAAGGTAGCAAAGATACTGTAGACAATCATGTTGACACCACCCAGCAGCATGGACATGTTGTAAGACTCTCCGATGGAGTCACGGAAGAGAATGGGGAAGTAGTAGATGACAGCGTTGCAACCACCGAGCTGCTGCATGAACTGAGACAGAGCACCGAGCATCATTCGGCGGAAGTGCTGAGTCTTGCCGTTGGTGAACAGCGCCTTGACGGGAGTGCTCTTTTGGCCAACAAAACCGGATGCGCGAATGGAGTCGAGAACGCGGTCTCGCTCAGCCTTGGTCTCAACGCCGTCAACCTCGTAGCCTCGGATAGCAGCGATGACTCGCTCAGCATCTTCGTATCGCTCGTGAGTGAGGAGCCATCGAGGGCTTTCAGGGAGCCAGACCATGGAAACGCAAAGGATAAGTCCAAAGAGGATCTGGAAAGCGATGGGGAAACGCCAAACCAGGTCGGCATTGCCGTAAGAAGCACCGTAGTCGATCCAGTATGCGATCAGGGTACCAAAGGCAATGACACCTCCCTCGATACAGATGAGCAGACCTCGGTTGGAGGTGGTACTGCATTCAGCTTGGTAGGTAGGGATGGTGGACGTGTTGATACCGTTTCCAACACCAGTAATGACTCGACCGATGATGAACTGAGCGAGGGGGATGTGTCCACTCATGGCGGTAACCTGGATGATGACACCGAGAATCATAATAATACCACCGAGGATCATAGCGCGTCGTCGTCCGAGAAGATCTCCGACACTGAGGATGAAGACAGCACCGGCAAAGCAACCAATTTCGTAGATGGCAGTGACGAAACCCTGCATGGTCTCGCCCCTTGTTGCTGGGAAGTAGTCGTTGAAGGCTTCGGCAGAGATGATGCCACTCATGACACCTTGATCATAACCGAATAGAAGGAAACCTGTCGTGGCCACCGTCGAGATGGCCAGGGACAGGTGCTTGCCAGAGAGGCCTGCAAAAGTTGGGGGAGCCATTTTTGCGACGGAGCTACACCATCAGATAAGATTTGATGCAAGTGATAAGACAAGCAAGCCCAGCTATACTTGGTGGAGGCAAGATGGTAACGGCTCAAGTGTACAGCCAGGTAATTGGACTTGACCAAAAACCAAACAAAAACAACAAAACACCTGCGTTTCTCAGCTTGCGAGAGTAACGGGGGATTCCAGCACAATTTAAGAAAGGCGAGACACGGGTATTGATATACCCGACACCCATGAACCATGGACCAGCATGTAAGACAATAATTGAGCAGAATTTAATAAAAAAAACCGTCTTTTTTCAAAAAATCTCTGTATTTCATCCCTCCCTCCACGCAACGGCCCACACCAGTGTCCATGTATGCAGACGATCTTTACCGGTGACGTTGGTGGTGCCTCTGTATGTCCAGGGGTGCAGCTCCGTAAGTGGAAACCAGGCCGGGACACGGGCATGCATCGCGCGGCGGGAAGGGAAGGGAAGGGTCTCTCGCTGGGAATGCCGCCGCCGTCGCGCTCGAGTGTCGTCATTGGGCCCGCGCCCACGAAAGCCGTCTGATTGCCCATCGTCGTTGGAGCAGAGCGCTCCCCCGAGATCTGCCAAGCCGGAGGCCCGGATTATTCCCACATGGGTTGGGCCCCACACCGATCCATAATTCACGACCTTTTGCTCGGCGTTACTTGCTATCGCGGGATAGGGCAATGACGTAGAGGTCCCGCGTCCCAAACGAGGTCGTATTGGGGCCGTCGCTCAATTTGCTCGTTTTTTTCGTTTCGCCATGGGGTTTGTGGAACCGGCTGTTGCAGGGCCTGTTCGCAGGCAGCAGAGAAAGAGGCCTGCCAACCCCGCGAAAACCCATCTCGGCATCTCGGTCGGTCAGTTCGAGATCTCCTCGGCAAGCCGAGAAAAAAAAAACCCAGATTAGCTTTTAAGGGCATCGCTTGGCTTAAGCATCTAGACACTAAACAAAAGGACAGTGGCATCCGAGACATTTTCGCTAGAACTAAACCAATCAACTTCCTCTTCGGATTGCCACCCAACACTCGCTCAGATGCAGCCTCTGTTTTCTCTTCTCATTCGCACTTTTTTTCGTCCCTCCCACGATAAGCGCTGATCCCTGACCTCTCTCAATCAACCGCCTTCACAGCTTCGGACCGTTGGCGAGGCTAGAAAACGACAAGTGGAGAAGCGCGACCCTTGAACCGCTCGCTCGCAACATATTCATCACATACTTGTCTCACACCAGTGGATCCCCCATGGAGCATCGGCTCCGCAAAAGTCCACCACACCTTAGATAGTGGAATAGTAAGCCCTTCACTCGCATGGTTCAATGGTTCCTTCAGTGGGTTTGCCGTGGGTACTTGTTCGCCGGCCATTAGCAAACCACCGCTCAAGCTTGTGAAGGGTCGTTGCATACGGTTTGTAATTCTCCAGGTCCCTTGTGGGTATTCGTTCAGGCCCAACGCGAAAAAATGGCGCCACGCATACGTTGTTAAGCGGGTTTGCTATATGCTAAATCAGATCATTTTCCTGATAATTAATTTAGCGGATGGAAAAGGCTGAGGGGGCCGTGGCCGTGGCCGTTTGCTTGGCTGCTGCTGCTGCTGCGGCCTCGCCCTCCTCCATGACCCCATGCACGTATGCATCTCCCACCAGCGCATACCCACTCTTATCGCTCCTCTCTCTGAGAACAAACGGCACCGCTCCTCCAGAGAGAATGCACACTTTGTCTCCCGCTCGAGGCGCGTTAATCCCGAGCCCCAGATATCCCTGCTTTGTCCTGAAAAGGCTCCGCGGGCCAGCCACATATGTCTTGACCATGTTGAGGAAGCTCAGCCGCAGAGCCTCCCGCTGAGCCTCGGGGACGTCGTCCGGCAAGCTGGGCAGCGTCTCGGAATACATCCCCGGCGGGTAGCATCTGGCAGCTGTGCCTCTTTCATCTGAAGCCGAGGCACCACTGTCAACTTCGCGCAAGCGGTCTAGCAGCGCGACAAACTTGACGCGATGATCTACAACCATATTCGGAGGGCACTTGAGGCCCATGACTTCCCTGAATTCTCCACACCCCCCAGTCAGCGCCATTGCATAAGCCGTGATGACTGCTTCCTTTGTCGGGTATATGGCACCGCTTCTGAGCTCGTATGGAGCCCATGGAGCCGAAGGAGTAAACAGGATCGGCAACTTATTCAGAACGTCAATTTCGCACACATCCACAATGACATCTAGTTCAGTCCCCGACACATTTAAGGTTTCGCTTGAAGTGATAGCGTCCGTTTGCCTTTTCTCTGGGGATGATCCAGCTGCAGAGAAGTGGCTGTACCAGATTTTTGCAGTGGTTCGCAAAGAACCGGGAAGATGCCATTGCGGTGCCCAAGACGGAATGCTCTCATCCCAACCCTCCGATTTCACCACGCAGGTAAGGACTCTGAGACTTTTGGTATTGTTTATAATCTCCGCGGTGACCTCGGTGCATACTTGTTGGATTGATTTCGTATAGTCTGGCCTCAAGTTTGGTGCGTCTCTTTTGAACGCAGGAAAGTTCATCAGCGCGTAGATCTTATCTCTCGGGTCGGTTGCATGAAACCTTTTCGCATCAGCGAGCAGATTATGCAAAGATTTTTCTATGAGCCCAGCAATCTTTTCGCCCCGCATTATCATGATACTGTTGCTCCACGTTTGAAAAGCACTACCAGCATCCACAATGGGGCGCGAGCCAAAAAATGGCAGGTTGCTCATGAGCCAGTCAGATGCGTGGTATAAGAATGAGAACGGTATCCTATCTTGCCCGAGGCAAAAGACCACCGATCTTGCAAAATACACTTCCTGGATGACCTGTGGAGTTTAGCCTGTGCACGTGAAAACCTGTTCCTGCGTACTTACCCACACTCGAGTGAACCATGATCGACTAAAGAAATGGAACAAACTGATCCACTTGGGCGAGTTTGGATCAGCCAAACCGTTGAAGCGGACCTTTCTACCCGTTTCTAAATCTCTCCCGTTCTCTTCTAGATCCACATCCAGGTTGCTCATCTCAACACCCCTCTCCTCCGCGAAACGAGAGGCAATGTCCCGAATCAAATGCACCGCAATATCGGAGTGCTCGTCTGGTCTGCCTAACCAAACTAGACATCTTTTAGCCATCCCGTAAATCAGATGCATCATCATGACCTGATTTGACTTTTCGTCAAGATCACTCTGGTTAATGCAGATCGCGTCCACCCAGAGAAGCCGAGACTTGTCTTCGAGGCGGAAATCGACCAGTAGATCGTAAAGGTTCAATGTGACTTCCAATGGAAATTCGTCACAGTAAACTGTCTTCGTTACCGATGCATCTCCCCAGGTATAAGAAACTGCCTCGAAATCAGGCAATGAGCCTGTTTGGTGGTGCAGCAGTGTAGAGATGGGGTCATCTCGACTCCCGGGCAGCAGCTCCAGTAGGCGGATGTGAGTTTTTTCTTCCAGATTGCGGTACATGGAGGCTGGTTCGTGTCGTAGTCGATGCGTAACAATGTATGAGGTCAAAATGATTGTCGATGAGGCTGAGTTGGTGGGGGCGGTGGGGTGATCTGTTTCTTCAACACCAAGCCTCGTTGCCCGCTTTGCCAAGACACCCTTAGCTTGGCTAGCCAATAAGAGCCAAATTACATATTCATTAAGCCGATGCGTTCGGGAGCGGTGGGAATTTTCGTATTTGTAGGACATCTTTTGTTGATACCCTCAATATTGCCAACTTGTGACGAAATCGATGATTTTCTTTGCGTTCTCCAGCGGGGATACACTTGTTGAGTCGATCCACAGACCTGGATCATCATCAAAGCAAAATAATTGGCATCGTGAGCGAATATCTTCGAGGACATCAGCATCGGTCAATTTTGTGGTTCCGCTGTAGACCCGGTCGTAATTTGCTACCCGTTCCAGGTTCGCGCTGGTATCGCAAGTTAGGTAGATGGGGATGAAAGGACGGCCTGCCTGGCGAGCAGCATCCTTATACTCCGTAGCCACACCGCAGCCTAGTGTACTAGTTGATTGAAAGTCTGAAGTGTCAGTGGTTGTGATTGTTGTGAGCATGTGAGCATTTACCTGTGAAAATTACAATTCGTCCGTGGCTCAGTGGATCGCGCACGTGTTTCTGTAGCATAGCCTGACGGTATAGCTTTCGTTGGTTGTTATAATCAGGATGAGCTCGAGAAAAGTTCGCAGCGACAGGATCTATCAGCTTATGGTTATCCAATACGAGAAGCTCTTCGCACATTTTCGCGATCTCCTTGGAAATGGTAAGTTTCCCCGTCCCCGGGAAACCGTTTATCCAGACGACAGGGGCTTTGGCGACAGCCTCCATCGATTCATCCAATATGTTAAAGGTTTGCTGCTGTTGATGTCTAATTTCCAGGTGCCAGACGATATGAACCGGTAGAAATTGATTGATCTCCAGGCCGCAAAGCAGAATAGTAAATTTCAATGGGAATGGGTATTGCATAGATACACTCGGATTAACTCAAGTGAACCTTGGAATTGCATGCAAAAGTACTCACAAGGTAGTCACGCCCAAACTCAAATTTCTCCGAATACTTTAAATGACTCAGAGTTTGTTAGGCAGCTGCTTCAGCTTCGCTAAATGCAACCTGGGTAACCAGCACGGTATAACATGCCATTAGAAACCAGGCAATCTATGCCACTTGGTCTTCTCAAGATCAAAGTCACGTTGTGTAGAAAACGCATAGGTCCCGTGCAAAATAATGGTTTCAATATTTACGAATTACATTAATCGTCGTTTTGAAAAGAAATGCCTGATGGCTCCTCCGCCAATTGTCATAGGCATCCCCATACCATTAATGGTAGCATGCTTCGTCCAAATCGCATCAAGTGAATTTATCCAAGTTAATTCACTTCTTGCACACGTAGGCACTGGTCGTGGCGGGTTCCTTTGCGGTGACTGTCGTGGTGTAATGAACAACTGGTCCGACACCAAGATTGCGGACTTTGGTGGTTACCGCCTTGCAGGTTCCACAGTCAACGGTGTTGGTTTTGGTCGTGGTCTTGGTCCAGACAGTGCTGGTGGGGCCGGCAGTGAAGGGATGCGCCACTGTAAGGGTTGACGTGCAAGGAGTATGGGCGTATGCGGGCTTGCCATCGGGGACAGGGTTTCCCAATGCCGTGCTGGCAATGAGAGCCACGGCGATGAATGTGCTGCGCAACGAGACGAACATGATGCTTTTTGCTGGTTAGTTTTGCTGGAAGCAAGTTGGAGGCAATAAAACTTACGCAATGGGTGATTAATATTAAGAAAGACGAAGCTGTTTATTATGATGGAGTGAGTGGACTGAAGATGAAATGGCCGTGGGGGCGCTGCTGGTACTTTATAGATTGTCCACAACGGTGATGGATTTGGTCAATTGTTGTGGTGAGTTCTAGACAGATCGATGCCGATAGAGCCGGGAAATTAATGCAGACTATTAATATCGTTTGGCACCATGCATAGGGCCTCAAAAGTTCCGGCTTTAGTCGGTTGTTTTTTTCTCACCTGCGTGCGCCACTTGATCAGCGCATCTCGCGAGCGACACGCTTGTTGGGCTAGCTGGGCGAGCTTACTAAAGCCGCTCAGCAGCGCCGTGCACTGGCCCAGCAAATAGCCATCAAAGCGTTTCAGTCGTGCCGTCGCCTTGACGCGATCTTAGCGGGGACCCATGTCTCAGCTCGGCACTGATAGCCGACAAGCTGTGAGGAGCTGCCCAAGCTTGCTTCAGATGCTCTGGATACGAGGTGCCATCAATTGGCTTCAGCTCCCAGAGCTGTCATCCTACGTCATCGCTGCTAATCATTCCGATCTTCCGACGAACCTTGGCCAGGGGCAGAATCGCTTTAGCTTCGATTTCTGAACGCCAGTATGAGTGTACTGGCCTCTCGTTGGCGTTCCTGGTTCCTGGGAGCTGGTTCGAGAAGCGGCTGATTTCTGGCGATCCTCACGGCACCACGGATAGCCTAGCCACCAGAGACGCCACGCCCCACGTAGTTGACTCCGTAGGTGCCGAGGGCCCAGGCCTTGAAGGTGTCATGGGGTCCGTGGATTGAAAGAAGCGAGGCAAAAAGTGATGAGGCATCGAATGATTACATGGCGGCATGCAAGGCCTGAGAGCAGCACGTATTCGTATGATGCGTGTGAAGCCCCAAACTAGATACGGCGTCGGATCTGTTTTGCCTAGATTTCATTTCAAGGTGCTAGGGCTGAGATCGAAGGCGTCCCGCATCTAAAATTTATCCACCTTTGCATCGATTTACACCTCCCAACTAAGAAATTACCAGTGCTGATCCTCATGTCTAGAACTGGCCGATGGGCCGATCAACCCCTATCATTATGACAGATCCAAGTTATGGGTTTACATCACTTTGTGCTCTAAGCCTCTTCATTTTTCAACGTCGAGGATAATCTCACTCACCTGCGAATTTCTTTCGGGGGCCAGTTCACAACTAGAACAAAGTGATGATCTCGAACTGAGAATGCAAACCAAACGACTGTGGTAATACTTGCAGCTTCATAAAAGTCTTAGGGTACCAATAGGCTCTCTTGCTTTCAATTAGCCTAAGATTTAGTTTCCTCCGTCGAATCAATTACCGCGATGTCTGTGAAGGGAGCCTCGTATGTTCGTTTCCCAATGCAACAGTAATACACTATCCCGAAAAGGCCCCATCCCGCCAAGACCACAATAGAATAGTTCATATTCTCCGAATTGACTGGCATATAAATTGGGAAGGTGCTAAAGACAATAACAACAACTATCCATATCATGCTAATGATATTAATCATTTTACCGACAAGACTTGGGAGTCTGAATGGTCCAAAAGCCTCTCTTGTTCGACCTTTGCGGCCAAACAGAAACATGTAGATAATAGGTAAAATGTAGGATAGATATAAACTGATAATGGCCATAGAGAGAATAGCGTTGAATGCAGTTCCGTTGCTAAGATAAATGAGACCCAGGAGAAGCTGCAATACGATGACAACCAAAATTGCCACAACAGGAATGTCAAGGTTGGTGCTGACCGAGCTAAGATGGTGATGAAAGGGCATTCCTTTGTCGCGCGCGAATGCCCACAGTGTCCTTGAAGTGGAGGCAACGCCAGCAATGGTTGCTGCAAAGGCAATCGTGACAGGCATAAGAGACATGAGCGTTGCTCCTGCTCGAGATTGAGTTGCGTCAAGAAAGATTTGCATGAATGGGTATCCCGTAGGCGTGCTTAAGAGTGCATCCAATGAGCTAGCAGAGTAAAGCAGCACAATGCAATAGGCAAATCCTATGATACCATTGAGAACCACACTACCAACCATTGCCAGAGGAACGTTTCGGCTTGCATGTGGGAGCTCCTCTGCTAAATGGCAAGCTGCATCGTATCTAGATTTTGATCAGCATGATTCGCAAGCTGTATGCATTGGTATTTGTACATACCCTAAAAACGGATATACTGCACTTTGCATTCCGACGAGCCAAGAAATACCATCGCTTTTCCAGCCACTATTGTTGGTGAATTCTGTAAAAACGAAAGTCGACGTATTCTTTGGTGCCATCACTGCCAGTGTAACAAGGATGGCGACAAATGCAGCGATGTGCAGAATTCCTGCAAGCAGGCTATTAGTTTTCAATCAGCGTGCAGACATGCGCTGTACCAACCCGAAGCCAAATTAAGACCTGGCAGGATCTTCATGCCCCAGATGTTGACTATTCCAGCGACGAGTAAGATGGCCCAGTAAAACAACATACCCTGCCAGCGCTCGCTGGTGTATGTTTCGTCGTTCAGAGTGATAAGGGCCTGGGCCTGGAGACCGGAAGCGAATGCGGAGGAAGCAGTGAGGACGATTTGCCCACCAAGGGAAATCCATCCAGTTGCCCAAGAGGCCACTGACCTTGTGGATGCTGGAGACAGAGCTGCAACCCAGTGGTATTGACCTATGATGAACAACGACAGTTAACTCTGAATCACGCGTTTCTTTCACGTCAAGAGAACATAATATCATACCTCCAGCAGTGGGATATATGGATGCGATTTCGCCTAAGGAAACAACGATACATACGGTGCAGAGGAAGGAGAGAACACTACACCGCATGTTAGAGGAGCCGTTGAAATCAATTCCCCCATTGAGGTAACCCTACTAGTTATAAAATAGACACGGCGGCCCACCACTTATGAGAGCAGTGGCGATCACTGTGGATAGTGCTTCCCATGTTGCCATCAGACAGAGGCACAGGGCGCAGAGAGCGGGAAGGGAGAATGTCCGTTTCAGTTCTTGCTGGTGGCCAAGCTGAGCGAGGCGCTGTTCGTCGCTCAGGTTGGCGGAATGCCGGCAAGCCGTCTGCTGATCATCAGGCTTGACTTTCTGGCCAGATGGCTTCATTTGGCTTGCATCGTTCATTTTGGAAAATGAAGGAGGTGTGCCATATCCTTACCACTGTCAATGGGAAGAAGATCTAGCTAATATAGAAATAATCAGTGGCGTCCTTATCTATTAACCTTGTGCTCTACCGAGGTGCTGCCTCAGAACACCGGAAATGAGACGCCCATTCCGATTTAGAGAATTGGCAGTGCCGAGGAAACAACCCGAGATTCCCGAATCATCCACGTACAAGGCTTATCATGTGGTATACCATGTATTATCTAGTCAGGTCAAAGGACTTCTTCAGCTTCTAACCACACGGAGATTCGTTGCTGTTTGATGACACAAACTTGGCGTCCATTGAAATCAAGCTAAACTTAAAAAGGCGATTAATCACGTCCGCGCTTGTCTCTCTTTGGATAGGACGATTAGTTTGGTGGTGTGTTGCATATCATCTAAACCCTTTCAGGCGAGAAATTCCGTCCAGCCATATCTTTATCGCGCTAAACCTGTTTGGACGAACAAGTCCGATCATCCCCCCCTTGAGCCTGCGGAAGGATTCTCGCCATAGCAATTGTATGTATGATTTGGGCCATCGAGTCGGCCACGGAGAATAATTAAATGTAAATATAAACTGAAGAATACTGTGTTAAGACATTCCTCGACATCAAACATTACTTCCACTTCTCTTGTAGGCTACTGCCATTTGCCAAAAGCAACATTTTAAATTGTTATCGACAACACCAAGAACGTTGATCTTTAGCTCTTACAGCCCCATTTTCTAAATAAACATCAAAAATGGAGACTCCCGGCTATATCCCCGTCTCAGAGTGGCCCTCTCTCGAGGAACTCGCAGTTGGCTATGGCGAGCACCTTATGCCGCAATCCGACAAGTTGGTTGGTCAACATTTCGATCATTCATTTGACAACGGCCTACGAATCTCTCATGATTTTAATGGCCGTGAGAATCTCACATGGAAAATCGTGGAAGGGGGAGACCAGCAAGGTCTAACTGGCCATGCCAGTTACAAAGCCTTCGAAGTTCGACCGGACATGTTTTTGGTGGATTTCTACAAGCCGACTTATGAAGAGCATGTTAGCTTGGTTATGGACACGAAGACTGGCCAAGCGACCGTCTGTCTTTCTGGGTTCGTTGAGAAAGATGGTAAACGGAGAACGTGGACAAAATTCACCAACGCCCAGATGTGTGGCGGCCAGAAAGTCAGCCCCTACGTGGATAGCGACGAGTTGATCGGAAAACACATTCTGTATCGTTATACTCCTCGGGATGTGTACGAGCATGTCTACCTCAACCAAGGCACCTTTGTCTGGCACTGTGTCTCTGGCACCGAAAAGGGGTTGGCAGACGCAGAGCCCTGTCGGGTGATGAAGCTGCGCGATCAGCTATACCTCTTGTTCTGGACCGAAACCATTATGCCTGTCGAGTCTGTTGTTGTTGTAGACCTGGAGGCCTTGCGCTCTACTGGGCGTTTCTTCTGTTGGGACCCGAAGCCACAGCGAGCTGTTCACATGCTCTTTGGCTCATATGCGACTATTCTTGCGGAAACGAACAGCGCAGAGATTGTGGCACGAGAAGCCCGCAAGTAGATGCGGCATTGATTCCAATCTCTTAATAAGCTGCCGCTGTGTTGTGCGCATATGTGGCATGTACGGATTAGGGCAAGTTGCATCTCGCTATAGGGTCATCATGCACAGCGATAGATGTAGATAGATATATATTCAATTATGCCATACAAAATATCCGAATACAAACGGCCGTGTTAACGCTACCGAATTCTTTGAGTCCACTTTTGATGTACACCGAAAATTCCAGTCAGGAGACAAGGGAGGAGATGGCTACACACAACAGCTACGAGGCATACTCGAAAGGATTAAAATGGAAAATGCAGCTAATGTTTGAGTAGTGAAAAAAAAAATCACCAGCGGAGTTGATAGTCACGCCAAGTCGTTGGTCTAACACCTATCTTGGAAGCCGGGGACTTCATCAAGGTATGAGTGGAAGTCTTCAGGGTACGTCAAATGTCCGTGTAGAATCTGGGGTGCATGCTAAGTCTCCCACCAATCTCTCGTCTTTGATTCCGATGAAGCCGCTGTTGGTCCATCTTCGAAGCAACCCAATATGCCTAGACCGCTTTTGGCTGCATTACCCGATGAGCGGGGATAGAAGTGGGGTAGGGCGCTCAGATAAGCAGGGCCCAAAAAGACGGCTCCAGTGCATGCAATGCGTCGCCAGCTCCTTACTCTAGAAGGCCATTCAAGATGAAGCCGCGCTCGAAAGCCAGACCTTACTCCCGCTGTAAGTGATAGGAGATATGTGGCTGTGAAGTCTAGCCCATACTGACTCAGGATTGCTCAGCTGGTTGTGCTCGTTGCAAGCAAAAGGTGAGGATCCACTCCGCTGAATGCAGGCAATAAACATTGGCTAACAGAAGAAAAGCATATCAAGTGCGACGAAACAATTCCTGCATGTCTAGCCTGTATCCGAGGCAAGCTGAGGTGCCCGGGCTATGAAAAGCAAGTGAAATGGTCCAAGAGGCATGAATTGCAAGCAAATTCTCTTCCCGAAGGGGAGGTAGTGTTGCAGCACTTCTGGGCACAATTTTCAGAAGGTGCCACGAGGCTACATGCAGAGATATCCTCGGCCACACCATTACATGCCTCGGACATCTTAGAAGAGACGGTAGGCGGAGACTGTTTAGCAGCAAGCGAAGAGTCCCGATTGGGAACCGCAGACAATGTTTATGATATGGATATCTTAAATATGGGGTTCAATATGGATTCTATTTCGACGGGCCCTGAAGTGAATGATGTTTCAAATGCTGAATCACCATCACTGCTTTTTGGTTGCCATAATAGCATCCCACTCGATCAATCATGCATCATCGACTCGAATATGGCAGCACCGGATGGCTACTCAAGTGGGAGTGCAATACAAGCTGGTGATAAAATCGTACCATTCTACCCGGTTTCTCATTTGGAAACACAACACGATGCCCTGTCATGCTATTATTTTTCCATCGTCTGCGTCATCAACTCAGGGTTCGACTCGCGCAATAACCCGCTTCGAACATTGGTAGCAGATCTAATGCACAGTCAACCATTGGTATTACAATGCATGCTCTCCATGTCAGCTGCGCATTTGCACCAGAGAGGAAAGGTTGAGAGTAGTGTAGCGCTGGGACATCGCACGCAAGCAATATCGTCACTGGCAGCCAACATCGGGAATTCAACTGCCAAGGGGCCTTCCTCAAAAGACTCTCATAATGGAATCGTCACAGCTCTTTTGGGTACTGTTCTGTTAGGAATGACTTCTGTAAGACTTTTATCTGATTGATTTTCAACTACTGACTGTGCTACAGTCATGGCACGACGCTTCTTCAACCGACACAACATTTATAAACGGAGTTCGTAGCATATTGCAAAGCTGGGCAATCAGAAATGACGGCCCAACCTCCTTGCTGTCTTCCAGATCAAACCAATTGCCAGAAATTGACGACAAAACCAGCTTCCTGATTGGTCTTGTGGCTTATTGGGAATCGATTACATGCTTTCATACGAACCAAGAACTCTTTGCAACGGACTATCTTATCCCACTTTGCTTCAAGGTAGAGGAAAGGGGCGAGCAACCAAACCCTTGGACAGGAATTAGCCCGACGTTATTCATTTATATGGCCAAAACAGGTTCGATTGTACGAAAGATGCGGTTGACAAGACTCTTGTCTGTCACTCTGTCATCAGCTGAGTGCAATCAATCTCTCCATGACTCCCTTCTTGGAAGTGCACGACAAATTGAACAACAAATCCGCGAATACAAAATGCCACCAATTGGTAAATTTCTTGAAACATGCGATGATTCAACCCCGCTCAGTCATTTTACAACAATGGGCCACGTTTATCGACTGTCCAGCCTCCTCGAGCTATATAGAACCTTCCCGGAGATGCTAGATTTGGACGGTAGCCTATGCAGTCAGGGTTGTGTTGGTCCTAGCTCAGCCCCCAGCCAGGACTTGTCGATACAAAACTTTGAGATATTATTTCGATTAGCAACAAACATCCTCGCATTGCTGTCTTCAATCCCACAAGCATCAGGTACGAAGGCAATCCAAGTCCTTCCTCTTGTAATTGCTGGAAGCACTTTGCAGTCCTGCAAGAAAAAGACACATTCGTCCTTCTTGGGAAGTACAGAAGTTTATCACGAGCTGGTTGGAATACTTGATGATGAACCGGTTATTTCACATTGGAGGTCTTTTGTTAGGGACCGATTGACGACAATACATCGCTATGTGGGACTGGACTCTGTTCATCGTGGAATGAGGATTTTAGAGCATGTTTGGGAACATGCTGACTCATGGAAACTACAATCAGAGGGAGACTTTGAACCAAACGCAAAGATGGTAAATTGGATCGATGTTATGTGTGATCAGAGGTTAGACACTCTTCTAGGTTAGCTTTTATCCTAAACAACTTAGGATTTTGGCCTGCTTTAAACCGCGCCCATTTTAGATTAAGGGCCTTGAAATGGTATTAGTTGTATCTGGGAAATGGACCGTCCCCATGTTCATCATGAGCCACTTTCGTCAATCCAGTTACAGAGATGGCAGCAACTTCTGGTAGAAGCTGTAAGTCACCGCCTCACTCTATCCACCGAGTCCCAGCGGGAAAAAAGATAGAAAATACCGACGGTGCTTTTGGTATAGATAAGTCGAAATGGGACAACCTGGGCAGCCAGAGAACAAACTCACTTAACCCCATAGTCATCGTGTGGGTGTACATTGTCTGTGTCGCCCTCGTGGGCAGTGGTCTTTGTCACTGTCGTTGTGTTGATATTGAGAAGCGGAAAGACTTGGAACAAGCTTACAACGAGCGACAAGATTGCGACACCTATCTACACTTTTGTTGTCGCTTTTTTTCAGAGCAACCTTTATCAGAACGTGCTAGTACGCTAGATGGATCAACCGCACATCACGGGCGTCACAAAATGGAACCGGACATATTGACTTGGATGGACATGCATATCTGAACGCTTGAATGAGCCACCGTCGCTATAATATATTGTGTTGGAGCCGGCCTGGCTGTTAGTCAGCTGGTCGCAACACCACGACTAGTCATAAAAGCCCCATGGTCTCAACACCACCTGGGTTTAGATAGCAGCTTCATCTAAAGCGTTTACGTTTGTACTCTATCGGAGAGGCTTTATGGATCGTTTGATCAACTGATTATGGTGATTGTGTTTTGATTTATGTCTCTGCACGGATTGCAGCCCTTGTTCTTATTTATTTACAGATTTGGCCACGGACTCTCCCTGTCACTTATTCTCTTGTAGCTTTGCTTGAATTTTTGTTTGGGCTATTGATTGCATCACCTTCAAGGACTACCAAGGCTACATGCATGCCACCAAGGCTAATTTGATTTGCGTTTTATTTTTTTACATTTAATTATAATGATTAAAAAAAATATTGATCGATTGAATTGGAAAAGTGAAAACAAACAAACAGCCACTATCAAGCCAAGCTTTTTGCAGGCTACACCACGCCAACTTACTGTTTTCTGAAATTCCTCTCTTTTCGCTTCGTGTAGATTAACCCGCAAACGTTGCACAAAGTGTTTGGGCCGACGGGTCCGTTTCGCCACCTGGGAGTCTCGTCGGTGCCGCACTTTTGGCAAGCCATTGAGGCCACGCCCCTTCGTGTCTAGGTTGTTCAACATGTCAGATCGTCGTTCCAAAGCCGTCCACCTGTTTCTCACCTGCGCTCTCAAAGGAAGCCGCAAAACCGAACATTGTGTAAGGATACTGCGCACGGATATTGGACAGACTCACCCGTTTTGGCTTTTGGCAATGCCGCGAATCTTTCATCTTGGCCTCGGCGGCTTCTTGCAGCTTCCCAAGAGCAGAAATGCTGTCTACCTTGTCGATAATGTCCCCAGCCAAACGCTGCAGCGTATGCAGTTGATTCCGCTCCACCTCTGTAGACAGAGCACCGATGTGTGCGGGGAACCGTTTTGTCATTTGCGTGATTTCGCCAGCGTTCTGTTTGATCTGGTGTCCTCTCGCCTTGTCAGTTCGAATATCGTGATTGATTCGCGCCAACGCCAAGTGCCCGTACCCCGTCTAGGTTTTCGCTTTGCAGCAGTGCATGGAAGGAGAAGCCGCCAGTATAGCTATGGCTCTCTTGCCGGCCAGCAACCAGCGGGCTCCATTTACCGATCCCGTGAGCCGTTGGGGCTTCCAACGAATGCTGTGCAATCACTGGACTTTGACTAACGACGGACATTGAAAAATAGAGGCGCCAACATATGATGAAAACGGACAAGTTACGGCTGCGTAAAGTCACCACGGCCAGTAGACAAGTGTGTGGGTGAGTGAGGGTTGAAAATGAGCAGAAGGAGAACGGAGTGCTGGTCTGGGGTTGACTTGCAAATGTAGCTCCACGGGTGTCTTGACAGCTGGTTTGATGGCGCAGATCCTTAACCAGATGGGCAAATTTGCGGGGATCGCTGGACCCTGAAGTCTGACCAGATGCAGGGACCTAAGCTTGCAGTGGGCCTAGGGCAACATCAAGGCGACATCAGCGGTCCATTGAAGGGCTGCTGATGTGCCAAACAGCCAACCACTGTCGGTGTGTGTGGTGGTGGCAACGGCAAGTGGGTGAGACTAAACTAAAAAGGAGCATTTGGCCCGGTCAGGTTTAAATCCGTTCGTCCTTGTCGTGGCCCACGCAAGGGGTCGTCAACAGGGTACAGCATGACCATCAACAACATTTACCATTTCCCAGCCCAACGCGCCTGGATGGCCGCTAAATATATGTGAAGAATCCCTTTTTCAGCTGAATTGGAGCTGAGGAATCGTTGAAAAAAATGGCAGGCTTGGGCTTTAAATGCGTAAATGGGTTTATTCCATTCTCCAGAGTGTTCTGGGCCACAATGACGCAAGTCTTACGTCAATCCCCTGTCACTCCCACATGTATTCACAATGACGCTACCATTACATGACGAGTGTTGACCCTGCAATCTGTTTGGTTCTGTTGAGAATCGGTAAATGACTTATTTCCCACACCGTCAAAACATTCTGCAATGCAACCCGCTCCGTGATATTCACGCGTTCAAGCCAGCATCGTAATGCAGTAAGTGATGGACTAATTGGTGTAATGATCCTTTGAGTGCCATAAGACTGCATTTGAGTCATGGTTGGAGATGTTTTTCAAATTAAACGTATATCGTATCATTCTTCTGCTAAATTAGGTCATGCCACAAGTTACAATGATTTCTTGATCTACATAACGTTACATCACACTTCTAATAACCACATCATGATTCCAGCAGCCAGCGCCTATTTATACTAAATGTTTCTAACGGCTTTTTTCTTTTTCGAGTTCTTGACTCCCCTCCATCTACCCTTGACAGGCCAAGCACGCAGAGTTTCCCTTTCGGATAAAAATGTGTTGTGTAACATGCATAAATTCAGCTCCCACTCCGAAGTCTGACTCGGTTGGCTACCCTACAGCCAACCCAACAAAAGTCCCTTTTAAAATTGGTTTTACTAAAATTTTACTCAATGATCTATTTGGTAGCTTAGCCAGGTAAAGCTTAATGTTAGAATATTTAGCATGTAAATATTCATTCAGGTTACAAGTCATCCGGTAGCTACAAATGTCAAAAACCATCAACATGATTTGCTGTCGCGTGATGCATTGGTCAGGGACCAAAAACCCAGATACTGAAGCGACGCAGTAACTTCTGCAAAGGCCTGCGACACCGTTACAAGATTGGTCGACAAACCCAGTGATAGCGATCATAGGTGTAGGTAGTAGCCGCTATAACACGTATAGGGGATTTGATCTCCGATATCTCTGGCCTGGATGACAATTTCGGTGACTGTAGTTATTGCTAGATCTTTTACCTCAACCGGCAGCGGTTGCGATGGCAGGTTTATTGTCTTGGCCGTAAGCCTCCAGCTCTGTGACATTTATATTGGTTATAAGAAGAAAAGGTGGTTATAGACTAATTTCACTGGGGCTTTTTTCACTGGAGGGCCTTGTAATTAATTTTGCTCCCCATCTCGGGTCGCTTCCCGATGTCTGCTCCTATCAGCAGCGCCACCTTTTCTTGTTCCTGCGTCCTCCCGCTCAACGGCGAAAGCAACCGAATGCTAATCTTTACCAGCCCACCGGTGCGATTCATGAAATATGACTCCCACGTGGATTTGGGGGGAATTTCTCGTCCGTCACCGAGAATTTCATCTCGGAACCTCATCCCGATGCCGGCACAAGATAAACGGCCTCACCCCGATTTGCAGTTCCACACCGAGACCCACATAGCTTCTCTCGTATCGTGACATGACCGAGATCCGGCCCAGGAAATAGCACTAACATTGTGACTTTGTGGCGCTCCTTCGGAGGAAAGATCCGAGCATGAAATCTTGGGATGCTGCGCGGCGGCTTTTGCCACATGGTGAAGAGATGGAAACAGGTCGGAGCTCCATCATGTTATCTGAGCCGGGCGTAGGAATAGGACCGATTCTATCTTTGCGATTGCCGACATCGGCTGAAATGGATAGTGAACCATCAACGACTTACACAAGAAGAGAATATTTATTATTGACATGATGGCCTGAGTTTGAGATCATCACAGGTCGAAACACCAAAAGCACAACACAACACAATGGACACAAGAACTATTGGCTGGGTAAGAGACTCTTGCAGAGAGGCCTTCGATCTTCTTGCTAATATCACATTGATTACAGTATGGATTGGGATCCATGGGCTTCTTCATGGCCCTTAACCTCCATAAACAACTTAAATCCCAAGGGAAATCCTTAAAGTACTCAAACCGCACGCTCTCCAAGGGTGAAGCCCTAGCACAGGATGGAGCGGAAGCAAAGGAGAGCATTGTGGACCTCGCCCGGGAATGCGACGACATCTTTCTAATGGTACGCTCCAAATAATTTCTAGGGATTTTCTTTTGCTTATTAATTTCTAGGTTTCGACCGATGCCGTTCTCAAGAGTTTGATAAGTGAAATCTTGAATTCGGGTGTCGACTTGAACGGGAAGGCAATCATCGACTGCTCAACAACACACCCTGACACCGCTGTGGAGGTTTCCGGCATGCTTCAGGAGGCTGGCGCAGTTTTTGTGGCCTCTCCGGTATTTGGAGCGAACACCGTTGCCGAAGCAGGCCGGCTCCTGTTTGCCATGGCGGGCAACCAAGCTACTATTCAAAGGCTAGAGCCGTTGATTGTTGGCGTCATGGGCCGAAAAGTCGTCAACATGGGGGAAAACCCCAAAGATGCGGCTCTCCTCAAAATCACCGGGTAAGCACACCCCCCCCCCCAAAAAAAAAAAAAAAATTACAAATTATAGTTACTAACGATTACTTGAAGAAACGTGCTTCTTGTAGTTTTCCTGGAAGCCATTGCGGAGGCCCAGGTTCTTGCTGAAATGAATGGCGTGGGCACCAAGGTCATGGAAGAGATCATCTTCGAAAACTTCGGACCCGTGCTAGGAGGATATTCCCGCCGGATGACAACCGGTGCCTACGCCCCCAAAACAGGCCAGGCAGGGTTTGCTGTCTCCAATACCATCAAAGACGCCAAGCACGCTTTGCGTATTGCACAGGGGCTAGACGTCAGGATGCCGGCTCTGGACATTGCCACCAACAACATGTTGAGTGCAAAGGCTTATGGCGGTCAGAACCTCGATGGGGCTGCTCTTTACGGAGTGTTGCGAAGCCAGGCTGGTCTACCATTCTGGTCTGAAGAAAGCCGGCAGGCATAGCTGCCTAAACACCATCAAAAATGCTTAAGAGAAACGTATAGAAGTAATGAATAGAAGTGATACCTGATGATTATCCTAATGATGAATAATTGATGACATCGTGCAAGCTTTTCCTCCATTACTGCAATCTCCATAGCCAACCCCCACGTAGCTATCATTCGCTCCACAACGATCCATCCCTTCTTTTGTCTCCGACGCCGGCAAGCCGCCGAACCCCGTAGCTCCATTATTGCCACCATAGTTCCGGCCGCATGTTGTGTCGAACTCGGGATCTTGGTCGATCGCATGGGTGGTATCGTTCGAACCGAGACGTAATCGTCCGGGATGTAGAGCTTGGCGCTCGCTCGATCTCGAGGTAGTTTCTGTTGATGCAATGGCCTACTGCGCTTCCAATGAGCATACGAACTCAGGTGATCTCAATCTGTAGGGAAAGGCCGTTCGATAAGCTAAGCCGGCTTCAACTCTAGTGGCGGGAAGCAAAAGGATGGCAATTGCTGTCGATAAGGTTTTCAAATTCAGGCTGCTTTCTTCAGGTTCTCTTCAGGTTTTCTTCTTCATGGCCCGAATCTGCTCGACTTCCTCAATTTCCTTTCTTTCTATTTTAGACGCATCAACGATTGACTCTCGACTCGGACGCAGGGTTTTCAACTTACTGTCCGCTTGAGTATACATTTCGTGCAGACCTCTTTTTATAGAGTTGAAAAGGGCAAGGACAGCCTTGAGGTGACCAATGGCACTCGGTGTGCTGAAAGCGTTGGGATAGTTGACCATGAAGTTCAGTCTGTCCCGAGCGGCACTGTGCCCAGCACCGCACATTAGCAGGGCCACGCACGAATTACCCTCGACCCTGAAATGTGGGGAATTGAGTGCAAATCGATATAGGCTCATAATGGTCGGAATGCGCGCTGCAGTAAGTAATGTACAGAATGTGGGCGAGCGTTTCTCGAGCGGCGCAACGGTTGAGGACACGACCGTTGCCAAAGGCACACTAGCGAATTGGTGCTTATTTGGGGGAAGGCGGTTTTCAGATCCACAAGAATGTTTACTCACCAGGCGGCGGCTGCAACCCATGAAAAGATGTCCTTCTCCGCCTGCGTGCGCTTTGCCACCCTGGTCGCAGCATCCGAATGCTTGTCACTCTTGGCGATCCGGATCGACTTCTCCGCAACTGCAATGCGGGCGGAAAGATAACCAACAGAGTGTTTGTACGAAGCATGGAATCGAGTCATCTCCTTGTTCCAGTTCTTGCGCCGGCCCGTGTCATTGGGGTCGCGCGTGGATATAAGCCGCATTTGGAATTGATATTCGGACAAGAGATCCCGTCCATTGAGTGAGGGGCACATCTGACTCAATTGCTTGAATTTAAAATCCACTTTCGGATGGAGTTTGGGTGATTTGGTGGGAGAAGTGGTACTGCAGCCCATGATGGTACACTAGTGTTCAATCGGAGGGTGGCGGCAGTTTGGACACGACAGATGATTGAGTTAGATAGCGAGGAAGGATACAAGAGTGACGGTAATTAAGCGAGACATGATATATTTATGTTACTCATGAGCGCTTCATTCGGGGTAGTACATCGCCACAGAGGCAAAGCCACCGCGGCATAGCATGAGGAAGGGCAACGGAGGCCTACTCCCAGCTCATTACCTCAAGGCTCACATCTATCTGCTTTGAGTAGAGGTTCGCTTATATTCCATTTTAATTGGACCGGATCTAGTTCTCGTCGCACCCGTCTTCCATAATTGCAACAACTTGAACCCTCTTGAACTCAAGCGTACGGAGAAATCAAGAGAGGCCGCCAGGTAAGTGCTCTTTCATCCCCAAGCTCTCAACACCACTATTGTGCTATCATCCAGATCGGTAACCGCATGGGCAGTGATTTACGGAATTGAAGAGTGACAGCCGCGGAGAAGAAGTGATTCACCAAAAAAAAGAGAAGGTGATTCATTGACGACGCGGCTAACTATGGTGTAACTATCCAGCCAGATTTGGACGACTCTTGTGTAATTTGATAAATCTGTGAGCTTTCATTATTGCGAATGCATTTGATCACAATTGCTTGGTTCTTGCATATCTTTGTACAATAATTGTGCTTTCGGGTCCTAGATTTTGTATGTATTTTGATCTCTTGGTCAGCCTAGGCATTTTCTGCCCCCAATAGACCATTATTCATTGGTCGCTAAGGCAGACCAAAATCTGACCAAGGTCTAGATTTCATCTCAGGAATGTTACGGAACTGGTGGCTTGAGGCTGCTAGACCGGTTAGGTCTAGCTTGGCTTGGCGGCGAAGGTAAAAATGCCTCCTCAGTTAGGCATCCAGTATATCTCTTCGAGATAAGAAAGTCCAAGAGGGAATCTCCAAAATACCACTCCAAAATGTTGTGCGAGAACTGCAAAGCTGTCTTTGACCAACCTCTGACCTTTGTTCAGAAACAGTGGCAGTGGGACCGCTGGGAGGCTCGGCATGAGTACTCGACCACGCTCTCTGGGCTCAGACAAAATGCCGAGTACTGCTACGGCTGCCGCGGCCTGCTGCGCAAGTCGGAAGAAGCGCTGGAGGCATCGAATGCCCCAACGATGCAGGAAAGCAGCCAGCTACAAATTTCCTACTTTCTCGCAGCACAGGCAGATAAAGAGAAGGGCACCACCCGTTTGTGGAACACGGTGTATTATGAAGGAGTCAGACTCGGCACGCAAACAGTTTGCCTTGAAAAAGCGCCAGAAGAAGGTAAGGATTAAATACTTGTTTGCTCCAGTGCATTGCGTTGACTCAAATGCCCGTAGCCGAGAGCAAGGTCTTCAGCTCCAATACTGGCTCCACCGAGACGCTTGACGAGGTGAGGGGTTGGCTTGAGGACTGCCGCACTCATCACACAAAGTGCTCTACCAGATTGACAGGTACATGGTATCCTACTCGTCTTATCGAAGTCCAGCCAGATAGCCTGCGGCTGATCGAAACCGCCGAGGCTGGCCTGTCGGAGCCGTATGTGAGTCTCAGCCATTGCTGGGGTGGGGCCCAGATTCTGAGGCTGGAAAACAGCACGCTTTCTGCTTTGAAGGAAGATATTCCGTTCTTGAATCTGCCAAAGAACTTCCAAGATGCAGTTGTAACGCTTCGGGGTCTCGGTCTCAAGTATATTTGGATCGACTCGCTCTGCATCATCCAGGACTCGGACGAGGACTGGAAGCAGGAAGCACAAATGATGGCCAAGGTGTACCAGTACGCACTCTGCAACATTGCAGCAACTAATTCCAAGGACAGCCATAAAGGCTTCTTCAAAGAAAGGAATATCAGCTTGGTGACACCAAACATACTCGACCTCGACAACGACGCATTGAAGGGACGGTTCTACCTCTTTGATGAGGACTATTTCGGCCAGGAGATTGACGATGCGCCTTTGAATCGGCGATGCTGGGTCACGCAAGAGCGTATTCTTTCCAGGCGCATCATCCATTTTGCATCCGACCAGGTTATCTGGGACTGCGCAGAGCGCGCTGCAAGCGAATCAATACCACGTATGGCCCCACTGCCCACATCAGCGGCGGCCAACAACAGGATCGGCCGCAAGCAAGGTTCGCCGTTCCAAAAGTCTCCAGCGTCGCTGGATGAAAGCCTCACTCAGTGGGCAAGAGTTGTCAACACTTACTCGGCGTGCGGCCTGACTGTTCTTGGGGATAAGCTGATCGCCATGTCCGGCATGGCCGAGCTTCTGCGCAACCAGATCAAGCTGAAGCACTGCGCGGGCCTGTGGTTCCCGCACAAAATGGAAATCCAACTAACGTGGTACATTGCGAACTTGAAGCCAAGGGACTTTTACCGGAATCACCTTGCCCCCACGTGGTCCTGGGCGTCCGTCAACAACACGGTGGTTATGCAGCAGCTGGCCGACTTCGAAGGTTACGACATCATCCCACTTGCCTCCATCACCGAGGCAAGAATACATGAGGAAATGTGGGATGATCGGTCCATGACAGCTATGGGCTCATTGCGCATTCGCTGTATCCTAAATCCCGTTCAGCTCAAGGGAGATGCACGCGACCATTCCCTCCAGGGCAAAGGGATGGAACACTTGAACTCGGTGCACCTCGATTCGCTGGACGTGATCGGTGCCAAGAACTTCTACTTCGTGCCGCTGTTCGACCTCCAAACACCAATGTCGCTTACAGACAAGTGGAACGTTTCTTCAACCATGCAAGGATTGCTCTTGCAAAGCGAGAGTGGAAGTCCAGGCATCTATCGGCGGTGTGGCCATGTCGTCCTTACGGGTCAAATTATTGAGGAAACGAAAGCCTTTGATCCGACATACGAAGCTCTCAGGTCACCTTCAGGAAAGGAAGGCTTGCCCTGCATAAACTACGACCCGGCGACTGGTCATTTCATTACGCTAGTATAAGTATTTGAGAACATTTAATGTCATTACTTTCTGACTCTTTATTACTTCGCGGCGAAATATTTTCGGCCAACGTAGGATTCATATAGCCCCTCTTTCCTATCAATTAATTCACTGGTATCTTCATCTCATAAGCAACTGATTATCTAAGTTGAGAGCCGTCCCTCGTCAACGCCCACTCTGCCAAGATCTCGGGACTCTCCTCCACCACCTCCTTGCACTTCATGTACCACCTCCAATGACGCTCCCACGGCTCAAACGTGCGTCTCCAATAATCGCACCAGCTGTCCATATTGCGCAGAGCCGGGTCAACATCGCCGGCCTGCTTGATCTCATCCCACATACCCAACCACTGGTCCAGGCGTTGCTTGAGCAGGGCCACATCGTCATACGTGAGTTTGTACGTATAGTCCTGGCGCATGCACCGGGTTTTTAGCCTCATTTTCTCAATTTCAGCTCTATAGCTGTCGGGCACTTTTGCGGGCCACATGGTTGTCAGCGTGCTGAAGCCGCTCTTCAGCTGCCCCGAGATGTGAAGCAGCTGACATTCAATGAGTAGCACTATCCAGCGCAACAGCACACTGGTAAGCTCCTGTTCGCCGTTGGCTGCTGCAAAACAAGAATTGCAACTCGATTCACTGAGAAGTTCTTCGTTTATTTCTCTTCCATCCCAGTTTCTCCTACTCACGTTCATGGCTGAGCTGGGTTTCCAGTGATGATAGAGGCCCCCGAGTCGGAAATCCCGTATCTCTTTCCAGCAGCGACATCGCGGGCAGCGCGCCATGTACAGCCCCCAGTTGTGCGCCCAGGAACCGCTGTACAGCTTGATGCCGTCCTGGGTCCCTGAGCTGCTGAAGACTGGTCTCTTGCGCTCCACGAAATCCTGGAAACGCGGAAACCAGCGGTCCAGAATGGTGTTGAACACGAATAGTCGGCTTGTAACGACTGGTAATTTTATCGTGTCAAGAGGTCCTGTTAGCCGCCCTCTCAACTCTCCCCGCACGAATCTGCACTCGTTGCATCTCCGAAAGTGGCGCATGTTTCCGCAGCGTTCCAGTTCATAGGACAGCACCTCCTGGTCAATGATTTTCCGCTTTTCGGCGTCGTCCATGGCGTCAAAGTCAGCTTGGCTCATTTGGTGGAACTCGCCGACTCCGTATTTCTTGAACATTTCATGCCGCGGTAAGTCGTAACCAATGGTGACGCAGAAGCCATACCGCTGGCGCAGCGTTAGTTCATCCTCAGTGACCTCCCGGGCACCACGTCTTCCTCGATGGGTCCGCGATCGACTCGTGTGGCCGGCAGGCTCCCATGTGCTGGGCAGACACGAGGCAGGAGACGCAGGAATGGGCTTGCGATAGCGAAGTCTGAGAAGAGAGTGGTTGTCAAAATGCCTGTGGTGAAGGAGCCGGACGCAGTCGGCGCAGGCCCAGCGCATTGATTCCCACCGGTCGTCGGTCCACCAAGGGTTCAGAGCGTCGTTTCGAGCCCGATAGGAGTAGCTTGGTCCCCCATGTTCGGCGTAATTCTCCAGAGCAAGCAGTCTCTCCACAAAGTGCTTTTTCTTCGGGTCAACTAGGTGACGAAAGCGCGGGCTGGTCTGGCTGATTGAAATGAGGCTGATGGGATCGAGTAGGCGAATAATGGAGCACTGTAGCTCTGTCGGTAGTGTAGAGAGTGACATTTTGCGGCGTTGAAAGACATCAAAAAGCTGCACACGCAAAATGCAGGGACAGGTTAAACATATTTATCCAATCTGATTGGGATCTACGTCACCAGTTGAGGTGGCCAGGCTAAGTGAGTCAGCTCGGCATGCCACAACCGCTAAACAACGCGCCATCACACGCCTCATCTGCATAAAAACTCGCTTAACCTCCGCCCAACCCCTCTTCCGACTCGAGGGCAAATTGTTTTGACAGCGGGCCAAAAACAATCCGGGGTTCCTAAAATTAGTTCTGGCGTTTTTTGAAGGCGGTATAGGGTCTCCAAGACTTTAGCATCACTCGGTTGCCTCTGCGGGAGCTCCATGTTTCATGCTTCATCAATTACGCTAAAGAGACGAAATGAAGACAAATATCGCGCATCAGTATGTGGCTGGTGTCACACTGAGTCGTCCACCATCAGTCAGTACACAGTTGCCGTTGCAATATGCTCCTGCTCGTGATGCCAAGTACAACAGCGGGCCCATGATATCCTCGGGCAAACCTGCCCGCTCAGCCGGGATTTCATTCAGTGGGTATGCTCCTTCCACTGTAGGGTTCTTTCCATGGATCAAGTTAGTCGTAAGATCTGTGGGGAACACTGGTATTATTTTAGCGTCTGTTCATAGTCGGGAAAGGGCGGGGAAATGCTCACAACCCGGACACAGCACATTGGCGCGGATTCTGTAGGGTACGAGGTATGTGGCCAACACTTTCAACATCATTGTTGTGGCAGCCTTGCTTGTACCGTACGCAAACCCAGCTGTAATCTTTCTGTTGAAGCTTCCAATGCTGCTCGTTGCAATAATTTGACTCCTGCCTCCTTGATAATCTGATCGTTTGTTACCCTCGTCGAGCAGCCCCAGGAATGCAATCGCTGTGTAAAAGACTGCTGTGCAGTTGACGTGATAGGTACTCGTGAAATCTTCCATGGGGATATTCAGTAGCGTTTCCTGTAATTCAGAAATGCTTGCACCAGGAGCGACACTTCCTGAGGGCCCTGCGACACCCGAATTTGCAACAAGAAGGTTGATGTAGCCTACATCTTTCTCGATAATTGCTGTCGCTTCCTTGAGGTTTTCCTTATTTGTGACATCACATTGGATGGGAACAACATTATCCAATCCCTCGAAACAAATTAGACCAGCTCTCTTGGTTGTGGGGTTTGTGCTCACAATGTCTTTGACAGCCGCCTCCAGCACTTCTTTTCTCCTGCCAATGATGTAGACCTTCTTGGCTCCGTTCTCGGCCAAGGCACGTGTCATGAAAAGGCCCAATCCTGGATTCCCGGGTGAGTTTTTGGGGTTTGCTGTAATTAGGAAACGGTTGAGCGCTACGTACCACTTCCACCACCAGTGACCACAGCAACAATGCCGCTGATGTCGAACAAATTGGTTGATTTGGTTTGTTGGCTCATGGTTGTGTTTGCGAAAGGTCCAGGAAGTGTACAATAATCGATAGTTTGTACATTCACCAGATGGGCCGTCGATAGCAGATAAATATAGAATCGGATCTCGGCGTGGCTTTCCTGCCACAATGACACCCGCTCCTGGCATGCGTGTTTGGGTGGTGTGGCACACCATTACCGGGTGCGCTTGCCGTTCTTGAGGTCCAGGAGCGCTAAAATTCCGCGGTTGAGGGTTTACGTGCGCTTCTGAAAGGCGCCACGCTACCCCACCTGCCAAATCAAGCTCTATTTCTTTCAGCCCATCTGCGATACGCGACTTCTAAGCATTAATAGCAGAAAGGGTATTCTAGGAAGGTGGGGTTCGGGTATGAGCTTCAGACCTTAGATGTAGGTGTTAAGGTAAACAATATGCGTTCGTCTTGATTGTTTCTCTGCGAGGAGTCATGATTTTATGGTGATTGGACTGGAACATGATTTGGGTATTCAAAGCAAAAAGTACTGAGATAGAAAGCATCCAACATGTGCCATCAAAGAAATAAACGCCTTTTAATTTATTAATTGTTCCTCATCCTCCTTTATGTCCTCGTCTATATAGCTCGGTGGACTAGGCCATAGATCCTTATAAAATGGAGGAATCTCATTTATCCACACAGCATTCTCCATCGACGTGTCGGCTATTGCAATTTTGAATTCCATCCCCAGCATTCTTATCCCCCCGGTGCGAATGATGTAATCCGTACTTCCTTCCTGCAGAATTTCTGCGATAAAAACCAGTTCAATGGCCAGGTAGTGCACCACTTCCACGTCCCCGTCGCCATAGGCATCACGCGTAAACACCCGGTGATGATTTAGTAGTTTCGAGCTGAGAGAAATATCCAACTCCATTCCCCCGCTCCCGTTTTCCTTGTCCAGCTGCCACCCGCTGTAAAAGTCCTTGCCGGCAAGGACCCGGGATTTTGTCCGGGCTCGGCTTCGCTCCTGGAGTTGCCCTGCTGAATGCTGCTGGCAGGGCTCTGCGGCTGTTTTTACGAGCTCCTTCAGTCGCCATGAGCCCTTCTGTACGCACCAGACCAGCGAGTCACGGCCCTGGCTCGTTTGACTCCGTAATCGGTTGAAGCTGAGCGTGATTTTGTTGGGCTCGAGAGGGTTTATCACCGAATTATAGTGACACCCTATCTCGATTCCAGTGGAGGGGGATGTCTTAGTGTATGACAGGGGGCAGTCGGGGATGGAGAGCCGGCGTCTGACTGGGATGATGCGCTCAAAGACCATAGATTTGACATTATCACCGGGTTGCGACTCGGCAATTCCTCGCTTGTAAATCACTTCGGCCCTGAATTCATAGTAGATGGAAACAATGGGCGTGTGTATAGATGCTTTCGAGCTGCTCGGTATATCGATGCTGAACTCGAAATCATGACGACCCTTTCGCAGCTTCGTTACTTGGCCAATGAGTTGCCAGGACTTGATTTCAACTCTCTGGTGCTTGCACTCCGAGCAGCCTTTTCGAACAGGCTGCTTGTACTTGATGTGCACAAAAAGAGCGCCGATGAAGCTCTGGATCTGGACGCAGTCCCTGAGAACATGCAGCTGCAGCGTTCCGGAGAGAGCGGGCCCCGACAGCTCGCCATAGTCAAGGATTATGGTAGACGGGCTCGTGATTTGCCAGTCTATTGACACCTCCCTGCTGTAGTTCTGGGGAAGGAGCTGGTTCAGCGGCCGCAGCAGCTTGCGGGCAAGCTTTGAAATGTGGGCCGGCGCGGGTGGAGGAGTCAACTGCAACATTGGAAAGTCGCTTGTCAAGGTAATATCACAATTATCAATATCCCAAGCCCACGAATTATGAACAGATGGGGTTTTTGCAAAATTAGAGCAGGAAGGCAGGTAGGGACAGGTAGCATTTGGGAAAAAAATTATGAGGAATCAGAAATACGACTCTCCGCCTTTGCTTTTTTTTTCTCCTCCCTTTTATTTCAATCCTGCAAAGAGCGCACAGCATCTTTGTTGTTTCCGTGTCCCTCAATCTCTCGACATGGTAATTAAATGTCGTTTCAGCGGTTTCATTTCGCCATCTCGAGCCATGTCGCTTTGATGGCAGGCATTAAAAATGTTGTGCAGTCTGCCTCAACAACTTGTCAAAGCGCGGAGCTTGGGCGCTGTTTAAGCAACCCGGGACCGCTCCGGGCCATGGGGAGTGGGTCCCCCGCGGTAGCGCGAACGGCCACCCGCCGCCCGTGCTGGGCCTGGGCCTGGACCCTCTCTCCCCCTTTGTACTGTACTGAGTTTTGTACTGAGGGGGAACAAGGGGATGGAAGGCATTATTCCTGTAACAATGTAACAATCACGAGTCGTTTTTTGTGCAGCTGCGTGGTTGGTTGGTTGGCGGTGGGTGAAACTAGCCCTAGGGGGTGGAACTGGAACAATTTATGATTGCACAAAAACCGGCAGTGGTGCGTTGAATTGACCACGTCGTTGTACTGGCCAGGTACTGAGGGGCTGGGGAATGCCGCTGCCTCGCTAGCGGGATGATCAAATCTGCTGGCCAACCCCAATGCAAAGACGTGCATCGCGCGTTGGATTAGGTGTCCTGATCTCAGCAAAAAAAAAAATATATTTATCTACTCCTGAAGTCGGTGTGCGGTAGCAATTGAGCTCCCAACTCAGTTCCTCCTTCGCACCTTACCGCCATGGCTTCCTCCAAGAAAGAGGCCGAGCAGCTCGAGGGCGACATCACCTTCGTAACCACGCCGCCCGCGGAACCGTCCAAGTTTCAAGTCCAGGACTGCGGAGTGAAATTGACAAACGTGAGCAATTGGCCCATGCCCAAGTCTCAAATTCCCCAGAGAGAGGAGCTCAGAAACTGACCACATGCAATTTTTTTCTCACAGGCTGCCGCGATTCCCAACCCTCCTCTCCCCGCAGACGGCCCCGGAAATGAAACCTTTTCGAACCTCGTCCTCATCGGTCTCCTTCTAGGTGTCCCAACATGGTTCTCGTGGACCCTCGGCGGCGGTTTCTACACCACCACCTTCTTCATCCTGGTGCTCCTCTTCCCGATCCTCATTGTCGTCTGGTTCGTCGCCTCGCGCGTGTCCCCCGCCGCCGACAGCCATGTCAAGTACCCCAACCGCCCAATTGAGGAGTACCTCGACTTCAAGAGCGAGGCCGACCGCGCCCAGTGGAACGGCCGCCGCAAGATCCCCATGCAGACCTTCATCGACAAGTACCTCGACGGCGAGCTCGACCTGAAGGGAGACTGCCTCGACATTCTCGAGTACCGCCACGACTGGGCCACCTGGGCCTTTACCTGGCCCCTCTTCAAGTTCATCCTGGCTGGCTTCGGCCCCAGCGTCCTGTTCCACACCCGCGCGCAGGATGAGGACCAGATCCGCCCCACCTACGACACTGGCAACGACCACTACAGCTATTTCCTGGGTCCTCGCATGATCTACACCAGCGGTATCATCTCCGACCCCTCGCGCGAGGAGACGCTGGAGGAGATGCAGGACAACAAGATGGCCCTGGTCTGCGAGAAGCTCGATCTCAAGGAGGGCGAGACCATGCTCGACATTGGTTGCGGTTGGGGCTCCCTGGCCCGCTTTGCCTCTGTCAATTACGGTGCCAAGGTCACTGGAGTCACCATTGCTCGCAACCAGACCCTGTGGGGCAACGATGGCCTCCGCCGCTCTGGTGTCCCCGAATCCCAAAGCCGAATCCTCTGCTCTGACTACCGTGACATTCCCAAGCAAAAGTTCAACAAGATCACCCAATTGGAAATGGGCGAGCACGTTGGCATCCGCAAGCTCACCGGCTTCTTCCGCCAGTGCTATGACATGCTTGAGGATGATGGTGCCATGTATGTTCAGCTGTCTGGTCTCCGTCGTGCTTGGCAGTACGAGGATTTTGTCTGGGGTCTGTACCTGAACAAGTACATCTTCCCTGGTGCTGATGCTTCTACCCCTCTGTCGTACTACATCATGTGTCTTGAGAGCGCTGGATTTGAGGTCAAGAGGTGAGTAAAAAATTAACAACCCATGTCCGCTGCATATACCATTCAGTTTGCTAACACCAATTGCAGCGTTGACACCATCGGTGTTCACTACAGTGGCACTCTCTGGCGCTGGTACCGCAACTGGCTCGGAAACGCAAAGACCGTCAGGGCCAAGTACGGTGAGCGCTGGTACCGCATCTGGGAGCTCTTCCTGGCCTGGTCCACCATTGCCTCCCGACAGGGTTCCGCTACTTGCTTCCAGTTTGTCGTAGTCAAGAACCTCAACGCGACCCACCGCATTGACGGTGTCGCTTCTCAGTATGGCGTCCACGGTCCCATTGCCGCTGCCAAGGCCAAGTCCAAGGCCAAGTTCCCCGCTGTGGCCTAAAGAGGTCAGCCTCTCCAAGATACCGATGAATCCTGGAAGAACCGCTTGGTCCTGCTTTATGGTGTAGATCAGTGTGGTTAGTCAGCCTATCAACGGACTCGATCTCCAACATATCTTCGGGTAGTTCAATTTGGTGCACAGGGTTATTGCTCTAGCGCCATTACGACGAGAAAATGACGGACATGACAAAATAATTAGAGGATTGAGTCGAGGGGAAGACTGTATCAAGGCAGTGTAGCATCAGTGAAAAGTATGGACATAGAAGATGTAATCAAACTCTGATCCTACTGCAAAAGGTTCCATGCCATCTCATCATGCTTCACCGTGAATGAAAGAGAAAAAAAATATCGGCGTATTGACTGCAGAGTAATGCAAACGGGTATTTTATTAGGGTATTATGTAGATGTTTTCCTTTATAGCCGTGAATCCAGTGAACCTGCACCTTGATTGAATCTAAGCAGCGGACTGCTCGCTGTCGGACTTCTCGCCCTCGGCCAAAGTCTGTTGGTTGTTGAGCTTGGGGTTGCGGAGAGCGATGGAGAAGGCAATGAGGGGAACGCAGATGCAGATACCAGTGATGGTAAGAAGACGCTGCACGTGCTGGTACGACTCAACAAGGGCCTCGCGCTCGGGAGTACCCATGGGGTATGTGAGAGCGGCAGTGAAAGGATCGCCAAAGGCAGCGACGGCCAAAGTCTCGTTGATGCCAGCAAGGTTCTTGGCCAGAGTTGAGGGCAGAACCTGGGTCCAGATGGCTCCGGAGACGGAGTTTCCAAGAGCGGAACCGACATTGTAGGTGGCAAGGTAGACACCGGTCATGACGGCCAGGTGCTCGTGCTTGACGGCGGACTGGAGAGAGGCCTGAGCAGGGTAGGGGAACATACCACCAGCGATACCGAGGAGAACCTGGGCGCCGATGACACCAGCCTTTCCGCTAGATGAGGGGTCTCCACGGTAGCGGATGAGCAGACCGAAAGCAACCAGGAAAAGACAGGTACCGCAAACGATAAAGACTTTGAGGCGGCGAACCTTGTAGACAACCAGACCGAGGAGGGTTCCAACAATAACACTGGAGAAGGAGTAGAGCGAGGTGACTCGGGTGGCAGTGGTGATGCTGAAGTTGAAGGCGACAATGAGGACGGTGTACAGGTAGTCACCCTGCATGGTCCAGGCAAAGTTGAGCAGGACGGCGATACCCATGGGGGCCCAGATGGCGCGGTCCTTCATCAGGGTGAAGGGGACAAGAGGGTGAGGCGCGCGGAGCTCCCAGACAATGAAGGCGGGGATGCAGAGGAAGCCAATAACCAGAGGGGCGATAATGTGGCCGCTGGACCACTTGCTGGCGAAACCACCGGCCAGGGTCAAGGGAACGAGGATGAGAGCAAAGATGGCAATCATCAGAATCACACCAATGACGTCCAAGAGCCAGAAGAGCTCAACGGTGAAGCTGCGGGCACCGAGCTGCTGGAAGGAGCTCGTGTAGCTGTCGAGGAGACCCTGCTTCTTGGCGCGGCGGCCAACAACGGTAAGGCTGATGATGAGAGGCAGAGCGCAGACGGGGTAGATGATGCACCACATGCCGACACCCCAGTGCCAGGTGGTGACGCCCAGGACAGCCTCGGTGATGTCTCCGCTGACCCAGGTGTTGATGATGAAAGGCAGGGCGGGGATGTAGCTGAAGAAGAGACGAGCTCGGGTGGAGGTGATATCAGCAATGATGACCTCGATAAGCAGGATGATCATGGTGTAGCCAATCTGGTAGAGAATGGCACCGGCAGCGAACTGGGAGACATTGGCGGAGACGGACTCGATGATGGTTCCCAGGACGTAGAAGAAGACGGACAGGCAGATGAGCTCGACACGGCCGAAGACATCAGCAATCTTGGCGGCAGTGGGCTGGGCAGCAGCAGCAATGACGGCGCGGAGGGTGGCGACGGTGGACACGAGCGACTGGTTGGCGAAGGACGAGGTGGCATAAGGCTGGTAGACGTATCTGACGGTTCCATCCAGACCGTAGGCGTAGGCGACGAGGAAGACGCTCAGGAAGATGAAGACGCGGTCCGTGGTGGTGATGACGGACGAGATGGCCTCGATACGGGCGACACCAGGCGACTTGATGTCGCGCACAGCATCGGCAGCCGTCTGAGGCACCTCACGGTCGATGACGCCGCCAGTCTCCTTGGCTTCGGCCTCCTTGAGCGCGGACATTGTTGAACAATGAGCAGATGAAGATTGAGAGAAGCAGGTGTTTGCTTGCGGCTCAGGCTCTCTCCTGCGGTGGTGGTTGAAAAAAAAAAAAAAGGTTGTTCAGAGGGTGGGCGTTGGCAGGTAGATATGGACGATCATTGCCCGATGGCCTCCACCAAGATTGATTAGATAAATTGGCAGGATTTTTTTTTCTTTCTCTCTCCGTAGTATAGCCTTTTCGTCCTCAATCCTGCGAGCCCGGCTTGTCGGTCGTTGTCGTGTTAATCAGATGGAACTAGAGAAAGACGAGGCATCAGAAGACCACCACCATCGGCTCACTAAAGGGAACTAGCAGCCAACAGGAGCCCCCGTCGCAGCAAGCCACAGGGACGGGAGGCGACAGGCCAAGCTCGGCGCACGCCATGGCACTTTGCTAACGAAAGGACCGAGCTCGGACATGGGAGGGGGCCAAAAAAACGTTGATTTGTCCAACCCGCGCGAGTCTTGGCGTGGGTAATGGAAAAAAGTCAATCCATTATTTTCAGAAATCCATCCTTCGGCCGCTCGCGTGGCGACAAACCGGACGGACTGGGCTACGTGCAGGGATGCAGGCTGCAGAAACAGCAATCAGAAAGAAAATTACAGTACAATGGATAAAGTGGGCTTTTTCACCTCTTTACCTTGTCTTTTATTCCCGTTTATTCTCTGTGCTTGTGTGTTTTATTAGAATACAAGAGAAAAAAAACTTACAGTGTTGCCCCAGCCCACTGAAAACATCCCGGAGGATCTACTTCCCTACAGGCGGCCGCGTACGTTCAAAGGGAAATAACATTTCGATAGTTTTGGGTTCAGCCTCGAGCTAGCTAGCCTGTCTGTACTCCATCGGACTGCACCACTCCATCGAGATGCAAAAAGTAAACGTTAGTCACTGTCAGTGATGTGATGATGGCTCTAATCGCACCTGCGTGACTACATGCCTACCTACCTACACTACACTGGGACTCTTTTCCGCAGCCCGCTTCCCTGTCCGCGCCCTCCGACTCCCCGCAGAAAGAATGCGAGGTGCATCATCCCTACATAGTAGTACACTTTACTTTACAGGCGTCATGACGCCCATGCCGACTTTAAACAGCTGCCTAGCAGTTGGCCCCCCACCCCACGCTTATCCATGTCCAGCTATGGAGTAGCGCGAGCTCTTGGTGATGCGCGTGTGAGGCCTTTTTCCCGTCCGTGTTGCCCTCCCTCCCGCCACTGAGGAAGAGGGTGCCGTGCCCCCTCCGCCCAGCCTCAGACATACACACCCAAGGAGGGCAGCGGCGCGGACTCACCGACGCAACCAGCCCAGCAGCATCCTGATCTTGATCGTGGGAGCGCTCGCCGTGGGTTGCATCAAGCATGGTTCGGGCCTGGCGTGGACCCCTGTCCTGTGGCCCTTTGTCTTAGCGCCAAAGCTCAGCGCCACGCAAACGGTAATGATTCTCGCTCCAACATGTGAGGACATGCCGGCTCTCGACGCTGAGTGGCTGCGTCGCGCTACAGGGACATCCAGCAAGTACCGAAGGGGCTTCATGTACAAGATTCAGGCCAAGCAAGAGAGCTGGTGCTGGTCAGTTTCAGCAGTTGGTTGCTGAAGAACGGGGAACTTCTCTGCTTCTTCCTGCCTGCTGCTGTCATCATCCCGTTTGTTCAACCGTCATCGAAATGCCTCACTCAGAAAATTACCCACGACAAGGATGCTGATTCCCTTGGGCTTACCTCTCTCTTCCCGTCTCTCTCTCGTTAGCGCCGCGAAATATTCCCGTAGCTCGTGGCAGACCGCAAATTCACCGTCTTCAGCCTCCTCGGCCCCCCGTCGTTGACTGGATGCCTCGCCCGTGGAGCACCCGTCAGTATTGGGATGTCGACCGAAATGCAAGGTGCTTCATGTGGATGCAACGTGACCTCGGTCCACACCGGGTGATCCTACTCTAGCACACTGCGAGCGTAGCGGGATCAGATTAGCTTCTTTGGTAGGCACCATCTCATTCGTACCTCCTCCTATGAACGTCAGGTCGTGTCATAGCCTGAGCTTTTGGCGCGCCCACCAGCAAAATTTTGGCTCCAAACGATCCAAACGAGGGTCTCAGTAGCTCTCCCTCAGAGAGGAAATACGCCAGAGAGAAACGGTGAAGTGAATAAAATTATCAGATGGTCGTAGAGTTCAGCCTCTTGCTAGATTAGATCCAAAGGTTCCTCTAGCTAGCCTCTGTAATGTTTTTTTTTTCTTTCTCTTTTGCCGCCTTCGTCCAAGCCACTACAGTCATCCATCGATTCATGCCCGATCCGCCTCCCCTGTCTTGCTCCCCAAAAGCATCCCACGCGATCACGGCCAACCCAAGTGATGATTACCGGGGGTATGGAATGCTCCACCCCATGTGCGAGCCGTGGCGTCACCCTGATGTTGCTGGACCCTGGGCACACAAACTGAATTTCCACTACCCGCGCGCATCCCGAGGCGTCCGAGGAGCGAATCGACTCTGCATGTTACATCGGACCTGAACTCGTGGGTCGGAATCCGATGTTCTGGGCCTCGTAACAGCCCCGTAGAACCCATCTCGCTGGGGCTCGACTGGCTAAGGGCGAATTGACTCAAACCAACCCTTTCTCCTTGCCCGTAAAAAGTGTCAATGAACGGTGGCGATGTGGATATCCAGCATGGAACCATCACCGTCGCTGGGCCTTCTATCCCAGCTTCTTCTCCACCACTGTTACCGAGAAGCAAAAGAGCACGAGTTCCCTCGAATTTGATAGGTTCAACAATATCGGTCCATTTTTACACTCTGGCATGTTTTTCTGGATCGACAACCCCCCTGATTCTCCGATTTGGAAACGTCTTGTTTGCTCAAAGTTGCCAATCAGCTTGTAGGACTCCCACTCTCACCCGGAGGGCAAACTATTCAAGTCAGACGATGAGAATTTCATGCACAAATTTGTCGGCACATGCCAATAGTCGGAGGAAAAAAAAGAAATTATCCATCAGCCACAGCCAACAACCCCCCACGCCTTTCCCCGAGCAGTGGGTCCACGGTCATAAGGCTGGCCACGGCCGGAAGCTATTCAGAAACGGCTTAGACAAATAATTTCGGAGCCAAGGGCGTAAGACCAACAGCATCAACTAGTTCCAAATCTTTAGTTTGCAGATTTCAGTCGGTGAAGATGGCGTTTCTAACACCTTGTGACGATACAAAAAACTTGACCAAATAGTTGCACAAATCGGGAATAGCTTTCCTTTGGGGTCAGAAGGATGTGAAAAGTCCGAAATTATTTCTGCCGAGGCAGTAGAGATCCTGAGGTGGGCCGTTTCTACGGTATACAGCGACGCGCCAACTGAGCGCTTGACGCGTAAGCCACCTCTTGGCATCGGCAACCTCTGGCATCCTTCAAGCGGACCTGATATCGCTGAGGGATTGAGATCTCACATCAAGGTGGAGATTCTAAGCTCGTCTTTCCCTTGATGATTAAACGTCTTCTTACAAGAAACTTCATCCAAGAACACTGGCTGGTCCAATGTCCCAATAAAAGTTGAAAAATCGCCGAGTCTACCAAAGGATGAAATTTAATCTCGTTCGGTAGTGAAAAATTCTCTGTCGAGAAGTAATCAAATTGTGTCAACTTTCCCAGAAAAAAGCTATGGGATCCTCCAGAAATTCTTAGAAATGAAAAAACCCCTGTTTGGTACCCGGTTCGTGTTTAAGCCCCTTCTAGAGGTCTATTGAAATCCAAGCCTTGGATGGTTGTGATGTAGGTACTTCTCTAGGGTGGCTGCCGTGCATAATCTTAATCCTACTCAAAATGATGACAATGTCTAACGTAAAACGAAGGTTGCGAAAACCCAAAAAGAATCTTGAGATGAACATAATTATGTAGATGCCCATTTTTTTTTTCTTTTAACTAAAAATGCCAAGACTCGTAGTCTTTTTAAAAAGGCGCCATCATGCAGCGAAGTGTCAGGCTGCCCATCATGAAAAAAGTTTTACCGTGTGTGATCGAGAAATTACAATCCGATCATGGAGACAAAATCTTTTGCGTCGTTTTAATACCTTCTTGCTACCTCTAAATTCTGTACTCGGAGAAAAGAGTTTCTCCTTCAAGCAAAAGAGAGCCAGTTTGGCGCCATAGCATTGGCCGCCACATTGGTGGCGGTCTTGGCCGATCTATTTTACTCACAGTCAAACAAGCGCCGATGTTTATCCTCTTATTAATGCGGATACCCTATCTGGAGAAATTGTTTCCTAAGCCCTTTACTACACTTAATCTCTAGTCATCCTTTTTATTTGCTCTTTTCTTGTGCAAGGAGCTTTTTGCGTCGCCCTGAATGCTAATTTGGTGAAAGCTCACAACAAAATCAGTCCTACCCTTTTTGTCTAGATCGTCATGTGCAAAAGACTGCTTCATAACAGAAAAGCCATGGAATCAACACGTATACGACTGCCACTTTGCGATTTCGACAGCATATCCCTAACTGGAACTCGTGTTTCGAATGGTGGGATTAGACAAACTTTCCAACGGAGGAGCATGCAGATCGATGCGCAATAGGCATACAGGCACTGAGAAAGCCGGAGAGTTTTAGCTTCCCTTTAAAAAGTCAAGACACAAGCACATGCAGGGCAAAAATGTCATAGAGAATAGAAGCCAGCTCTATTGTTTAGTCTTGGTCATAATGACATGAGTCTTTCAATCATCAAATCCCCGTATCTCCATCAACCTTTTCCAACGCCATTCATAAGTCATTCGTCTCCTAATAGAGACCAACGGTGAGATCACCCTTGACACGAGCAGTCAAGTGGACCTCGGCCTCGAGGTCGAGCTTGACACCGACGAGAAGGGCGGCGGCGGAGGGCTTGCCCTCGGCATCGGTGGCACCCTTGAGGAGCTGGCCTGTGGAACGTGTTAGAGGCTGTTTTGGAGAGGAATGGAGATTCGGGACTTGACTTACCGGCAGGCTGAGACAGGCCGGTGGAGGTGGGAAGAGGGACAACGAACTGCTGGTCGGGGGAAGACATTTTGATTGAAGTGATCGAAAGATCGAAAGTTGGAAGAGTGGTAGAAGTTGTTGGGTTGAAAGTGTTGGATTTTGTGGTTGAATGATGACTTCAAGATGGGAGGAAGTACAACATTATATAGACTTGCTTCCTGTGACCGTGGAGGTGGAAACCCGATATGAGTGTAAGACGATTGGACCACAGCTTGCCCCATGCGCATTTCCGACATCTGCACAGCGGCGTGGCAATGAGTGCTTTGTAATTTGCCAGCCTGGCACTTGATGCTTCGGTCTGTGCATCAATCGAGGTACGTGGCTCGCGATTTTGGTGAGTTTCGGGAAACATCGGTACTGAGGCTGGAAGTGCGACCAGCAGCCGCAGTGGATTTCAAGCGGGACATATGCCCGCATTGCCCTGCGCATCAACGGAGTGTTCAATTTTGGTCTCCCGGAGCCGGCATTGTGACGGTGGAGGTTAATGCCGCGTTCCGGATGGACATGCCGCATTTCACGACCCAATTGCTTTTGCTGCTCCAATATAGTTAGGCTTATTTGTCTATATGGTACATTGTCAAGTAAGCTGGGAAATTTGCTGAAGTCTAGTCTTTCTGGCCATTCCGTGTTCATCCCCAAGAATTCAGCATGTAAATTTGCGCAAATGATGAATAAACCTGCCGTCTCCGATGAAGTCGTGGCATTGCCCCACACTTTCGGAATAACGGACGTCACGCCAACGCATCGCGCGCAAACAAAGCAATTCAACCATCCGGCCTCCGCTCCGGAAGCCAAAAATAACCAAGTCTTGCCTTGTTTATCTCCCATCCATAAAACATTAGAAACGGGTTTGAAATCAATCTTACCCGCTTAGAGGACCTTGCAATTGCCCATGTTTTTGGACAGCATTGCTCAGGCACCATAAAGGCACTAGATCGCAACTAATACTCATGTCCCCAGCTAGTTTGGCTAAGGGAGAAGAAATTGACATCTGAGCAGTTACCCTATATGATAGGGCACATTGGTGGGCGATGAGAACACAAAAGGTCGTGGGACTTGGGACTCTATGTGTGTGAACAGAAGTTATTGTTGATTTGAAACTGCTAGAGACCTAATTATTTATGCCACCAAATACCTCCCTTCTTCTTATCTGACTTCCCCATGTGGCCATGCGAAGCCTCTGCCTGGGATGTGTATTTGGCCACCAACAACCGTACTTCATCAGGAACTGCTCTAAATCAATGGCGCTACTCGTCTATTTCACCCAAACTAGATGGTTGGATTGCCTGCTACAAGGGCAACCGCAAATCTTCTCTCTGGATCAATATCATGTTGATCAAATGAGTGTTTACAGGGGGTTTCTTCCATTCTTTGGTGTGAGATTGATCTCAGATCCTGCCATTTCGCGTGCCAGAAGTGACGCAAAAACAAGTCCTTTGAACAGTCTATTCTTGTTACTAGTTTAGAATATTATTACCTCGGAGGTAAAAAGTTCTCATGTGCTTTAGGTGAAACCCACGTTCCCTTATCGGTTTATGGATCTCAATTTTGGATAAGCTGCTGACTTCGCTTCCAATAGTCCCTCAATTTCCATTTTACCTGGTTATAGTGCTGCCTAAGATTTCATCATGAAGACCCGCAGCAGGGTTTGTCCGAACACCAGCTGCTAGTAGACTCTGTCCCCAAGACCTCGTTCGGCTGTTTCCTGTGGGATCCTTTCCCACAACCATCCTCAGCAGTGCTGATATCGACTCTAGCTGTCGATAGCTTTTCAATAACCTCCAGGTCGCCGTTCTTCACTGCTATCTCTAGTATAGTTTTCGTATTACAATACCCATCAGAGGCATTGATATCAACTCCAGCTGCAAGAAATCTCTCAACAATACCCAGATGACCTTGCTCTGCTGCAGCCTGCAAGATCATCTTATAATAACTCGCAGAATCATCGATATAAAATCCAGCTGTAAGCAGCTTCTCGATGTCCAGACGACCTTGGTCTGCTGCCAGCTGGAAGATCATTTTCAAATAATGGTGATTGCCAGTAGTGACGTTAGCTCCGGCTACCAGCAGCACCTCAACCATATTCATACTGTGTCCTTTTGCCGCCAACAGTAGTGCGCTTACTTCCTCATAATAATCATTATCAGCATTGGAGTAGGCTCTAGCTGGCTGCTTGACAACCTCTAGATGACCTCTTTCTGCTGCTGGCTGCAAATTGGTTCTCCCAAGCCCCTTGACATGAGCAGCAGAAGAAGCATTGGCATCGGCTCCAGCTTCTAATAATCTCTTGACGATTTCAAAGTGGTTTCTTTTCACTGCTATTTGTAACGTTGTTCTTGCAGATGCTTTGCTGGCAGTAAGAGCATCAACATTAGCTCCAGCTTCTAATAATCGCTCAATGACCTTGAGACGATCATTTTCCACAGGTATTTGCAATCCGGTTGTTTCATATCGATCATTAGCATGAAGAGCATTAACATCAGCCCCAGCTTCTAATAATCGGTCGATGATCTCTAAGTCATTGTTTTCCGTCGCTATTTGCAATGCGGTTCTTCCGTGTCCGTCATTAGCAGTAGTGGCATTGACTTTAGCCCCAGCTTCCAATAATCTCCCAGTCATTTCTAAGTTACGCCTTATAACTGCCATTTGCAGTGCGGTTTTTCCATATCCATCATTAGTAAAAGGGGCATCGATCTCAGCTCCAGCGTTTAGTAATCTGTCAACGACTTCTAAGCGCCCAGTTCGCACTGCTATTTGCAGTGCTGTTCCTTCATATGCACTTTTAGCAGGAGGAGCATTAACATCAGCTCCAGCTTCTAATAATATCTCAATTAACTCCAAGTCGCCTTTTTCAACTGCGAATTGCAATGGGGTTCCCAGGATGTAGTGGCTGAGGAGAGGAGCATTAGCATTAGCATTCGCTCCGGCTGCTAATAATGTCTTGACAGCCTTAAGATGGCGCATCATTACTGCTAATTGGAGTGGAGTTAATCCATCCTCGTCAGCAGCATCAACTTCGGCTCCAGCTGCCAACAGCTTATCGATGGCATTCTCCTGCCGATTGTTAGCTGCATACCACAATGCCGATCGCCGGTAACCATCTCTGGAGTTTGGGTCCTTCCCAAGTTGAAGGAGTTTATCGATAATCTGACAGAGTCCGAAATGCGCCACCAAGTGCAGTCCTGATATGGTTAAATGCTTTGGTTCCAACATAGGCGGGCGGTTTTCGGCCATCGCTTGTCTTGACGCTCTCAATTTCTTTTTTTTTTCAAGGAATATCATTGCCGTCTGATCCAAACTAGTAGCTTTGGCAACATGGTATCCCCAATTCTTTGCAGCGTACTCGTAAAGTGGGTTTAATTGCAACCGTTTTTCAAATTCGTAAAACGATTTACAAGGCCCAGTCTCAAATTCATCAAATGAAAGATAGGAAATGCACGTCATACCAATCATGTCTTCTGCATTTTTAAACCAATCACCGCGTGTTCTGTTGAAGTACTCCTGCGTTGTGTGGTGGACAAGCCGAATGATGTTACTTTGCTTGTCCGCGACGACCAGGCCAGCGCAGACGGACACAAGAAGATTGATGTCAGTTACATTTTCTTCATCCAAACCAGAACTACCAAATTCAACCGCGAGAGCTTCTTTGATCTCGGGTATAGACAGTTGTCGTGTTGCGTGGGTAATCCATATCAAGACCCTTTCTGCAAGGTCTTTATGTTCCGTGACCTGGCCACGAATTCTGTTCAAAGTGTCTTCATACGCATTGTCGTAAATATTCGACCCGGATCCTATTTCACTCAAAAGCTTGCGGGCCGATTTGATGGTGGTTTTCCCCGTTAAAGAGTTCAAATGCAATTGTGCAAGTAAGAACCTAGTAATATTAGCATTTGCTAGTTATACTTGAAGTGCGCTTACATTCCATCAACTCCTTGCAGGATACCCTTCTGGATCTCATCCCATAAATCAGAATGATGTCCGATAAACTCAGGCAATTCTGGCAAACGGCTGTTAAGATAGATTTGCAGATCCTCATCTTGCGCTCTTATCTCTAGTGCGGGGTATTCATTCAGCTTGGAAGATATATCCGGGATGCGTCGAGACGTCATCAATATTTTCGCGCCCGTTTTTCGTTGGAGGTTGAATATTTCCGATACAAAAGTTGCCAAGCACCCCCCAGATCGCTCACATTCATCTAATGCATCAACGACGATGTAAACACTCTTGAATGAAGCAGCTACAGCCTGTAGGCCTTGTTGTAGTTCATTGAGTGATGGCCTTGTTTTTTGGTTCCGATGCCGTGCATACAGATCTTCCAAAGATTTTGGCAACATCTCGAGCCCCAAACAAAGTTGTTTTAATAGACTAGAGAATATGTTTTCAACTGTCTGCTCAAGCCTGCGTTTATCATTGAGATATATGTACGCGAGTCCGCAACTTGTATCTGGCTTTAGTGTTTGGGTTATGTCGTTTATGATAATGGAAGCCAAGACTGTTTTCCCGGCACCTGGCATTCCTGGGCAAAATAAGGTTGAGTGGCTTGAGGTTTGCCAAGTCTTGTATTCTTTCGATTCCAATAGCCATTGGCCAGTTCCCGGTTTCCGCCTTTGAAATATATCGCTCTGTTGAGGGCCATAATCATGCGAGCTTAGCCAATTGAGGATCTCTACGTCTTCCTTTTTCCCCATGTAAGCTGTTAGCGTTTTGATATTTTCTTGGGCCTGTGAGATAGTATCAATCGCTGATAGGAAGTTAATAATAGTATAATGGGTATTCTTAGACCTCACTAACCATGAGAAATAAGGTCGGTAATCTTTGCTTCGTTCTCAACCTTACTGGGAGAGATCCGTGCAAGAAGATCCTTTGCATAAGCTGCTGCTGCCATTGCCGCATATCCTTGCCATTCTTTATTCTTGTGCGAATCTGAGTAGTCACATATGCCTCGGATGATAAGACAAGGGAAATGGTTCATCAAGCCTGCAGCTTCCATTTCAAAACATATGACATTCCTCTCCTCAGCAAGGCGATCTCTAATGATCGCATCCTTTATCAGCCGATTGGCAGAGGCAATTGTGCCGTAATGAATTGCTGGATCATCGTCTTCATCAGTTCGATGAGGTCGTGCTTTCAAGCTATGTTCATCATTTCCGCAGTTCAGTTCACATGCTGCCTCTTGGCCCATTGGGTGTACAACATTGCTTTGGTACAGCCTATCGTTATTTTTCTCTGGTCGGCTGTACTTCTTTCGCAAGCGGGGCTTTTTGTTGATCGCATCCTGGATAGCTTCCTTGATAGTATGGCCATCTCCTTCGTATTGTGCTTTCAACCCACTGATGGCTGTTCGTAGAATGGGTGGTGGTTGATTAAGGAGGCTTGTTATTTTAAATTCTTGCCCCTGTATTTCTCTGCCAAAGTCATATTGGAGCACACTAGGTTGACCATTACTGGAAGAGCTAACTGCGATATCACCTAAACGAATGTCATGTTTTTGAGTAGGTGCACCGCCCCCAATGCCAACCATGAGACCAATCTTAACATTGGGGAAGCTATGCAACATATCCCTTGCAACACCCGCGGCTGAACACTCGCCATATTCGCCATCGGGCAAAACCGCGATGACTACATTGTGCCTTCCAACTCGGCCTAGGGTATAGTCGTTATTATCATGCGGAGCGACATGATCAGGCGGATCGTGCTTTTCGTCGAGAAATGCCTCGGCGGCCACGCGCTCGGTACTGATGGCACAGATCCAACCAACGATATAATCCTTAGGGTTGGACATGTTGATTCTATGGAATAGGATAGGTGCGAGTGAGTGGGTAAAGTAAGGCCGACGATAAAGAAGAGCGAAAGAATTTGATCAAGACAAAGGGAGGGGAAGGAGGGAACCAGGCTGTGAGGAAATCTCGCTTGTATGCGGCGTGGCTGGGATGTGGGGTATCGGACACACCAACCAACATTTCATTAGATGATATGAGGCTGTGCATTATGGTATGGTGACTGGTGAAGACCCCGTCAAATCTTCAATTACATTCATGGGCGTTTTTACTTTTTTTTTTTGAGGTGATATACAGTTAGTTTATCTCCTGAATCCGGCCACATGACAGTACACGGCGCATCCTCCTTTAAATCCTTAGGGTTTAGATCAAAGGCGTCCGGGCATCAGAAATTTTCTAGACAAAGTCTCCTCGGTTAAAGATGAATGAGTAGTAAATTTTAAGCTATCGATAGGTAAAACTTTGCGGTGAAGTCTTGTTGCATACTTCATCCCAGCATGAACATGCCAAAAATTGAATCACCAGCATAATCGCCCATACACTGGCTACCCCAGTACTCAAACTCGTCGGCAGGAATGTTAGAAAATTCTGCTCCAGAACCTGAATCAGGTTGGATCGCTATCAACTCTTTGTCAGCTATCAGCTTTCGCAATATTTGAGCAGGGCATATTACACATTCCACTCAACCAACCTGCGGTTTGCATTTCGTCCAAGTTTATATTCTGGGACACCTGTTCAAGTCTACACAAGAGTGATTTCAGTAATTTAAGCGGTCTTTTCAACCCAATGCTACACCCTCTCTGATATTCTAGCAGTGCAGACCAGAAGAACCGGATGCATTCAATGTGTTTCCCTGACTCTTGACGAGTTTGCTGAAGCATGACAAGAGTAGCACAGTAAGTAGCATATGATATACCGTACTGCGCTCGGCGAAGTGTAAAACACGTTTTGTAAGCTTCTACAAGCTTCCAGATTTTCAGAGCAGCTTGTATACATCTCTCCCCACCCTCGGTCTGCGTTGAGACATCTTGCGGGGTATCAAATCGTCGGTGATTGAGGAATGCTTGCTCGGTAAGAATAACCAAGGTCCAGTAAGTTGTGCTAAACGCCTTGTCAACGAATCGTACGTGCCAATTTCTTGGAGTAATTTACTGTGGTGTTATTTGATGCGGAGGTGGAACGGCATCCGTCTCTGGGTCGAATTGCAAATGCGAAGCCAAGGTTTGTTTCCACGTATGCAGCTGATCTCTGATTTCGTGTCTCTCCTTTTGAAGAAGATTCATGTCCCTTTTGAAGCGACTGGTCGAATAAAATGCATCGATTATTCGTGAAGCGATTCTGCAAAGTTCAAGCAGGCATTTGAATGTGCTGACAGCATATGTCGGACGTCCTCGATACGTAGGAGAATTGGATTCGAAGGGCCGTGAAACAGGGTCCATATATGGCTTCCACTCCTCCATCTCCTCATATGTGTCAAGATAATCTTTCGATACATCGCCAGAAGATTCTTGCATCGCAGGTGAACGACCCAGGAAAAGTGATTGGAATATGTCACTGACATATGCTCCCCAGTAGACCCTTCGTCTCATCTCAATTTCAATCGGAGATAACCTCATTTCTGGCCCCCCTTTATTCTTTTTGGTGATCTCCAAATGATACCCGAGGTCGATCATCATTCTGTATGCCATGCCGCAAAAGACCCAGCCTGCACTTTGTTTGCCATGCGGCACCAAGCACGCCCCACAGGTTAGAAGGGCCACCACAGTCGGTAAACTTGGCTTATCAAGATAATGTGGAAGCAAAACCTTGAACCGGTTGTAGAATTCCACCCCCACTGTTTGAGCATCTTCAAGGTCCGAGCGCAAGGATATGCGGTCGCTGTATAGACTGCTTTGCAGATAAATAGCGTTTAACAGAAGCTTGTTGATGTAGGGTCCCGTGTTCATGAGGCTATCCATGATCGCCGGACGATATGTCAAAAGATAAGAGAGATGTTGCCGATTCCAGTGCAAGTCGAGGAGATGCATTGCTATATCCATCGGAACACCATCAAAGTCTATGTTTGCCCCGATATTCGGCGTCGAGAACAAAATGATTTCCTCTTGCTTGCGAATTGCAGCATATGCTATGAGATGGTTTCGAGCTGCAGTAGTAGAGGAACTATCCTCTGTGTTCTTTTTGTCTTGAAAGCTTGCCAAGATCCGCTCAGAAGATTGGTCATGAAGCAGACTTGTAGCACCATAAATGGTCACCTCACACCCGTCCGGAGTGGATCCGGGCGACGGGATGCCAGCGTCCAAAGCCAACTCTCTGTCTTCATTAAGTTGTCGGGAATATTCTGGAAGAGAATTTTGAGTTTGTGAGTCCATTTGGCTCTCTATCTGTGGAATGCACGGGGTGGCTTCTGAGCCCAAAGATTGACAATCTGTAGCTGTGTTGCCGCACAAATCCTGGGTTATAGGTATTGGATCCTGGGCTGGAATGCTCAAACTTTCAGTGTCATCATTCAGATCCACAACTTCGACACCTTCAGAAACCAGGCTTGGCATATGATGGTTTGATTGCTTGCGAATTTGTTCTTGTAATTCTCTGATTTGTCTCTGTAGTGAAATCACATCCGCCTTCTTGGTTCGCGTGACATTTCTCCTGGCATCCTGCGGGTACTCGCAAGCATGACCCTGCAGGCTGCAAGTTCCACATTCAGGCTTCTGGCCGTCACATTTAATCTTCCATGCGGTAAGCATGTCGACGAAATATTATTCGATGGGCCCCGCCCGCCATGCCCTTACCTTTTTCTGCCGACACCTCCCACACGTACGGCAAGTGGTGCTCATCCGGCCTCTTTTTGGTTGTCGGCCGACGGTTTTTCGTAGGCCACTCAAATCTGACATTTTTACGGATTCTGCGTCACTCGTGAAGTCGTCAAGGCCAAGACATAGAGAAGCCAGAAAAGTTTTGCGCGGCGTGTGGAGATCCAAACTACCCATGATTAATAGCTCACGTGGTCGCCACGCCGATGCAAAGCACTGAAAAACAGAATTCACGAAATATCCCCAGATTCATTCAAAAACTTATATGTACTCTATAGAATAGTTTCGATGGCCATTGAATCCATTAACGGCCATTTATGCGCTTCTTGTATGTCAAGCCAGACCTCCATCCCCTCCAGGCAATATTGAAGTACCTTCATTTTTAAACACATAGTACCAGCCTCTCGAAAGCAATATCAGCATTTAAATAATTCCTTATATCTAATCGAGAGTATTTCTACCAGCCGCACCCTCAATTCCAGTAAATTCAGGGCCATCTACGTGGAGGTGCGTCGCTAGTCCATCCCTATAGTTTTGTATTGGGAACTGTGAGCTGTCCGTACCACCTATGACAGGAACAATGTTCTTATCGCATACCAATTGCCTTACTAAACTGCAAGGTTCCATTACAACGGTTCATTTCTGTAATTTTCCATTCCGATCGATATCTTCAATCTCCGACCATACTTTCTCTGAGTGGGCTTGGGTCCACGCAGCCGGACGTTTGAAGTTCCGAAGTTGAATGTCCGGGGTCCACATCTTGTTCCCAAACCCGAATTACAGGAAGAATACTTAAATCCCCATCTCCCACAGTTTTTTTTCAAGGGACGGCGTTTCATTATTCACAGTGTTCTCCTGGACAATAACTCACTTCCCTCTTTTCTTTTCTGCTGTAAAACAGGACGCACAAAGATCTACTTTGTAGGTACTGGTGGGACGTTTTCCAACAAGTCCAGTTCTAATCAAGCACTGTATAGCAAAATGAAAACTATTGGTATTGTGGGTGGGATTGCTTGGCCAAGCTCATTGGTCTACTATGAGACCATCAATGAGTACTTCAAAAAACGAAGCGGCGGTAATGGACTGCACACGCCAAATCTTGTCCTCGCTCAAACCGACTTTGCGCTTATAGAGAAAGTTCAGACGGATGGCGATTGGGATGAAGTTGGTCGATTATTGGTTGCTCAAGCGAACAAGCTGAAAGCAGCTGGCGCAGACTTTTTTCTCTTAGCATGCAACACGGTCCATACAGCGGATGAATACATTATGCGTAATGTAGACTATCCCATGCTACATATTGTTGACGCCGCCGCCAACAAAGTGAAGCAACTTGGCTTCACTACCGTTGGCCTCCTCGGCAGCCGATACACCATGACTGGGACCTATTTTGTTGGGCGCCTGAGGGACCAGTACGGCCTTGATGTCTTGGTAGCGCAGGGGGGTCATGAAAAGAATGTTCACAATGCTCTGTATCAAGAGCTGGCAAAGAACATATTTCTGCCAGAGACCAGGGAAAAGTTCAAACTTGCAATCGCTGATCTCGTTCAGAGAGGAGCAGAGGTCATCATCCTTGGGTGCACGGAATTCGGGATGCTGGTGAAGCCAGAAGACAGCACAGTCCCAATCATTGACACAAGCATTGTTCATGCAGAGGCTGCTGTGGATTTTGCTCTGCTCGAAAGTTAGGCTTGTTTGAAATCTAAACGAGTGGTCTCTTTGAAGTGGCCATTGGTTCCTAGCTCGTCTATAGGGCATATCTACTTATTCGGTATTCAAAACCTTTGACCTATAACCCGTCTTTGTGGAGTGTTACTTGTGTCTGTTTGTCTATATTAAAATACGTAGAATTTATTTGTTTGTAGTGCCGAAGAGCCATTTTAATAAGAGTATACATCCATATGGGCATAAATAGAACCACATTTATTATGGTACCATGCACGCTAACTGACTTCTTTTATTGCCAGAATTAAGAACAGGCTATCGAGACAAGACTTTATTGAGATTCATTTTGCAATCAACATTAAACGCACATTGTTATACATAATTGGCCCCAAAGGGATTACCATGTACCATACCTATTGAGTCGGAGGTAGGGGCCGTTGGCAAAAGTGTAAAGCACTTGGCTATTCTCGGTCCAAGTAACGCCGCCTTCGCAAATGTCCTTTGAGGTGCAATCACGCGAGCCATCGCTCAGCAGAGTAATGCAGCCTTGGCCCGTGCTATAGTAGAAGGCCAAGCATCCCTCTAGTCTAGCGCATGCATCACAACACTGGTACGCGTTTTGGACCTTTATCGGATTTTGCACTGTTCCAAAGGGAAGGTAAAAGTTCGTAAAGCCACCTTTGTTGCTCTTGGAGCTACCAAAGTTGTTCTTTGCGCACATTGCGTACACAGACGGCCCCGGAGCGATGACAGTCGAGGTGGTAATTGTGGTGGTTTTGGTAACAGTAGTGCTGGGTGTGAACGTTTTGCGAATGATGGATTGAGTTGTTGATGTGCTAAAAATGGTCACGTCACTGGGAATCATCGTCTGCGTGGTCTTGATTGTCTGGATGTCGGTGATGGTCCTGGTTGGAGTGCCTGCGGTAATCGTCGTAGCCGCCTTGGTCTTGGTTGTGGTGGTAGTCTTGGGGATAAAAGTCGTCCGCTTGCACTGGACCTTTTGAGGGTACAATTTCGTGGCACGCTTCTCCACGATGTGCTCCATAAGAGCATCACGCTTCAAAAGGGAGCCTGAACCGGCATCCGTGGCATCCTGCAGCGACTTTTGGATTGGAATGAACCCTGAGGGCGTTGGGACAGTAACTGTGTCCGTCCGAGTGCTAGTCGTCTTGGTGGCAATGGTGCGCGTCGAAGTGAAAGTGGTGGTAGCAGCGGTAATGGTCGAAGTGGTGTAATCTGTAGCCACAACCTGGACATTGGAGGTTCGGGTGGCTAGCGTTGTGCTAATTGTGACGGTCGTGGTCTTCTTCTGGGTGTTTGTGACAGTTTGAGGTGTAATCGTCACCGTTTTCTGCTCATACTTGGTTTTGAGCACGGTGTAGGTCTGCTTGTAATTTTGGGTACTAGTAGGGACTGGTTTAACAGACTTGGTGCCACTGACGGTGGCGCAAGTCTGCTTTGTAGAAGTGCTCTGGCCGGCAACGGCGGCGGCGTAGAGGAGAGGGCCAAGAAGAAGAGACTTGAGCTGCATTGTGAGAAATGTGCAACACGGAGAATCGCTCGGTGGCTGTGAAGTAGCTTCGATCTTATATTCCGTACACACTTCGGTACGCGTGTACCTAGTTCGATAGTCATTTCCACAATGGAGCCGCCATATGGCATGCTTGCTTTAGCAAGAAAGGGCGCAGCACTAAGCAAACTAGACTGTTGCTGTCCTTGGCATTCGTTACATACTACGGATAATGGAACGCCTTGCAAATCAAAATGGCGAGGCGTAACTCGCGTATAGTCTCATTCGCATATCTATACTACGCGAATTCGATACAGATTCGAAATTCGGGTTTTCAACCAAGACGAACCGCCTTGGTAGAGCTTCCTTCTTCCATCGTACAATGATTCCATTGGCCGTTAGGCAGATTCCTCTCTTCAAATTACTCAGGGGTCACCTCGGGTATTTTTTACGCTTGAGCTAATACAACCAACGGCGCCCGGAGACCACCCAACCAATCATAGCCTACAAATAAGGCGACGCGAGACGCCAGAATAACCGAGGGAGAATGTGATTTGCGCCACACCTAACGCCACGTGGAGCACTACAGTTGCTGCCGAAGCGGCAATGAAACCAACGTGTAGCTGAGGTCGGTGGCGGTGAAGCTGATTTATTAGCGGAATGGGGCCGTGAATGACTCAACAACAGGCTCATAGGTAGTGAGATTTCGTAAAGCTTTTCCTCTTCCCTCTCCTTCATTTCAGAACATTGATTGCCAAAGGCGCATACGAGACCATGAGACTAGAGAGAGATGACGCAATTGAACTTACCACGAATTCTTTTAGGGAAACCACGCAAATTGAAGCCGCTTCATTTGCAAGCCGTACGTTTTCATGCTGCCAAGATTGCCCATTCCCAATTGGGAGTAGAACGTCATCTTCATCGGATCACGAGCCTCTCAGCTTTCAATTTGTCTACCCAGAAGTTCTTAGGCATGCTACGTATCGCCTATGACTACACTACGTCGAAAAGCTAATGCTTCAAAAGAGTTATAATTCATTATGGGCAAAGAAGCGATTGGCTTGTGCCTCGCAACACCGGAATTGGCGACTTCATGTCCAATCTTACAAAGAAGTGAAAAACAATGATTCGTAGGTATTGAATATATTGAGATCAAATTTTTGAAGTTCCTATTCTCACAGGAAAAGCTCAACACGGTCGCCCGCGTGGTATTGAATATATGAATGTGTGCCTGAGCCTAGCCCAATAAAAGGGAAGTAGTACGCAGAGGGCTACAATTCCATCCATCTACAACGAGAGAACAATGATTGAAGTGTCAAAGGGTTCGATTGAAATGCCTCGTGCCTTGTGCCTTGTGGGTTTCCTCAAGCTGTTTTCTGTCTTTTTTAGACATTCACATCAGGGAGTTCAACCAGCCCTCTCATTGGCTCAGAAAAGAAATAGCTCTTTTATTGATTAAAGCCCTACGTTTTGACCCACTTAAAGAGGTCTTATAATGAAGGGATTGTGAAGGTTATACCGTCTCATTCTCCCATACTAACGCTCCAGCGACGATAGCTTTATCCACCCGGCTAATTCTCGGGCCTTCCAAACAGCCAACCATAGCCCCGCCAATTGCGCCCTACTAGGATCTCTCCGCCGTGGTGCTTACCACCACGGTGGAGAGATCCGGGTGGGGCGTAATCGTTATTTCTAACATCTAGCAAGACCTTCAAGGCTGTTCTCGAGCGGAGGAGTCCAGAGGGCCGGAGCCGCCCCCTGCCTCTTGTTAAAGCACGTGCCTCTTTGATCCTTCATTCCTGGTAAAATAAATAAATGAGTAATTAAACTCACCCGCTTAATTAATACAAAATAATTCATGCAAGGTAACCCATTTATGCTGAACGATTGATGAAACATCTGTAATCACTCGCCCGACTGCACGGTTAAGGCAACAGAAACCATCAGAGGCCATACCGTCAAAACGCAGGGTGGCTGCGGTGGCTTAATTCCGATCGTTTTCAGTCCACTGAGATTAAGGAACTCTCCAACACTAAGAATGAATTTACATAAAGTCGTTATCAGACCAGCTAATGGTTTCCCATTCATATGTTTCATACTGCCGTACCCACTCAATTAATCAGATCTCAGCAGAGAAGCCGGACAGGAAGGCTTAGCCCTTGCATTCACGCTAACCCCAGATGCAGCTTGTTTCCAGGTCAAACGGCGTGCCAGATATATTCCAATGCGAGTGCAAACTATGAGGAGTGAATGTTAATTCTCCCAAAGTCATTTACTTAACACGACAAGCATGCAATTATGTAACTGGGGTTATTTTCGCCTTGTTCAGACTGTTTGCATGGCGCGATTTAGGCTTCATCCCAGGTTCGTAGTTCGTTCGGGCGGCCCCACGACCATGGCCACTACCTTTCCTCGAGGATAGTTCCTAGGCTCTTCGCGCAGGCCCGCTTTCTCTACATCCACTTGGAACGGAATTGGCTTCGCGTTCGCAAAAACAAGGCCATCTAACGTTACTTCTAGAGTATATTGCTACAGAGGTCACGATTTTCGACCATCGAGCCAGCGGCCGAATTTCGTCCATGAATTCCACCTGTGTTTGTTTGGTTTTGTCAAAGCAGAATTATTAGAAAAAGTTTGACCACACACTACGAAATCAATATCGTTTTCGATACGGAAATTCGAGCTTAGGTCCCACACGCTAATTAACAAGCATCGAATCACAGTCAAATGCTCAGAGGAATACGAGTACCAGCACGGTCCAGCTCCTGAAATAAATCACCTGTGAGACACGCAAATTGCCACGCACGATTGCCTCGTATCGAGCCCTACAGAAATTGTGCCCAAAATGCACGACGCCAGCTTATGCAAACAAGACATTCCATCAAAGTTCCTTCTAGACCAACGGACAGGCGATAGGTATCCCTCTCAAAGCATCCATCTAATAGAAACTATCCTAGCACTTCGGAGGCAATCCTGCCGTGCCACTCTCTAAATCGCGGCGTAGCAGACTAGCGCAATGGGCCATTATTCAAATCTCCGAAAGCATGGACACAAACTAATTCACTGCCGGCTTATGTAAAGGCAATGATTCCGCCTCTTGGCGACAAGGACCCGTCTCATGCCGACCGCCCGCAATCCACAATCACGCAACCAGGTCAAAAATGGAAAGCAAGCCCAAGAAGCATACTCGTATTGGCAGGCCAAAAGTCAGGACCGGTTGTACTACATGGTAAGCGACGCCACTCTGACAAGGTTCTTAAATCGGACTGGCTAACCCTTCACGCAGCAAGTAAGTTTGATCGGCCCATCCCATCGGGCTTCCGCTGATCAGGTGCAGAATCCGGCATCTGAAGTGCGACGAAGGGAAACCGTCATGTAACAGATGCATACAACATGGCTTCGCCTGCGAGGGCTACCCGACTATTCCGAGCCGCAAAGGTACTACAAGAAAGAAATCACATCAGTCTATCAAGCGAGAGGCGGTCAAGCCCATCCTCCTTCCCAGGCCAACTTGCAGCCTCTCCCTATCGTCGTTTGAGGGCGATCTCTTTTATCATTTTCGAACATGCGCTATCCCAAGTTTCTTGGCAGCCTCCGTCCCGACTCGCTTTTGGACCGCTCACGTCGTGCCTCTTGCGCATACTATCGAGCCCATTCGATATGCGCTGTGTGCCCTTGGGGCCGCGCACAAGCGGTTTAAAATCACGTATTCAGCCGCCCCAGCCGACACATTTTTGTCTTTTCAGATCATGGAAGCAGAAGCAGCCTGTATTCACCAGTACAACCGAGCGATCCAAAATATCAAGTCCTTCAGCAACCTGCCATCCGATCAAGAAAAGGAAGTCACCCTCACATGCTGTGTCATTTTTGTTTGCATCGAGAACCTGCTAGGTCGCTATGCCGAGTCGCTTCGCCATCTCCGGGCTGGGTGCTCGCTTCTGGCTTCATTTCGACAGCAAGGTTCCAGCAAGACTTGGCAACAAACGCCGAAAATATATGGCAAGTTTCTCGATGATATCATAGTAATGCTTTACGATCTCGAGCAAAATATCGCATTCTACATGGGCGCCGATCCTATTCCCAAGATGCACCTGCCTTTGCCCTGTACCGTTGATTTGCAAAACTGCACCGCGCCATTCTCTTCAGCTGAAGGCGCGGCCAAGGAACTGTTCCAAATCGACATTGAATACGAAAAGAGGATACACTGCATCGAAAAAGAGACAAGCGAGTGCCACGGTGGAGGAAGCCCTGCCAGTAATGATTCGGAGAGTTCAGTCAGGCCCTTTGAACTCGATGGACACCGGATGTTTGAAGTGGCCATCATGTTCCAAAACTGGAGTAACCGCTTTGAGAATTTCAAGAGACGGGTTGATGAAATGTCTGCCTCCAGAGAGGAAATACACCGGATCAAAAGCCTTTCGGTAACAAAATCTATCTGGGTAGCTACGCTGGGCGTGTCATCCTTTGCAGACGAGATGAAGCCGGAGCTAGGCGAAAATATTTTACAAAGTGTCGAAGATGTGGTTGCATGGGAAAACTACACTTCAAACCCTACATTTACCATTGGAGCAAACATAACTCTCGCAATAGGCGCCGTCTTCGCGTCGTCTGGAAGTCCATCCGTCAGGAGAAGGTGTGCGACCATAATGCGAAGCATGAAGAGAAGAGAGGGTGTCTGGGACAGTCAGGAAATTGCCGACATAATGGATGCAATGCTTTTTGCATCCGAAAAGAAATTAGTGTCGTGGGACATGGTGCCAAAGACTCTTCCAGAGATGGCAGAACTGGCTGCAACGCTTCCCCTCCCACAACCCATTACTCCAAATGGCGCCGCGTCATTATTGAGGGCTAAAGGAATTAGTAGATAGCTGTTCTTTAAGATAGACGAAAAATCTAGTAAAACAAAAAGTAAAAAAGTCAATACAACTCGAATCCGAACAGGAAAAATCATGATCCATAACATCAGAAGGCTAATCAATCAACCTTGAGCCTTGTTGGCATGGCTAAGATATGCAGAGAAATCTCAGAGAGAAAAGGCCAATTCATTCCTAATTTCAAAACTGGCTTTTCCAGTCAAGATGAGTAGTTTCCAATGCACGCGACGAAACTAGAGACTACAGATCAGGAAGGCACGACGGAAATAACTAGACAACGAAATCACTTGTCACAATTCAAGCAGCGTGTTTAAAAGTCTTGTCAACAGCTTTAACTTTTCAGATACAGTCTTCTTGATGAAAATGTACTTCTATTGTAGGTGACATGCTGTCGGTGTATTGAGGGTTCGTCAGTCTACACCCTCCAGCAAGTGGAAGCGGAGTTGGAGGGTCCACTGTAATAGTTCGGGTTTATAAATAATAAATCGAGACGAATTTACTCGCTAGGGGGGTTATTAGAGCATACTCTAGTGAAATTTGATGTGTTGATATTTGGCATTACAATGGTGTACCACTTGTACACTCCGTGGATAGGTAACGCCAACCAAATTGAGGTTGCCTCAGACAGTGAGGATGGGACAGTGGTTACTAACCCACGCCGTTGCGAGCACACACCAGGATCAGGTATTTCTAAAAAAGACACAAGGAAATGTGATGTGACGTCAGTTGCTCAAATGGCCATTTCCCCTGTCAATCGGGTACACCATCCAAGAACATCCGAGAAAGCTACCCTACAACTGGGGATTCGTTCTGTCATGAAAGGCCAACCAACACGACAAGTGGGCCAGACCAGCATGTCTAATGCTTGGCAAAATCCTTGGCAGAATTTCTTCCGGTTTCACATACATGGTGCTACGTCCGCAATTAGGGCCTTTCTCTGGGCAAACAAGACCGCCACATCAATTGTCTGCTTACTTTTTTCATTGTTATTCTTGGGAATGGTGCCACCCCCTTTGAGAAGTAGGGAAATTGTGGGATTTTCTTTTTCAGAATCCCGCGATTTCCAGAGGTAAATGCCTCTGGTAGCAGGCAGCAGTAGTGCATAAGAAAGAGGTGAGCAAACGTGGTTCCAAGTGGAGATGCTTCTGTTCCCCCGCATCCCATCACATCACCCCCGGCCCCCGACTCAATCGGCGGTGGACGCGCCTTGAACTGAACGGGAAGGCGTCGAGGAAATACGGTCGGAAGCCGTGGAATCAGATTCGCCCACCAGCGTAGCAGCAGTTCGTAAACCAGGAAATGGGCAAAACTAGCCGGTCCCAAAAGCGACGGTGCCATCCCCACGGCTGAGGGCCGAGACGCAGTGCAACCACACACCAATTTTCTTCTTTCTTAGTTCTTATTTCCTCTCTTGCCCAGAATATGCGTTTAAGATAAAGAATAAGCAACATACTGGCGCAGCGCATCATTTCTTTCCGAGCAGTAAGCGACCTGTTAAGCCAATTCGGGAAACGTATTGCCAGAAAGTGGAGGCATTGAACAGGCACAACAACTACGACGACGACTACGACTACGGCCACAAAAAAAAAAAACAGGATCAGGTAGTCACCGAGCAGGATCAACCAGCATCATGCCTACTGACCCATGACTAAAAGAGAGAAAATGAAAAGAAGGAAAGAAAAAAATAACGTGTGTGACGATGAAATGGCGTTACACGGGCTGCCGAGATTGGGCATGCAGTCATCTTCGCATCTCGCTTGAACAAAGCGCTGACGAACAGCGCACACGTCTCGGGAGTATTTCCGTTTTGTTCCCCTTTTTGTGCTTTTTGGGTCCAAAAAAAGACGTGCTAGACGGCAGCTAACCCCTGCGAGGAGGGATAAAAAAGAGGCCCCCCCCCCCCTTGTCTCTGCTGCACGCTGACCCCGCCGGTAGCTCAGTTGAGGAGAAAGCAATAGCTCGGTTTTCACCAGATCAGACACGCATTGCGCAGATCACGCTCATTCTCCCCTCGTCTCTTCCAGTTTCCTCGCTTGTCCTCGTGGTCTGACCTGGTCAGAAGGGACATGCCATTGGCTGACTCCCGTTCTCATTCAAGCCCCCCCCCTGCCCTGCCCGCACATCACAACCTAAACTAAGAAAAGCTCGTGGCGTTCGCCTCCGTGCGGTGTGGACACCGACAAGCCCGAGTCCGATATAGTCCAAGATTGGCGTACGCGAGAGACGGAAGACCAACGTTTGTTCCCGATGCACGTTGCTTGCCAGCGCGCTTGCGCCCAATCACGACCCCAGACACAACCGAGCTGAGAGCTGCCGGGTGCCTTGGAAGATGAAAAGAGGGTCTGGGTCTGTATCAGAAACGACACACGACGTGAGAACGGTGCGGCTTGTTCGTGTTAAGAGATGAAGCACACGCTCTCCTTCTCTCTTGCGCGTGCAGGCAAGGGCAAGCTGCAGCCTCGCTCTAGTTCCATGTAAAGCACGTAAATTGAAATGACGCAGAGGGTTGTCACTTCTCAGCCGTGACCCCAGTGCAACATGACCGACTGTGAACATGTAATCGCAGCGTTACAGGGCATCAGCTTATTGTGGGTTCCGCACCTCACGCCCAGCACGCAACACACCACAACTCGCGCATGCACTGCATAACCAACCCATTGCACACACACATTGCGGTGGGAGTAATGGTGGTGGTAACTTTATTCCGAATACCGAGACAAGCTGCGTGCATATTGTGGTGGGCTTGTGGAAAATACGAAGCTGCTGCAGCCATCCCCCCATCAGCACTATGCAGCCAAACCTTTCTTTTCTTGCTCAGGCACCAGGAACCAGCTGCAGCATAGCGTCCCGTCCTAATGCGACCAAGAGGGGAACTTGAGAGACATCAGCTCGCCGGTGGCCGCTTATTCCAACCCAAACTCGGTGCCTCGCAGCTGTTCATCTCCTTCGCTCCCTTTGCCCTTTCAGATGATGCCAGATGAGGCGTCAATTGCCAGATGGGACGTCGCTCCATCTGACAGCGGGACCCGGCGAGGACGATCGACGCCATTGTTGGTGTGCGCCGCGGCTGACCCCGGCCCTTCGGGCGCCACGTTCCCCTTGTAGGCTCTTGCGGATGGACGTGCCACAGTGCCGACTAGATATTGGCTTGGCGCAGCTGTTCCTCTCATCACGTCGGCCTCTAGGTGCGTCTATACGTGCGCGTGCGGAGCGTCGCCGCCGCCGTCCAGGATCGCTGCCGGGGTCCGGGGGGACGGAATCCTTCCTTGGGAGAGTGTGTGGGTAGACTTGAGAGGTTTGTTTTTTTCTTGACAGCGGGGGAATCCATCTCATTGCAGGGCGCAACAAGGCTCCATCGAGTCGCATGGGGTTTGGGGCTGGGTTGCGAATCGTATATAACATCGCGAGCCCTCCGCGCCTGTCGCAATGCGGTCGAGGTCGAGACGCTGATCCCATCACGCCTGTGTCGCCAATTTCGTGCAGTCTGCCTCAGACTTGTCCATTCGTTCTAACCAATCCAGTCGTTCGTTTCTCCACAATGAAGAGCATCAGTGCCTTGGTCCTCGCCATGGCGGGCGAGTCTCTCGGCCATGTCATCGCCATGGACCACGGAGTACCTCACCACGGCCTCACCAAGAGACAGCAGTCGACCAATGGACGATGCGGTACCGGCTTCGGCACCGTGTGCTCCGACAGCGAGTGCTGCTCCAGCGCTGGGTAAGTACGGGTGTGACGGGGATGCGCCAAGAGATTCGGATCTCTCTAACATGCTGTGGACAGATGGTGTGGAAACGGTTACCTATACTGCTCGGCTCCGTCTTGCCAGATCGACTACGGCCCGGCTTGCGATGCCAACGTCCGTCCCAGCGGCCCCGACACCACCAACCTGGCTCGTCCCAACTTGGGCAGCGTTGCCTATGGCTCGGCCATCTACCACTGCGAGGAGTATGGCGACATTGCCCTGACGTATGACGATGGCCCGTACAACTACACCTCGGATCTACTTGATCTTCTCAAGGTGAGTCCCAATATCTCGGCCTCTCATCGACTGGAACAATGGCTAACCTCAACACCAGGAATATGACGCCAAGGCGACCTTCTACATCACCGGTAGGAACCTGGGTAAAGGTGCCATCAACGATCCCACGACGCCATGGCCTGCCCTCATCAAGCGCATGGTTGCCGAGGGCCACCAGGTCGCCAGCCACACGTGGTCGCACCAGCGATTGACGACGCTCAGCAAGGAAAAGTTCTGGAACCAGATCATCTTCAACGAGATCGCCTTCTCGGACCTGCTGGGCTACTTCCCCACGTACCTGCGCCCTCCCTACTCGGCTAGCAACTCGACGACGGACGCGTGGCTGGGCGAGCTTGGCTACCACATCACCTACTTCAACCTGGACACGGAGGGCTACCTGCACGACAGCGCCGACACGATCCAGCAGTCCAAGGACATCTGGGACGCGGCCGTCGAGGGTACTGACCCGGCCGTGACCAAGTGGCTGGGCATCGAGCACGACCCCGTCTACCAGTCCGTGTACAACCTGACCGAGTACATGCTCAAGTCGCTCAAGGCCAACGGCTTCAACTCGGTCACGGTGGGCGAGTGCCTCAACGACGACAAGGCCAACTGGTACCGCTCCGCCTCGGGAGCCACCACCACCGGCGGCAGCGGCTCCTCCTCCACAACCACCAAGACGTCGACTTCGACGGCCGCCGCCGGAACCTACCCGCCCACCACTAATGGCCGCTGCGGCCCCAGCTACAGCAACCAGAGCTGCAGGGAGGAGCCCACCGACAAGTGCTGCTCGCCCGCCGGCTGGTGTGGCGCGACTTCGGACCACTGCGGCACGGGATGCCAGTCTCTCTTCGGAAGCTGTGGCACTACCACGTCTGCTTCCTCATCCAAGGCCTCGTCGTCGACAACAACAAAGGCCTCCAGCACCGCCACCGGCAGCCCGCCCATCAGCACAAACGGCCGCTGCGGAGTCAACTTTGGAGGCACCACCTGCATCGAAGAGCCTGGCGCAACCTGCTGCTCGTCTGCTGGGTGGTGTGGCTCGTCGACGGCTCACTGCGGAACAGGGTGCCAGAGCTCCTATGGAACTTGCGGTTCATCCAACTAATGAATAGAAAAGGGGAGAAAAAAGACCAAAAGGGGGGGTTGCGTGGTGTGCGGTGTTACACTCAGATTCATGAACATACGATGCTTTTTTTCTTCCTTCATCTTAGGTAATTGATAATAGGGCCTAATTGAATATAGCTGGTGTGGCGAGGCCATCTCCACCGCATGAATTGTCTCGCATCTTATGCTTCTTTCCAACCTCCCCCCTCCCACCCTGCAGCGTTTCAAAATGTAGTGCATGACAGCTGAAAAGAAAGAACAAACAAAAAGCTTTTTTTTCATCTTGATCAACGGCTCTAACCCAAAACCATGTCCCTTTTAGGTTCTTGCTTAACCTTGTTTCCTCGCCGATGGCGTTTTAGCGTGTGGCTGCTGCCATCCCCTTCAATCTCCTCCATTCCCTTTCAGCCGTGGCTTGCACTGCGCCCCCAATCACATCCGCCATTCACATCGTCGGCTTTTCGACTGGACGAACAGCAAACTTGCAGGGATTCGTGCAATTTCAGGGGGAAACCTCATCGATTCTCTCTCTCTCCCCCATCGTTTGCCGTTTCCCCACAATATTTTGGCACAGAGCACATGGAACGGGCAGTTGATTACTCCGATTGACATGAGCTAAACAGACGCAAAACGAGATTCTCATCGTCCTCTTGACGAGACCCACCACTAACCTGGTGTCTGCCTTGGCGTGTTCATTTTTATGACATGACAAAAAACGGATTGACCACCCCTTCAATCAAGAAACGAAACATGATGATCCGCACAGCTTTGTTTCGAGAGCCCTCAGCTATGCCCATGCTCATGACACAGATCATCGCATCTTCCCTTGCCAGTGGCGCACCGTCACAACAGCATCCCGTCGAAATACGAGCGCTAAGTGCTGCACCGTTCAGTCTAGAACTCGTCTTTGACACTGAGCCATTCCATCTCCCGTGACTCGCCTAGTCGAAAAGGATAGTCATGCACGCTGGCACGGCTAGGGCGAGCCGAGCAGGCAGGTCCCACAGGCGGTGGTGCAGCGCAACGATTGGCTCTTCGCCCCCCCAGGCTAGCGTCCCTCAGCTCCTCGTCCCCTAGTTTCAGGGCTGATCTCCAGTGCCCGCGCCGTCGGGGACCACCCTCGGACCAGAGTGCCGCTAGCGCTGCGCCAACTACACCGGGGTTTGCGTTGGGGGAGATTTGACTGCATGGTGGTTTCCCGGTTCAGGAAAAAAGACGAGGCACCAACGGGGTTGGAATGCTGGTATCAATCAGCCTTACAGTGCAAGATCCTGGGACGGAAAAAAAAGTCTGTGTGTGTGTCTGGTGAGCCGTCGCCGCCATCACCTGTCCTAGGCTTTCAATACCAAGCCGCTAGAAGCTCAGCTCCCCATGGACTAATGCTCAAGGAAATGGCATGTTCCGGTTGCTAAAGAAGCTGAATCTAGAATGTAGGGAAGAGCCAAGAAAACAAACAAGGCATACTGTGTGCCCGTCTTACTGCAGGAACCAGCCGTCGGCATCCGAGACTGTGGTTCCAGATCCATCCCGCCGGATCGGCAACTGGTTGTCAAGCTTTTATTCCCCTTGTGCCTGTATGATGTGCAACTCCCCTGCTGATCAAACCCACTGATCAAACCCAGAAAAACCACAGGGCTACCCGACGGTCCGATAAACCTGTGTCATTTCATTACGGCTACCGTAGTGCCGTCATAGAGAGTTGATCCATTTCCCAGCTCTTCTTCCCACCTACAGAGCTGTACCCTGTTAGGCAACGGCCGTCACGGAGCTAACCCTCCCATCCCCCCTTGGTTGATTGCTTCATATTATTATTAGACGCATTCTATCACATTAATTTGGCCAGTCGTGCAGACAAGTCAGCCTAGCGCAGGTCCCCCCTTGCGCGAGTCGGGCCAAGCGCCTCCAGGCTTGCGGGCCCAGCACTGTTCTAGCTGAGACATCGAGACCTGCTGCCGGCGCCCGCCAAGGCGTGTTGCATTCCGGGGAAGCTACGCAGAGGCTGAGAGAGCTCGGGCTTCGCGGATGGGGAAGCATCCCTGGGAGAACCGTTGATGGGAATGGGTCCTGGTTGCGGGAAGTTTGTATAAAGAGCCATCTCGTCTCCCTCGATGTGTCTCTCGATCCCCATCCTCTCTCTCAGACAACCTCATCCGCATCCAACCAAAAGTTTCATCCTTCTTTTTACAGAGCCCAGTCTCTTAATAATTCACATCCCACTTTCCATACATTACAAACTTCTTAATCACAACCACCCACAACCCAACCTTCAAGATGCACGCCAAGATCGCCGTCGCTGCCACTCTCCTGGCCTCCGTTGTCTCTGCCGACAACTTCATGATGCACGAGCAGCGCAAGCGCAGCTACCTTGAGGCCCGCGCCACTGCCACCAGCGGCGCTGACGGCATGTCTGCCGACTGTGCCACGGCCGTCATGTCCGTCTACACCAACATCCCTACTCCTCCCGCCGAGATCATCAAGGACCTCACCGAGAACCCCCAGACCGACGCTTGCCACTTCACCACCCCCGCCAGCCTGAGCAAGCAGTACGCCAGCTACAGCTCCGAGATCATGTCCTGGTACGAGGACCACTCCAAGGAGATTGACAACCTCACCTCCGAGTGCCCCGCCCTCACCAAGTACGCCTCCATGGTCCCCGTCTGCTCCACCGCCGCTGCCAGCGACGCCAAGGCCACCGACTCGTCCAGCTCCGACGACAGCTCTGACTCCAAGGACTCTTCCTCCTCCTCCACTGAGTCCGGTGCTGCCTCTACCCCCTCCGCCGGCTCTGGCTCCGGCACCAGCGGTGCCACCCGCACCACTGGCATGGCCGCCGCCGCCATGGTCGCCGCTGGCTTCGTCGTTGCTCTCCTGTAAAGCAATCGCTTTTGACAAAACCTCACGGTTGTTGTTGTTGTTTAGTTCTGGTGGTGTTGGGCATTCTATGTGGAGCGCTGTTTTGTTAATTATTGGATACCGATGTACATGGGAGAAGGCCTCCGCGCCTCTTGTCACATAGCTAGTGAAGATGAAGATGCAGGTTTAATACGAGCTCAAGTTCATGAGTTGCCATGCAAACAATACTTTCTTGTCCGTTATTCCCAAAATGTGATTGTGCCAGTAAAATATGTGTATGCAAGTGAGGTTGAAAAAACAAGCCACAATGAGTCCTTGACAAGTCTTGGCCCACGCACTAAACCGGGGGGTCATTGTGCCCCTGACTTGCCGCATCGGGCACGCCTAACAGCGACACTGGGCTGAGTCCCACACTGCAATTCGCGGGCCGTGCACAGGGGCCACCCTGCCGTTTTCGCCCTCAGGTCAGCCCTGGGGCCAAAGCGTGCCGTCTAACCGACTGGTAATAACTCAAAAACGATGGCCGTTGGGTATTTCCCGCAAGGGAGGAAACGAAGGAGATATGGTTTAAGCGTTGGGATCCCGCAGTGAGGACAAAAACGTTGGCCGGTTACGGGATGTGATCAGCGGGCGGCACGGCAAAGGAGTGGGTGGCGCCGCTTCAGGACGCATTGAAAGGGTTGTCTCAGACATTGTGGTGAACACAGCGGCGCCAGCCATGCTTTTTGGCTGCTGCTTCAAATTTGAGGTGCAATTGGGCGCCGTACGTAATTTCCTCCTTGTACTCGACCACAGCAACCGCATCATGGGATTTGAAAGTCTAACCCGATTTTGTGAATAACCATTTTGCGGCGTTCAAAAGCCCAAACACCTCAATATCACAACATGGAAACGAAGCAACCGAAATAAAATGAGGTCTTAGACAGTCTGGTTTATTACAATAATAATAATTTAAACAAACCCATCAGCCGTCTAAAATAACAATACTCATAGCAGGACTCTGAAGTGGTGTATATCTCGACAATCCCCAAGCTTTTAACCAGTGTCTGTAGTTCGTAGGAGTGGCAAAGTGTGCCAAATGTTGTGATGTACTTCTAAAAGCATCAATTTCGGGACCATGAATAAGCAATGCTGCAAAACCTACCAAAGGTTTTTTTTTCTCTTCCTCTTCCACTTATATTTTTCGGTGATGATCAACTTCTCATCATCAGATCAGTGGCTCGAGTCCACCAGCGCTGATACCATGGCATTGCCGCTATGTGCTTTTCTCGAACTTCGTATACACCATTGGCGGACTTTTTGCATTCTTCAGGTGCGGTCTTCATACAGCCGGCTACGGGATGTTCCTCTGACCATTCAACCTCGTGCACGTCAATTATGATGGAGGCCTGGTGGGGTGTACGCCCTGCACCGAACTTGTCAAAGAACCTCTCACGCTCTTCTGGGGGGGGGGGGGCCGCGAGCATGGCCATCATATCCGCTAGCTGAACTCATTGAGGTCCTTGCGAGCCATGTATGATCACCTTGCCCATGATAGTGCAAAGTTTGCCGTCTGTGGAAGCTTCGTTACCACATAGGACCCTGCTGTGGTCTTCTCGGGGCCACATCCGGTGAAGTGAAGTCGGGGTGTTTGGGCGACGATGTCTACGAAAGAATCGAACCTCCAAGAGCGCAGCGACTTAAAAATATAAATAACCGGTAGTCCTCAAGGTACATCTACCCAACAAGGTGTATCTTGCTAAAAACCTTACTGATCCCCAGGTGTGAATAGGTTTTTCATTGACCTGTAGCCAGCTCTAGGGTATCCGTCGTTCATTCGCGCATCCACCATTAAACCGTGAATGCTCCAAACTCTTGAGAGTTTTTTCCTTCAGGCATTCTGTTCATCCATCCGTCATCATAATAAATTAAACTCGTGATCCGTAATAAATTTAGCAGCAGTGCTTGTAGAAGCGGCAAGATCCGTTGCAGCAGTCAAATCCGAGACTGAAGCCACCACCACGCATCGACATTTGCGGCTCAGAGTCGGGACGAGGTTCAGCAGACTAGTGAGCGCGGTTAGTACTGATGTGCAAAGCCTTATGCAAATGCACAACTGTGCATAAAATAAAGACCATGTGTTATTCACAGTCATCACTGTATCGGAGTAACCAGCGAACCACAATGAGGGGCTGACATGATGGCACACGGAAGGAGGGGAAATGCGGACACCACACCACATTGAACAACAGTGATCACAGCGCAACGCTGAGGATAAAAAAAAAACACTTACGGGCTGCTGGTCAACAATTCCGGGACGCTGTTCTCCCTGACGCATTGAAGACGTCATCTCCATAGGAGCTTGCTTCTGGGGGGCCTGGACGGTGGGCATCTTGGGCGAGTATTGTGTGTGTGCTTGCTTGCTTGGTCAATCGGGCGGGAGAGGTTGGAAGAAATAAGATTGGTTTTCCCCTTCTCAAACACGTTTGGGTGCATGACAAGTATTTAATCAAAATGCCGCGACCCCCAAAAAATGCAACCGCCAGCCACCTTCAGCTGGCATGGCCTGGGGAGCGGTCTGGCCGGCCGTCCATGGCCTGGAACTCGTGCGAGACGAGACACACTGCCCCTCAGCATTCGCTGATCGCCCTGGTCCAGCTGGGTCTGTGGCACACGCACCATGCACGCACGCACACGCTTGCCGGGTAGCTTATCCTTAACCATCAAACCCAACCTTGTTTGGCGGCTAATCTGGCGGCCTCACCTCACTCACGCACTCTCTCTCTCTCGGATTTGCCCGCACCGCCAGCCTCCGCCCCTGCGCGCTGCTGTAAGTGGTCGGGCTGCCACCATAGCCGTTATAATGCACGCAGATAAAAGAGACGACCCACATGGGTTGGCACGTTTTGTGTTTGTTTATTCTGGCTCGTCAGCAGAGAAATCCATACTGTGACTTGTCGCCCGGACTCGCTGTCTTCTCCTCTCTTCCTCCCGTGGGGCCATGCTAGCCTCTTGGAGCACCACTCGAAAACTAGCAGACAGGCCAAACGCGCCTAGCGATACAGCGAGGATGAATAATGGTGCCTGGTCATCCAATCGCTTCTTCCTTTCGACGATGTATATAGAGTTGACCCATGCGGCGGGTCCATCTGAAAATGATCGTCGTCCGGGGTACGTACATTGTTATGCCCTGGATAATACAGCGTCTTTTAGCCACGACCATTGCGGTCCTCTATTTTATTCGATTCCGTCGTGAAAGCGCTCTTCTCATTCAAATTTCCGATGGAAACGTTGCAAGATCCTCCATGTATTCATGAATACTGCTCACCAAGTAAGGCTCTGGTCAGAAGACATTTACATGCCGCCTCGAAATATGAGTGAGACGACAGCATGCATTTATTCCTTGCAAATTTCGACGGCATTCTAAACCGAAAATTATAATACAAACCGGTGCTTGCATTGTTTTATCTAGGCCAGCATACTATGCCGCCTGACCTTTCGGCTCCCAACTGAGGCTAGTCCATCCATACGTGGGGTGAGCGTGAGTAAGGCTTCGCTGGGGCGCAATTGATGAAGATTATAAATTGTCCACTTCATTCACTGCCATCCTCGTCCTGAAGATGCCCGCACAGTATTGAAATAAACAGCGAGACAGGGCTTATAAGCTAGGTAGTTGATCGATTCTTGGTCTCCTCTCTCATTATACTCATTGATGCACTATGGCAATACCACCAACGGAAAATGCAGCCAATCCTTTTCTACACCCATCCCGTTTCTAACAATCGCCCGTTAAACGACTATGACACCCTACTCGTCATCTTCGCTCTCCTCTTCGGCCTCTTCAGCAGCCTCCTCAGCAGCCTCCTCTTCGCCATTCACCTCGGCAACAGCAGGTTCTACGGCGCCGCCTTCGCTCTCAATCTTCAACCACGCATCCCACTCAGGGAAGAGATCATCATCCTCAGTGGGCACACCAATTAGCTTAGCCACACGGCCTCGCTTGTTCTTCTCCAGGTTCTCCTTCCAGTCCTTGACAGCTGATACTGTCAAGCTGGGCTTGTAAGTCTGTGAGAACAGGACGGCCTCGGCGTGTCGTCCAGTCTCGGACAGGATCTGTGTGCAGGCATCAACATCACCCAACAACCATCGGCATGAGAAGGCAACGTTGTGTGCGCCGGCCTCCTGGGCCTGAGCAGCAAGGGCAGTTAGTCCATCCCGGTCGCCAGTCGATGAGTGCAGGAGGAGCAGGGAGCCCAGATCCTTGGCGTGGGTAAAGCACTCAGCAGCAAGAGTAACCTCCCAAGCAGCCAGAGCAGCATCTCCAACAGTCTTCCACTTGTGGTCGGCATTGGCTTCCCGCGCAAGCTCAAGGGCAATGTCAAGGTGGTTAAGTGCGAGAGCAAGATCAAACTTGTGCTCGGAATCGGTGGCCACCTCCAAGGCAAGCTCCTTGTGGCCCTGGCCCTCCAAGAAGCGGGCAATCTTGTTGAGCTGGTCCTCGGGGATAGTGGGGAGCAGCTCAGCAGCAGTCTCCATATCCTCTCGGAGCACCAGAGTCTGGTACTCCAGAACCGGTAGTGAAAGACCAAACGATGTAACATTGACATCCTTGTCGGCAAGGTAAATTCGCGAATCTCTCTGAATGTAGCCCAGAATGTACATGGACTTGTCAAAGTGGGACACAGTGTAAGTCTGGTCACCAACAAGGTAGTTGAGTCGGTTGGTGCCGTTGGTGTAGATGAAGCAGTCGCCGACCCACTCGCCAGTTCGTACGCTTGTTCTTGTTAGTCAGGGCTCCAAAAAGCTATGGGTTCCCGTCACTTACTTTTCGCTGATGTCGGTAATGACCTCGAAAGCAGCCTCAACGCCGTCTTCCTCCACCTGGCCGGCTTGCACGGCCTCGACATAAGCATCTCGTGAGAATCGCAAAACGTAAAAGGTGTCCTCGCAAGCAATTGTCACCAGCTCTCCGCTCTCAGACCAGTAGACCTCCCTGGGCTCGACCTCAATTCTTCGCACCAAGCCACCAGTAGCCCAGTCGAAGAACGAGACACCACCCTGTCCAGTAACACCAAGCAAAACTCCACCGTGCAGCTTCTCAGCCTGGAAACCAACATCCAGACCGCCAGGCTTCTCAACAAAGTTCTTGAAGAGCTTGACGCTCATAGCCGACTCGCGGATGGCGAAATCATTGCTGTTGTCCTTGGATGCCCAGACAAAGTCCAATGCTGAACCAAAGGCCTTGTTACGCCAGGCAAGAGCAGTGTAGATGATGTATTCGCCATCACCGCACACAGCAACGAAACGGCCGTTGGGGGAGTGGATGAGAGTCTGGGGGTACACTTCGCAGGTGCCAAGGTCCTTGGTGGGGAGACTAATGGGTTCGTTGTCCTTAATGGAGGCATCTTTGTTACGTTAGCATATTTATGAGTGCACAATCGAGAATTAAACATACCTCCACCCTTGATAATGGCGGAAACAACCTCGTTATGTCTGGCCCAGATCAGCTTGCCAGAAGCATCCATCGACACGGCAGGCTCCTCTCGGCCCAGCTTAACGACAACAGCACCATCGTCAAAACCAACAGCGATACCCTGCTTTCCCTTCTGGTATGAGACACACCATGCTCGCTCCAGGCTGTAGTTGAGGGACTGCTCGAATCGGTAGGTGTTGGCGTGCCAAACTCGGATCGTACCGTCCTCGGAACCGGAGATGATTACGGGCAATTCGGGGTGGTAGCAGGCAAATGAGACGTTGTTGGTGTGGCCCTCGAGTGTGGCAATCAGGGACTTTGTGGTGTAATCCCAAATCTTGACAGTTCGGTCGTCAGAGGTGGTAAGGAGGTAGGGCTTGTCGGAGTGGGGGTAGTAGTCGACGTGGTTCACACCCTTGGTCTCGTGGGCTTCGAGGGTGAAGTTGGGGGTGGGTGATCCCAGGCTCCAGATCTTGACGGTTCGGTCAAGACAGGCGGAAGCGAATGTGTTGGTGTCCTTGGGGTTGATGGCGAGACCCATGACATAGTGGCCGTGGCCCTCGAATACTTGCACACACTTCCAGTTTTTCTCCCAATCCCAAAGCTTGATTGTCATGTCATCTGAGGCAGTGAGCACAAAAGGCTGTGTGGGGTGGACGGCGATGGCTCGAATGTAGTCGGGGTGCTAAAAGGGGACCAGTTAGCGAAGAACAGCATGGCAGAATAAGCCAACAAACCGCTTCAAAACTGGTGATCCTCTCAGAGGTGTTGTAGTTAATTACGCGCAGGTGGAAATCATCGGAACCGACTACCGCCCAATTCTTCCTCGCAATGAATCGACCGGCGCGGACGGGGACATCGGTGAGCTCAAAGGTCTTGATGATCTGCTGGGTCTCGTAGGACCAGATGTAGACATGACCTGCGCAGCGAGGTCAGCTTGAATGCGCACAAAATACAGGCAAACGTCGTTGCAGTGCATACCGCTGTAGAGGGTTGTAAGGATCCATGGCTCGTGAGGGTGGAAGTCGATGCCCTTGACTCGCTCGCTGCGAGCATAGAGCTGGCGCTGTTGTCGCAGAATTCGGTCAGTTACAGGGTCGCAAAGCAATGGGCAGCAAGATTGCCGCAGAATTTAATGCGAGGAGCTGCGCAGGACTGACCTTGACGTCTAACTTCATCTTGGAGGTGGGTTGTCGCGGAGGTGAAGTTGCAAGCTGGCCAGGCCCGGGCGGTGATGGTGTTGAGAGGATACGTAGTGGGGTCAGCGGCAGGAGTTCCTAAGAGTGGCCACCATGCGGCACCGCAGCAGCAGATACGTCGCTGTAGATTTTCCAAAGAGCTCCGGAAAATCGAATTCCGAGATGCACACAATTGTTTTCGATGCCTTCCGCCGTATCAATCGTCAGGCCTAGTTTGGCAACAGCTTAGAGCTCCTAGCACTTGAATTTCGAGCTTCCCGAAAATGTGTCCTATTGCGGCTCATGCCAGGCTGGCCACGAGGTTTCGGCCTGATGTGTCAGGCCCCCGCTTCTTACCCAGGGGCTAGCGTGGCTAGTAGCTACCAACGCCAGTGGCTCATCCGTTGCTGTGGCTGGGTTGGTTCCCCTGAAGATGCCCCCCCTTTTTCCTGCTCGGGTCTGTAGGGTAAGGAGGTTCAAGATGGCGTCAAACAGTCCTTGCCCGCCGCTCCGTTCCATGTCGATCAACTTGAACCCATACAGACGAGCAGTTGCCAAGACTATGGTATGTCACTGTGGGTTCTTGTTTCGGTGATATACACCCTAGGTCCATTGGCAATGTTTCGGCCCGTAGCTATTAAGTTTGGATGGAAGTTGATACCCAAATGAGTAATTCTCACCGGCCGGCTCTCCATGATGGTCGCATCTTGCGAGGTGGGCAGCATACGCAATGTCTTGTATCACAAACCCCCCCCGCAACCCGGTCTGATAAATGTCAATGTGGCCAGAGAGGTCGAACCCAAGACATGCAATGCATGTGCTATTGGATGCCTCCTTGTTCCGAAAATAGACACGAATCCTACACACCTCGGCGGTTCGTCTGGTGTGGTGGTGTAGAGCAGCCGAGTCCTCCGCCGCCGGTGGTTGGAGATGGTTTCTCGCCAAGCGTCGTCACGCTGAGCCACTCGCGGCTTCGAGGGGCAACTTAGTTGACAGTTGGGTTGCCCACATCCCACGCATCTCGCGCATGGTCCACAAGGCGCTTGGCCTAACTGCTCTGCAGGACAGGACGCACGCTCAGTCTCCTACTCTGACTTATTTAAAGGACCGTGTTCCACCATCACGAAGGGTTCCCCACCTTGAGTGCTTGTCAGAGATATAGCAATTGGTTTTAGTGCTGGGCAGGTCATACGTACAACAGGTACTCCGTAATAGATCTGCAATTAGTTATCTGCCCTCCCCTACCTCTGCAGCGGCGTCGCTGCATCTAAGTTTGACTTTTCCCTTCCCCGGGCTGCGGCTGCTCCTCCTCCTCCACACAATTAAAGGGAACCCAGTCCAGCGGATAACCTCGCATGCTCATTTACAAAAAAAATTTCACGTCCCCTCCCCAAACGAGAGGGAAAAATTTCAGAACCCCTGGATTGGGGCCATGCAAATCTTACCCTTCTCGAGAGTCCACGACCTGTAATTTGTTGTTTTCATCTCGTCTTCTCGTGGACGGGGTCTTCTGACATTGCATTGGATAGTGGCGGCTCAACCGAGAGTGCTAGGGCCACAGCGTTCGAGACCGGGCGTACAGTGACGTCTCAAGCTGAATCCGAGGGGAGGCACTGTGCGCTGCCCGCGGACCACCGTCCCTGGCTGCCCTGAGACACATGCTAGATACAGTGCGAACACGCCGCGCCCCTGTCCCTCCCCTCCCAGCTCGCCCCTCCCCCTTCTCCGGGGTTGCCAGGCCCACAGCGCCCACTAGGTTCACTACTGTGCGCCGCATGCCCACTGGTCGCCGGCTCTGTGGCCACTACTGGTCACTGCCACGCTTCCCAAAACCACCTAAGCCGCAATCTGATGGGCCCTGAATTTCATCATCCCTTTCTCAGGATCCCGGTACGCTACCTTGGTACAGCACTGCGCGGCGCTGCATATCACTAAGCCAAGGTATTCCTTCTGGCACCCGCCATCACTACTTCTCTCTCCGCCCTGCTCTCGCCCTCTCCCCTCAACTACGAATCTCGAACCGCCTCGACCACCATCGACTTTGTCCGCATTCTCATCCTCCCGCTGCTTTCGACGCCCCCGCGAGTCGCTCCTGTTCCATCCCTCGCGCGGCCCGACCACGCGCTTCCAGGCCTGCCCGTGTCTGCGGGGTTACAAATCACCCACCCGGCTCAGCCCAACAACGGTTGCATTTCATCCGCCACGCCATCGCCCTGTGCTTGTGTTTGTTTTAGCCGGCACAGCGCAACTTATCATTGCCTTTCTCACATCACATCGCTCGGAACCTCGTCTTCGACACCGTCGTCGACCAGGATCCCTGATTTCCGACCTTTTCACAACCCCTCGCAAATAACTCGCTCGTCCCGTCGCAACCATGTCGTGGAAGCTCACCAAGAGTACGTCTCATATCTTTTATCTGCCCCCCAACTGGCCCACGCCTCCCCGTCGCATCCGCGCCCTACAACCTGCTTCACTTGCGCTGACCATGGTATCCAGAGTTAAAGGAAACCCATTTGGGTCCCCTGAGCCCCTTTTCTCGATCTCCGTCGACCTCAACCATCACCGATAAGGAAGAGAAGGGACAGCCTAGCGGCGCTGTCACTCCCACCACCGAAAGCGCCATCGGTGAGTATCCGGCGATGCAAAACCCATTGTCCCCAAGACTGACAGTCTTCAGCCGCTTCAGAAACTATGACGCAAGCGCCGGTCGTTAAGCCCCCCAAGCCTGGCATTCTCGTTGTCACCCTCCACGAAGGCCAAGGATTCTCCCTCCCCGAGCAGCATCGAAATGCCTTTGCGTCGACCCACCAAGGCTCTCTCTCTTCGAGCAACGCCCTCAGCATGGCGGGTTCCGTGCGGCCGGGCTCATCACAACGTGTTGCTGGATCCCTCGTCAACGGCTCTAACCGACCCCACTCGTCCGCTGGTGGCTTCGGCCCTCTCCCGACCAACCACGGTCGTATCTCTGGCAAATATATGCCTTATGCTCTGTTGGATTTCGACAAGGTTCAGGTCTTTGTCAACTCGGTGGACGGTAACCCAGAGAACCCCCTATGGGCGGGTGGCAACACCCAGTACAAGTTCGATGTGTCAAGAGTGACGGAACTTGTAATTCACCTATATATGCGCAACCCCAACGCTCCTCCAGGTTCAGGACGTAGCCAGGACATCTTTTTGGGTGTGGCGCGAATTAACCCTAGGTTCGAGGAGAGACAGCAGTTTGTGGAGGACCCCAAGGCCAGCAAGAAGGATCGAGAAAAGGCTGCTGCCGAGCACGCTGCTCGCACTAAGGGCGACGGCCACAGCGGCGTTGAGTGGGTTGATGTGCAGTACGGTACCGGTAAACTCAAGATTGGTGTCGAGTATGTTGAGACTCGCGCAGGCAAGCTCAAGATTGAGGACTTTGAGCTGCTCAAGGTTGTGGGTAAGGGTAGCTTTGGCAAGGTGATGCAGGTGCGCAAGAAGGACACGAACCGAATCTACGCTCTTAAGACGATCCGCAAGGCACACATCATTTCTCGATCAGAAGTCGCCCACACGCTGGCCGAGCGATCTGTGCTGGCGCAGATCAACAATCCCTTCATTGTGCCTCTCAAGTTCAGTTTCCAGTCACCAGAGAAGCTCTACTTTGTGCTGGCATTCGTCAACGGAGGTGAGCTGTTCCACCACCTGCAAAAGGAGCACCGCTTCGACGTCAACCGATCTCGATTCTACACGGCAGAGCTGCTTTGCGCCCTGGAGTGTCTCCACGGATTCAACGTCATTTACCGTGATCTTAAGCCCGAGAACATTCTCCTCGATTACCAAGGCCACATTGCCCTGTGCGATTTCGGTCTCTGCAAGCTGGACATGAAGGACGAGGACCGCACAAACACCTTCTGCGGTACCCCTGAATATCTGGCCCCTGAGCTGCTCATGGGTCAGGGCTACAACAAGACAGTAGACTGGTGGACCCTCGGAGTGCTGCTCTACGAAATGTTGACTGGTCTACCACCGTTCTACGATGAAAACACCAACGAAATGTACCGCAAGATTCTCTCAGACCCCCTTCACTTCTCGGACGTGGTACCTCCTGCGGCCAAGGATCTTCTGACCAAGCTCCTGAACCGCAACCCCGAGGAGCGTCTGGGAGCCAACGGTTCCGCCGAAATCAAGGCACACCCCTTCTTCCATGCCATTGACTGGCGCAAGCTGCTCCAGCGCAAGTACGAGCCTGCTTTCAAACCCAATGTGGTAAGTAGATGTTCACTTATAGTTTTTTTTTGCTTTTATTTCGTTCGCAGTCGCTAACATGGAAATTAATAGGCGGACGCACTGGACACGGCCAACTTTGACCCCGAGTTCACGTCAGAAGAGCCCAAGGACTCTTATGTTGAAGGCCCAATGCTGTCGCAGACAATGCAGAACCAGTTCCAGGGATTCAGTTACAACCGACCAATTGCGGGTCTCGGAGACGCTGGCGGTAGTGTTAAGGACCCATCGTTTGTGGGAAGCTTGCGGGACCAGCGATAAGTGAATCGCTTTACAAGGGACTGGGGTTTAACCAAGAAGGGTGACAATGTCACAAGGTCAATAGACGGCGAGCGGGCTCGAGTCTGGGAGGTGGCTTGTCATATGAAGCGAAACGAGCCAAGGCGAGCATGCTCTCATGATGGGATTTGGGCCTGACGCGGAGGGGTAGATGTGGTGTGGCTGAAGCAGGGTTCATGGATACAGGACAGTGTTTTGGGACCGGCTTATGAAGCGAACAGGCAGAAGGCTAGAAGAGGTAGATAGGACTAAGCCTTCATGGACGGGGCCTTGAGTACAAAAACAAGGATGTATACGTTCGCTGGGACTGGGGACGGACTTGGATTTGAAAGGGGTTGGATGTCGTCATTTGCGCTGTTTGTGTGCCCCATGGCGTCGGGTCTTTTTTTTTTTTTTTTCTTCTGGCATCTGTGATCAAGTACAAGTACAGTCGGTAGTGAATTTGTCAGATGTTCGAGAATGGCTTTGTCAGTGTGTGGATACGACCGAAATGCGAGTTTGCATTGAGCAAGTCAAAAGCGAGGCAATGGTTTGGGGGTGGGTCGAGAATTGGAGACAGACACCCAGGTTTGACGGAAGCCGTGGACTTGGCTTCGGCAAAAGGTGAGGGAGCGAGTTGGGGTGGGCCAGGCTGGCGGCGATTCGGCGAGATGGCCGAGTTGATTTGTGGAAGCTCGGCCATCGCCATGGTCACCGCGGTGTGTCATGGGACTAGGTTTTGGGGGAGCTGGAGCGGAAAAGCAGTGTCCGAGACGGGGTCGGCATCGGAACCGGAGAAGCAAGGGCGAGGGGATTTTTTTGCTATTTGTGACGCTCATAGTGATGGAGGGGCGGGAGGAGGAGGAGGAGGGGCAAGCTGGGTTCTAGCCAGCGGACGAGGCAGAAGCGCTGGAGGCCGATTGGATCGCTACTGCGCCGTGGTGGAATGAATAAGGCATTGGAAAAGAAGGCGATCGTCTTGGTCATGGATAAATGCTGCTGAGTGAGGAATGGCCAAGCACCCGTCCGGATAGCGAGGGACGGACAAGGACGGACATGATACAGCGAGATAGACGGAGGTGGGGGCCGTGGCAGAAGCTCTCTGCTCTCTTGGGACGTTAGCGCAGGGCGGGAGCTTGTTGGTCAACGGCCATTGGCATTTTGCAATTGCATTGGGAGTGAGGGGCTAAGCTAATGGGCGCGGGGGGGTGTATCCCAACAAGTTTCAGTTTTGGGTCACTGAGCAATACGGATACAGCTGCGAGGTTTAGGCCGGCGAGAGGGAAAAAAAGATGCATGGCGCAGCGCTGTGCTGCTGAGGTGAAGGTACCTAGAAATCACACACAGGACGAGGCCATTGGTGGCGTGCCCCTCTTTAGCTGTCCATCCGCTGCAACTACCCCTCCTTGGTGTGATTTGATGATTCCTCATTGTCTCGCATCTTGCATTTCTCCCTCTCTCCATCACGCTTCACATTTGCTTCAAGAAGTCTCCGTCCATTCAATTCATTTATTTTTTGTGCAGTTATTATCTTTTTTCCCTTGCTCTGGGAAAAAATATTCACAGCTCATTTTCTTCCCCCTTTCATTTCCCTGAAGGTCCCCCCCCAGGTACGTCATATCAAAATCATGTGAAGATCGAACGCTCAGTGGAATCATGAATTGCCCCACGTTCCCATCTTCTTGGCCCGCCGACGCCGACGCGGCGCATAGCAACGTCCGCGCCACGGCCGACAAGGAGGTGATGGGAGTGGGGTGGTGCTTGGAGCTGGTGCTTTGGTGCATTTCCCGACGTCAGAAAGGACCATTTTTTACCATACGGCCCTTGTCACAGCACCGAGGTGGTGTCTCTGGAGGGTCTCGAGACGCAGGCATAGCTGTGGCACCTCCTTGCCTGTCTCGAGTCGATATCATCTCCTCTTTTCGCCTCGCTTCCACTTTCTCCCCTTTCCCTCTCTTCTTTTCCTTCTTCATCCCCCTCCAACCCTCGCCCTTCCTCCTTCTAATCTTCCTCTCAACAGCTCCCCTCCTCCCTCCTCTCCCCCCACCACAGAAAAAATGGCCCCCGCCAACACCCTCCCCGCCTGGGCAGAGCTCCAAGCCCACCGCGACAGCGTGGGCAAGTCGTTTGTGCTCAAGGAGGCCTTCGCCGCCGATGCCGGCCGATTCGACAAGTTCACCCGCACCTTTGAGGCTGCCGGCGTCAGCTCCGACATCCTCTTCGACTTCTCCAAGAACTTCCTCACTGATGAGACTCTCGACCTCCTCGTCAAGCTCGCCGAGCAGGCCGGCGTCGAGAAGAAGCGCGATGCCATGTTCGCTGGCGAGAAGATCAACTTTACCGAGAAGCGCGCCGTCTACCACACTGCTCTGCGCAATGTCGGCGGCTGGGACATGAAGGTCGATGGCGTTGACGTCATGAACTCCCCCGGCGGCGTCAACGAGGTTCTCCAGCACATGAAGGAGTTCTCCGAGCAGGTCCGCAGCGGCGAGTGGAAGGGTTACACCGGAAAGAAGCTGACCAACATCGTCAATGTCGGCATTGGTGGTTCCGATCTGTAAGTTGCTTGTCGCTTCGGCCCTCTTTTTTTTTTCTTTGGTGGCAGAACCGCCGCTTCCATGATGGTGCCCCGCTAACCTCGCATGATACAGCGGCCCTGTCATGGTCACTGAGGCCCTCAAGTACTACGGTGCCGACGACATGACCCTCCACTTTGTTTCTAACATTGATGGTACTCACATGGCTGAGGCCCTCAAGGCTTCCGACCCTGAGACCACCCTGTTCCTCATTGCCTCCAAGACCTTCACCACTGCCGAGACCACCACCAACGCCAACACTGCCAAGAGCTGGTTCCTCGAGAAGACCGGCGGCAAGGGCGAAATCGCCAAGCACTTTGTTGCCCTCTCCACCAACGAGTCTGAGGTCACCAAGTTCGGCATTGACAGCAAGAACATGTTCGGCTTCGAGAGCTGGGTCGGTGGCCGCTACTCCGTCTGGAGCGCCATTGGCCTGAGCGTTGCTCTGTACATTGGCTTTGACAACTTCCACAAGTTCCTCAGCGGTGCTCACGCCATGGACAAGCACTTCCGCGAGACTCCTCTCAAGGACAACATTCCCGTTCTCGGTGGTCTCCTGAGCGTCTGGTACTCTGACTTCTTCCAGGCCCAGACCCACCTGGTTGCTCCGTGAGTGAAGTTGGCAAATTTAGAATGAAGAATATGGGCTAACAGCATGATGCAGCTTCGACCAGTACCTCCACCGATTCCCTGCCTACCTCCAGCAGCTCTCCATGGAGTCCAACGGAAAGACCATTACCTCTGACGGCTCATCTGCCAAGTACACTACTGGTGAGTAGACGACGATTCAAGTGTGCAGCAAATGGAATTGCTAACGCGCGGCTACAGGCCCCATCCTCTTCGGAGAGCCCTGCACCAACGCTCAGCACTCCTTCTTCCAGCTTGTCCACCAGGGCACCAAGCTGATCCCCACCGACTTCATCCTGGCTGCTCAGTCGCACAACCCCATCACCGACAACCTGCACCAGAAGATGCTTGCCTCCAACTACTTTGCCCAGGCTGAGGCTCTGATGGTCGGCAAGACCGACGAAGAGGTCCGCGCCGAGAATGCTCCCGAGGAGCTGGTTCCTCACAAGCGATTCCTCGGAAACCGCCCCACGACATCCATCCTGGTTGGAGGTTCCATTGGCCCTGCCGAGCTGGGTGCGCTGATTGTCTACTACGAGCACCTGACCTTTACCGAGGGTGCCATCTGGGACATCAACAGCTTCGACCAGTGGGGTGTCGAGCTGGGCAAGGTCCTGGCCAAGAAGATTCTCACTGAGCTCAGCGAGCCTGGCAACGGCTCGGGCCACGACTCTTCCACCGGCGGCCTCATTGGCGCCTTCAAGAAGTACGCCAAGATCTAAGAGATGGAATGATGGGATTGAAAGGGGGGCCTCACAAGGAAACAACGGGCCTGAGAATGAGATGATGTTAATGTATGAAATGACACAAAAGCTGGTGCTTGGACTGGAAGTCGAATAGTCCCAAATTGCAAAGTTGACTAATTCCAACTTGACTCTTGTTTCTCTCTGGGCGATGATGACTGTAAACTTGGCCAATAATGAGACTGATACGATGTAAGATGGTGGCATCAGTTGTCGAGTTTTGATACCCGAGGTTAGATACCGGCTCGGCTTGGACGCGTCGAAACAGGTGAGTTGAGTAGATATTGAGGCCAAACGTAGGTTGTTGATTATTGGTTAGTTGTCATCAAAACAGCCGATTTCTCGGCCCATATCGATGGCTTTGTTAGCGAAGCAACCATCTCGAACTGCGCAAGGTGACATTGGTCTCGGCTGGCCATCGGCATTACCCCGAGGGCGATCGAGACTTATGTTCGATTATGTAGGTGCCATGTAGCATGACGTAGGAACCTGGAGATGCGAGATTTTGGCTTGGTATGGGGTAATGGCAGCAGCCAATGCAAGCTGGCGAGTATCACATCTGTAGGCTGCTGCCCGTCAGGGGAATACTACAGTACAGTACAGTACCAGACGCAAGTCCAACCCGGTATTCTCCTTGATATGCTTCAGCGAGCAAAAAGGGCTGGACTCGGGTGAATTCGGGGAGGCAAGGGCAAGTCAGTTAAGCAGATAGGGAGGAAAGGAACATGGATGCCTTTCTGCACGCATCCTGGTAGGAGAGGTGATGTGGCATATTGGAAACGGCTGGATTTGGACAGATAGCATGCAGCGGGCTTTCTGGGTCGGTGGTCAGCATTCACCACGACTGGGGGTGCTAAAGAGGCTTGAACTATTGCAAAGACCCGAGGTGCGGCTGCATGCTCGAAACCCACGTGTATGGACCAGGGCAGGATTTGGAGAGGAGGCGGGAAGGAGAGGGAGGGATGGATGGGAGGCATGCCATGTAATGCTGCACATGTATTATGTGCGTGCGACTGACACAAGCACGAGCATGAAGCATGCGCATGCGCTGTAGGCACGTCTACATATTTGTGGCGAGCTGTGCCTATCAGCGAAAGGAAACGAGGTCGTCATGACGCCCTGCGCCTGTGGGGCCCGGGTCGCGGGGAAACGGAGAACCGGGGGGGAGGAGGGGGGAGGGGACGGGAACGAACTGGGTCGTTTCGGAGTATAACCGAGCTCTGGGGAAAAAAAGAGGCAGGTCAAGAGGACAGGAGAAGAAGGAAAAAAAAAACCTGGGGTTTTAGAGGAGAGACGGGACGAAGAGTGCGGGATAGCGCGGGGGGAAAGGTATAATGCGATTTCTGTGTCTAAGTGAAACGGGATCATATTCATTGTCATGACAATCATCATGTTTGGTGTTTTTTTTTTCTTTTTTCTTTTTTGGAGTAGCCCAGTCAGTCCGACCAGCCGGAACAATGGGAGACAGGGAACCAGGGTTGTTGGTTCCCATGTGTTTGGGGGGACTTGACCCTCCCTCCCTGCCTGGACAACACGTTTTGACTTGACACGATATTACAAGAGAGAGGGAATAAATAAAAAAGGGTACTGCGTTGTATAGCACGTGTAAATTAACTAAGCGTTTTCTGTCATGAGATGCAAGGCACCAAGACCAAAAAGAAATGGTTGACGCTTAGAGCACGGCCCAATGGCAGGGCCAAAGGTCGTCAACGTCACATAAAAAGGGTCCCGCGCTCCACCGGCTGCTCACCGCGGTGGGTTCACGATGCGGCGAGACGGCGACACGCCGGCGCGATTAGAGGTTCGAGGCGGTTCCAGGGCGGGTCGCTTCGCTGGGGCGGGTGACGCAAACCAGCCAGAATCGATGACGAGAGCGCCGTCGTGGCCGTACATAGGGGAATGGGAACTTGTGGGTGTGTGGATTATGATTATGTTTTTTTGCGGATGGATGGATGGATGTATGATTTCACGAGCATCGTTTTTGCGACGTTTTTTGTCAGTGTACACGGTCTACTTTGTCTCTTCAAGTATCGAGTAGTTACTACACTAGCACCAAAAGTACCGCAAGCCCGCCATTTGGTCATTTGAGTTCCCAATGATAAGACCCAACTTCAGCCCCGTTGGTCATTGAGTGACGTCTTTCCCGCGACCGATCAACAGGCACAGGCACAGCCGTCTGATTCACCCATCCATCCATTTACACACAGGGGGGGGATAAAGAAGACGGACACTGGATAAATAGAGTGATATCAAATAAAAAGCAATAAACGAGTTTGGCGCGATACGCGAGCAAACACCCAAAACTCAGCAGCGCCGCTTCCCACCGGAAAAGCCGATGGGCCAGAAAGTCCAGGTGTTGCCAATAAGACGATGGCGTCAAAATCCCAGGAAATACCCATCCATGCTCTCCCCCTTGGCCCCCTTCCGGCTTCAGCACGCCAAGAAGGTTGCTTCAACCTACTGTACATGTTCCCCACTGAGGGGAAACGTCGACTGGGGTAAGTTTGCGGCGTTATCTCTGGTAAAAGGAAAAAAAAAACTGTGGGACAAACGGAGAATGGCAAAACCGAGAGACGACGAGAACGGTCCGTAGGCTGTGCCCACCACACATGCACGCTTTTACCCCCGGCGAGAAACGGCACCGTCGGGAGAATACTCCGGATAGTAGCGAAACATGCCTGGACACTTTTTTGAGCTCTTTGTTCTTCTTTGGAAATTGACATGGCATGTTTGAGAAAATAAATCATCCATGTCGTGAGTCAGGCCTCTTACCACCCCTCCTCCGTCCCCTGAGGGAATTAAAATTTGGCCATGAAATGAAGCCGAGCGCAGTCATCGTCTTTGGACAACCGCGCACTCGGTGAGGTGATGATGTGTAAGCGAGGCAATCGCTGGCCCCGGGCCCCAGCCCGCCCCATCCCCGTCCCGAGCCGCGCCTCGGTGCTTCTGCGGAATACAATGGACCTCTGCCTGTTTGGCATCTGTGTAAACGGAGATTTGAACGTTTTCTGGACAACTCAACTGGAGACAGTAAAGGGGAATCCATGCATGTTACGGAGATTTTCTTTCTTTTTTGTCTTTATTGCTTGTTTTCAAGGCGTGCACGGAACCGTCAATCAGATCAGGAACCCGCATTTGGAGGTTGAAATGGACTAACACGACACGTCCCAGCCGAGGCCCCGTCTGTAATGCTGCGATGCACCTTTACAAAACAACCAGGGTCTAAGTTTTTTTCTTGCACATCCTTCTCTCATCCTTCTTAAACCCGGAATGAGACAAGAGAGTTTCTTCTCGACTATAGATAAACGTAGGTAGGGATTTAAAGAAGAAAAAAATTGACGTGACAAGGGTCGACCCCCAAGAAAAGGGCCGCAAAGGCGGAGAGGGTCGTAGTTGTTCTGGGGAAGTCAAAACTTGGGGCGGATGAATGTGGGAAGAATGGACATGGGGGCGGAAAAGGGAGACGGGGAACCGTTTTGGAACGAACAGGGCCCGGCGGCAGGCAAATGACGTATTTGGTGCCATTCCATCTGGCGGGAGGAAGCGAAGGCTTCTGTCGAGACGCTATTTCGGCTGTGGCAATAGCCCTTTTCTTACCTACCACCGCGTCGCTTTACGGGCCGTCTCTTTTCTTGCAATGCTAGCCCCGGCGGTCTAGGCTGTACTCTTTGTGACCTGTCCTGATGCAAGGGGTGTGTGTATGTGCGTGTTATTGTTCTTCCTGAAGAGGAGGGGGGTGCTGCCGAGGAGACGAACAAGTCTTGTGTGTCTTATGCTTGCCGAGGGACTGAAAACAAAGAACCGCACAATGCATGCAGTGTTGCTTGTGATGCCCGTGCTCCGTGTTATCGTCGTCTCGTGGGAATCAACGGGTGCTTAGGTCGTTGTCACGGGTGCGGCTAGAAAACCGAGACATGTAGGCTAGACAGAGGATGGATGAAAGAAAAGGCCCTATCAGGTCTAAGACATCCCCACACGTGCTGGCGTCGCTTGGGGCCTTCGTAGTCTGGGGAAGCGAAGATCTCAAGGCGTCCGACTTGGGAGATGCGCATGTCTTGTTGGGCCTCAATCTTTTTTGTCTGTTGCCCAGTTGAGCGAGTGAATGAGACTTTGCTGTTGCTGTTGTCTCCCCCGGTGTCTCTTGTTTAGTTTACTCATGTCTCTCTCCCCCTCATTTGTTTTTTACTCTTTTGTCTGAGTGGCTGTCTGCACCTCATGTCTGTCTCAGTGCACGTACATACATGCAACTCTAGATTTTCGATCCTATGGCCGAATATTTCCTGCATGCATATCGAGATAGAGCATCTGTGGCTATACCAATTCAATCATCATTCACCGTCTTTGTCAATATGTCCGGCCACGTTTTTGTTTTACCCGATGTGCCCACTGAGGCGTGCGTTTGTCCATTCGTGACAGCGTGTAATCAGCAACTTGTTATCGGGCCTGATATGTAACCAGCATTTTGCGAATTGCGCCTTTGCACTTGGGCCTCTTTTCTCTTTTGCCACCCCCGAAAGCGAACAATGTGCAGGGACGGGTACGCATGCCTCTTTGGACCCTGCGACAGTGGAGATTTGAAGGGGGGGTTGGCTGGCTGGCTGGCTGGTTTTTGGGCTGAAAAAAAGCCCGGATCCATCGTGGGTGAGTCGAGGCCCCAGTGAAACCAGCAATAAACCACCGTCTTTTTCCACCTTTGCCCTTTTTTTCACGATCCTTGTCATGGGCGTCTGAGTGGAGGAGAGCGAATAGTGGCCCGTATCGTGGACAATCGGAAAGTGTAGGGGGAGGGGGGCGCAGGACCCGCGGGCGCAAAGTGCACCACCCAACCCTGTCTCGGCCCTGCGCCACAACGAGCCATTATCGTGAGTGAGGTTTTTCAGGGTTCGACGATGGAAGCGCCGAGTTGAGTTTGATGCGATGGAATGCGATGCGATTCGATTCGGCGGGGCTCCATCGTTCCTGGACCCAGGCACAGCAGTGGCTTTCCTTCCCTTGTCTCTCTGGATTGCCCGAGAATCCGCCACTTCGGGAATGAATCCGAAAGCCTCTCGCTCTGCGTGTTACTGAGCTCATGATGTCAGTCAGACAAGAGGGCATTATCTCATCCGTATCAGTCACCCTTCTCATCTGATAGTGGGTGCTTCGAGGCAACCCGGCTGGGCTGGGCTGGATGGACCGGGCTCCGCGTCACCCTGGCGAACAAGCTCATGCAATTTGTCTCTGACGAAAACGTCATTGACGACTGGAATACCACCCACGAGGGCGCAACCCATCGTCCAAGAGTCATTGAGTTGGAACTAAAAGATGGCGCCGTCGCGACCAAAGGTGCAATCGGGGGGACCCATTAGTTGCCCAAATAGGGCGCCCCGGGGGCCAAGAAACCATGGCGATGCACCCGACGTCACAGGCTGTATCGCACAGCATTAGCATTAGCATCGCATCGCATCGTATCGTCGACCGTCGTCGTGCGTTGCGGGCACCGTACTGGGTACGGATCGCTGACGGTGGCGGGCGGGCGCCCCAGCCCAGAAACGGTGGGCCACCGGCGAAAGTAACGACATTTGTTATCACTTTGGGGCCATCCATGGTTTACGTCAATCGTCGTTTCGCGAATCAAAGTCGTGCGCTTTTTTTGCTTCAGCATGCACGACAGCCCAACCGCCGCTCACCGCAAGAAAGTGCACAATTGTCCCCAACGAAATGGAGCGAGACAGAAACAAAGCGACAGAAGCCAAAACGAAACAACAGATACATGCAATGCCAACCACTGGATATGGTGAGCAAAGGTTCTCCGAGGGGAGAGAGAGGGGGGTTACGTTCCCTAACCCCTCCCCCTCATCATCCCCCCCTCCGTCCGTCCTAATCGAGCCTCTGACAGCGGTGGCGTGAGACATGGAGGGTGCCATGGGCGGTGTCCACAATTGTCTGGGGAGGGCGGTCCAGGGTGCACGCTGCTGCTTCTGGCGCTGGCGCTGCTGTAATGTGCTCTGGCGCCTAGTGCCGTGGCGCCCATCATGCCCTGTAAACCCGGGCATGCACCTCAGCCCCTTCACTGGCAGAAACCAGTGCGTGCGTGCGCGAGTGCGCTTAGGTTGCAACACCTGCAAGCGCAGCTGTTTTGAGGCACCTGCCATTTCCCCTTCCAGCGGTCAGGTGTCGCTTCTATTCCCGGGGAAGCCCTGTTTTCTGCGCTGTAGCAGTAGCAACGACATGCTGTAAAATGCCATCATACTACATGTTTCTTTCTCCTTCGGAGGCTTTCAGCGCGCACCCGCAAGCAACGTCACACTGCTACGCTGTAATTGGCTTCTGCCCCAAGCTGCCTTGGTTCCGTCGCTCAGCAGCACGCAAATGGCTGCTGAGGTCAGGTTTACGGTGGGGCCCCTTGGCCCACTGTCGCCCCCGGTGGACTTCACTCCGACTTGGGCTCTGCTCTCCCTCCAGTAACCATTAGGCGCCACCACACCCCCAAACGCCGGGAGCCACGCACTGCGCCGCTGTTTCTGGGGGGGACAGGGAATGGGCCATGGAGGGCTTCCCAGGTGCGACACCCACCGAGGGCCGCTAAACACCAAGTCTGACATGCCTACTGCTACTGCGAGCTGCAGGTCTTGTCTTTTGACTTGTAGCTTGTTATGACATTGCAGTATTTTTTGCTTCCTTTTTTGTCTTTTCCTGTCTCTTTTTTTTGTGCTCATGTAATTTGTGAGGGGTGACACGCACACGCCCCTCCTTTTTTTCACCATCTCATGTTTTATGCGCACCCTGCTGTTTTTGCTCTCTTCTCTCGCCATCCCCACCCTGCCGTCTTCGGCCCTCTTTCGCCAGTCTCGCCATGATGAGAAAATAGAGGAAGAGTCACAGAGGCTTGGCTGGCCCCGGGAGGCCTGACGAAAACCGCCGGGTGCTGGGTAAAGGCCGGAGGGACCCATCCAGCGGTGGATCCCCCTTGGGCTATGCCAAGTTCGGACAGTACCGGCCACCGTAGATGACGCTGGGAGCTGCTGGCTCTGCTTTGGGGGAAGGAGGGAAGGGGGGAATGGGGGGGCAATGCAATGGGAAGGAGGGGCACAGGACAGACGGTGCGAGACGGTAGGCGCGGCAAGGGCAACTGCGACTGTGGGCATCGGACTGGCGTGCAGCAAGGCGTGCTGGGCGAACTCAGGCAGCGCACGGGCCATGGGTCCGACGCCAAGCCCCGCCTTTTACCGCTGCGCTGCGACTCCCTCGTCTGTCGCCTGTCGTCACCTTCTGACTGGGCAGGCACGATGATGATGTTGGGTCTTGGGTCCTCGGGCTCCACACACCCTCCTGGAGCATGGTGGAAGGGAGCCACGGTACGGCGCAGTGCGGTACGTTACGGTACCTGTGGCAGGTACCTTCGGCAGGTACCTACCGTCATTGGGGATTCCTTGTTGGCGCTTCAGGTTGCGTAGGTAGGTTGCGGCTTCCCGCCTCACACCTCACACACCCTGTCTTTCCTATCGTAATGTATCTGGCCCCTTCGGCCGTTCTCCGTCCTCGTCGGCCTCACCCTCTGGATATAAAGTCATCCTCTTTCCCCCCTTCACTTGGCCATTTTCTAAACGGTCACCGTCTTACTTTCAATCCTCACCTTGGACTTTAATTACTTTCCGCACTCCATTCGAGTCGCACCCACCTCCACTTACACGACCTACCTCACCACCACCACACACACAACTCCATCCATCATGGCTCCCAAGGCTGTTCACTTCGGCGCCGGCAACATCGGTATGTCACTTTGGCTCCTTACCCAAGCTATCCGGACAGCATTGGGTCCCTAGCTCGGCAGCAATAACTAACAATATTCTTATCTAGGCCGTGGCTTTGTTGCCTGCTTCCTTCACAACTCGGGCTACGAGGTCGTCTTCGCTGATGTTATGGACGCCCTAATCGACAAGATCAACGCTACACCCGAGTACCACGTCATCGAGGTTGGTGTTGAGGGCACCACCAAGAACACAATCACAAACTACCGCGCCATCAACTCCAAATACAACGAGGCCGAGCTTGTCCAGGAGATCGCCACTGCAGAGATCGTCACCTGCTCCGTCGGCCCCAACATTCTCAAGTTCATCGCCCCTGTCATCGCCAAGGGTATCGAGGCTCGTTCCACGGACATTGCTCCCCTGCACGTCATTGCTTGCGAGAACGCCATTGGTGCCACCGACACCCTTGCCGAGCACATCAAGCAGAAGTCCAACCCTGAGACCCTTGACTCCCACCACCTGCGCGCTCGCTACGCCAACTCTGCTATCGACAGAATTGTCCCCGCCCAGGACCCCGATGCTGGCCTCGATGTGACGCTCGAGAAGTTCTTCGAGTGGGTCGTCGATCAGACCAACTTCAAGGACATTGGCATCCCCAAGATCGATGGCATCAAGTGGGTCGACAACCTTGCTCCCTTCATTGAGCGCAAGCTGTACACCGTCAACACCAGCCACGCCACCGCTGCCTACCACGGCTACAACCGCAGAAAGCGCACCGTCTACGATGCTCTCCAGGACAAGCAGATTCTGACCGAGGTCCGCGGCGCCGTTGAAGAGACCAAGAACCTCTTGGTCAAGAAGCACGGCATCCCTGAGGACGAGCAGACCGCTTACCTCGAGAAGATCATCAAGCGAATTGGCAACCCCCACTTGGAGGATGCTGTTGAGCGTGTCGGCCGTGCTCCCCTCCGAAAGCTCTCCCGCAAGGAGCGCTTCATCGGCCCCGCTGCCGAGCTTGCTGAGAACGACATGTCTTACAAGTACCTCCTCGACGCCATTGAGATGTGCTTCCGTTTCCAGGATGTCGAGGGCGATGACGAGTCCAAGGAGCTTGCCAAGATCATGTCTGAGAACGCCCCCGAGGCTATCGTCTCCCAGGTGTGTGGCATCCAGTCCAACGAGAAGATTTACAGCTCGCTGGTCAATGTTGTCAAGACCGTCCAGGCCGACAGCCGCGACGACTAAGTGGGTTACACTACCACCCTACAATGCATTTGACTAGAGAGAATGGAACATGGGCCCGGGCATCAGATACATTAGGGACTGGCCCCCGGCGTTTAACGAGACATAATGATTATTTGCACTGGGAAAGCATGGCGCTAGGATGGGATTTGGAATTTGCCAAGGCTTCTCTTTTTTTACACTCGTCAGAAGCCTACACCGGCCTCGAGCTGGAGGTCGCGATTGATAGCTTAGCAAAGTAGAGCACCTCAATGGATTCACTTGCTCCCACACTTGACCTCTCACATCTGACACCTGAATGCGACTCCAATTGTGATATGTGATGGTGATATGCGACGGTGGCATTTCATGTACCCCGCGTTTTTGATTGCCCGCGTGACTGGCTGGATGCATGCTCAACACTTTTTTGTCTTTTTGTGATGGTGGCTTCACAACCTAGAGGATGCATGTGCATTGGTGGTTGGCATGCTCGCACGTGTAAGTCGGGCCGTCTTACAAGACAGCCCTCACCGAGGTTACCTTCGCCAAGCGCCTCAACTGCCGGCCGGAAGCTTTCACCGTATTTCATTTTGGTCTTCCCGATGCCGTTTTGAGAATACGTTAAATCTCAAATGCTAACTCTGCTCGACGAACGGATCGAGGGGGGAATATGCACGAACCGTATAGTTACGCTTTTTTTTTTCTTGCTAGCCTTGCCAAGCATCAAGAATGGGGCACGGCAGCTAATTTTAGCAACCCTTGCTCAAAAGTTCACGACACGAACTTCATTTTGGAATGGCCGATTGTTCGACACGGTGTCCCTTGGAATTTCAGCAGCTGAAGCCTCAGCTGAAGTGAATGCGATGGCTCGGGACTTTTGAAAAGCGGCTTGCGATGTGCTTGCCAGGCATGCTTCTCTGATCGACGTTGACGGACTTATATCTGCAGCTTGAGGCCTTTTCGAAATATCGACAACAAGGAGCAGTCTCCTGATTTCCTACTCACTGCAACATCAACAAACATCTTTCTTCTTTGCCATGGCTAGATTGGCTCAAATCTGTCTTTTGGCCTTTGCAGCTTTGTCTGTGGCTGACATTTCCGTCTCCATCGCTGATGTCGAGCCTCTGCCTTTCAAGCCAGATGGCGTGGCCGAGTCGCCAGAGGACCTCTTTCGACGCAGCTGTCCAGAGGAGCTGGACGAGAACAGGGACTACGTCCCGGAGCTGATACTGTCTTCGTATGATGACGTTCCTTTCCCCAATGGAACTCTCTATCCTTCGTCGGATAGTCTTGTTCGCGGGGCCATTGACGCCTGGGCTCACCACCAGGCCCTTGTCCTCCGCCCCGACGAGGTCTGGTTCGAGATTCTCGCGCAGCTCAACTTTTACATGTCGGCGCACGCCGAGGACATCCGGCACCTGTTTGTGGACCACGAGGGCAAGGAGGAGATCCACGTTGGAGCCTTGACGTGGCGCGATGTCGTGGCGGGCTTCGGGTCGGCGATCCAGAAGCGCGTCAAGACGGACTGGCTGCTGGGCTGGATCACGCCGGGCTTCAGCACGTCGACGGAAAACGACGAGCTGACGTCCACGGTGCTCATGATGGGCCTCATGCAGTACTACTTTGAGTTCAGCGGCAGCATCGTCTGCGGCATCCCCAGCGTCACCCTGCTCGGCACCCGCGACGACTGGGCCAAGCTCCTGGGCAAGCTGGACCGGCTCGAGGAATGGGGCGAGCAGCCCACCGCATACGCGAAGAACCTGCGGCCCATCCTCAAGCGCTTCGTCCTGACGTGGGACGAGCCGGACAGCGCAGAGGTCAAGAGCTTCTGGGGCCAGATCGTCAGAGCCACCAGGCACTTCTCGTGCGGCAGCGGGCCCAACGAGTACACCGTCTCCGGATGGATCACGGGCTTCCTTCACTGGACCAAGTCGGGCGACCCGCGCATCCTGCCGGATGACGAGCCGTCCGAGGGTCCCTCGTCCATCAAGCTCGACGACGTCATCTACGAGTCAGAGCCGCTTGAAGACATCCGCGTCGGCTACGCCAAGGCACCGTTGACTATGGTCGACTTCCCAGAGCCCGGCGAAAACACCACGGCGTACGTGCTTGCGGGCAACGTAGGGGTGAAGAGGACCAAGGCTGAAGACGGCAGGGTGACGGCACAGCCAAACAGCGCGTGGTTCCTGTACGCTCCTGTCGACACGAACCGCACCGATCAGTACTTTGGGAGCTGGAGCGAGCTGGCGGGCATTGCGAATGGGATGTCGAGTTGCCAGTTGTAAGGGCAAGAACATGGGTATTGGATTTTCAGCTAGCTACTATACAATTAAATTAATTAAATCAAAATAAATAAACAAGACATTCAGATCGTAATGCATTATATAACAAGTGCATGTGACTAGCAGCAGTATCCAGCGATCCCCCTGAGAGACTCGGCAAGATATCCCCAGGGCGGGTTACAGCCGCCACCGCCGGTCCTCGCATCGTCCTCGTTGAAGAGATAGTAACGCCCTAGAGGGTTGACGTTAGTTTACTTAACCTTGAGTTGAGGCAGTGCACCGTCTTACCGTCCTTGCATTGGCACAATACGGGGATGCAACAGTTGGGAGCCGCACTGCACAACACACGTTAGAATAAACTAATTCATGCATGTAAGAGTAAACTCACAATGGCTTGCAACCGCTATCGATTACTTGGAGTTGAATTGTTTCTTGGGGGCTCGGTGCGGCGAGGCCTATTCGACCGAGCGTGAGGACAAAAGCGGTCGTGGTAAACTTCATTTCGGGCTTATAACTTTTTTTTGACGTGCAGAAGACTCTAACGAAATTCTAACACAGCCATGTCGAGTCTATATGTTCTTTTTATGTCTTGCAATGGTATCTAAAACACAGTCACTCCTACAACCTTGCGTTATTCTTTGAGCCAGAGGGGTGAATCACGGGGTGCCTTTTAAAAGCCAAGCACAATAAAGGACACACACACAGCAAAGAAGTATACCAAAATTATCACAAAGAACTAGAAGAAAATAAAACTCACATTAAAGAAGAAGAGTCCAACCAATTCACTTTATGGACCACCCCGGCAGACGGGCTTCAGAAAGGAAAAAGTATCCGCAGCATCTGCTCCCACGCTCCAGTTCCTCTCGTCTCGCAGGTGCTGCTCAAAGGCGGTCGTGAGTCGGTAGTTTTTGCCGTCGGCTGATTCGAAGACAGTGCTCATGTCGGCGTGCGGCCAGCCCACGCAAAGCGAATTCGCCGTGGCAGCACGGAACTCGAGGAAGCGCGACCAGTCCATGTGCTGGATTATGGCGTCGCGAATATCAGGCCTGAAAGAGAGAGAACCAAAATTGAGCGATTGCGGAAGATGATAAACAAAGAGAAATCACAGGTTTCTTTCTGTCTTTTTTATTGAAGGGGTACCCACCATACAATTACATCTATCCAGGGTGGGTGAGGAATGGTTCTTTGAAGGAGCGTCGGCCTGATGCAACTCGGCAGCTGGTCGTAGCTCTCCTTTGTCCTGCAGATGTACCAGCGCATGAGGTGCGACAGGACGTACATGAAGCCGATCCGGGCTAGCACCGAGGCTACGGGCGACCGGCCGACTTGCGCGGCGGCGGCGTCCGAGATGGAGCACGACGATCCGGAGCTGTCCGGCGGGCCGGCCGGGTTCAGGAGGGACGAGATGCTTGGGAAGGCGGCCTCTCTCCTAGTGTCCCGGAAACCACTCAGGCGCAACGCCTCGGTCGTGCTCAGGATAACTTGGTCGAGTTGCGTCGTAGCGGCCATCAGTGGTGGGATCAGTTTCCACTCGGCCGTTTCGGAGGTTGTCGCGGGCGGATCGAACTTGTCAAGCAGGAAGTGACCTGTCCAGGACAGCGGGCGCGAGGGGGACAGGCTCTGTTCAAAGGTGCACCGGTCGATTCCGGATACCGAGTCCAAGTCCCACGTGGGGTCAAGCACGTTGACGTTTATACTCGTTGTCAAATCAAGCGTCGGCTGGTAGCAGGAAGAGTCGAAGCTATCGCCAAAGGCATCGAGGTCGAAAGACAGTGTGGCTGATGTCGAACTCTGCGAGGACACAACCAGCTCAGACCCGGTCCGGAGCGGTGAGTTTCTCAGGGGAAACCCAACAGACAGTGACGCATCTCGGATGTAACTGCCCGGAGAGGCTGGGTCAACGTTGGAGCTGTCACTCGAGACCCCCCAAGCCGGCAGTGCGCTGTTCCACGCCTTTTCACGATCATGGTATTCTTGTATCTGCCTCTTCGCATCTTCAAGTTCTCTCGTCAGGGACTGGACCTGCTGCTGGAGCTGCTCGACTTGGGTTTTCCTCTTGGCTCTGCAGAAGCGCTGGTTCTCGCGGTCGATGGATCGCTTGCTCTCAATCTGCGAGGCCGTCATGTTGGCGACCCGCCGGCTGGCGTTGAACGATTCCCGCTTTGCCGCGTACTCGGACATGGTTCTGGTGTTATCCTGGTATGGTTGGCCAGGGTTAGTTGTCATGTAAGTCTCCGCGAGGCACAGGAACACCCGAAGTGCCGGGGTTTAGCGCGGGCGCTGTGTCGATATGACGGCACTTGGAGCACGGATGGATCGACGGGTCCCCAATGGGAGGAGTTGCGACGCCCTTGTCAAAGGAGATGCAGTGTCATGTTAGGGTCTCCATTCCCCAGAAGCCGTGGGTCGAGGTGGGTATTTGAATGATACCCAGCTCCATTGCGAGCGACAGCATGGCGATGGCGTCAGCGACTTGCCCTATCGGGAAGTGCCATGCCGGCCATAGAAACGTGATATAAGGCGATGTTCCGAAAGAGAAGTTGCTAGTAGAGACAGGCGTAATCAATTGATTCTTTAAAGAAGCAGGGGAAAAGCTGCAATCGTTGCTATGGCTCGTTGGAGTCTATTCGCTGGGTTTAGCCTGTGTCTGGCATGGCTAGGCTTGGCGGCGGCCAAAAGGCCCAACTTTGTCTTTATCTTGACCGATGACCAAGACTGGTGAGAAACTATATATTTGCGTTTTGTTCTATTGTTTTTATGCTTATTATTGCTTTTAGGCACATGAATTCTCTCGAATACATGCCGTTGCTGAATAAATACGTTATCAATGAAGGCACCCTGTTCTCACGCCACTACTGCACCGTTGCGCTGTGCTGCCCATCCAGAGTCAACCTGTGGACCGGACGCGCAGCTCACAACACCAACGTATGTTTTTATTTTTACCTTACTCTCTTATTATTATTTTTGTTTTCCTTGGCTTATGAGATTAGGTGACCGATGTGTGGGCACCTTACGGAGGTTATCCCAAGATTGTGCGTGAGGGAATCAATGAGAATTACCTCCCCGTTTGGCTGCAAGAAATCGGCTACAACACATACTACACTGGCAAGCTCTGGAACCAACATTCAATTGAAAACTACAATAGTCCTTATGCCGGCGGCTTCAATCAGTCCGACTTTTTGCTTGATCCCTACACGTACGAGTACAGGAATGCTTGGATGACACGCAATGGTGCGGAGCCCGTCCACTACCCTGGACAGTACTCGCCCGACATCACGGCCGAAAAGGCCTACGGCTTCCTCCGCGAGGCGCTGAGCCACGACGAGCCTTTTTTTCTTGTTCATGCACCAATTGCATCTCATGGAGATATAAAGCTCGTGGATGGCCTCGTTGCCGATATGCCGCAGTATGCAGAGAGGCACGCTCATCTGTTCAAAGAGTACCAGATCCCTAGGGGCGACAATTTCAACCCTGAGGTCCAGGGAGGCGTGAGTTGGGTTCGCGACCTGCCTCGCCTTAATGACACGGTGATTGCATACAGCGACGAGTATCAGAGGGCTCGTCTGCGGTCGTTGCAGTCTGTAGACGAAATGGTGGAGAAGACAATCAATATACTTGAGGAGGGCGGCCAGCTTGACAACACCTACATCATCTACACCACGGACAATGGATACCATATCGCCCAGCACCGCATGCACCCTGGAAAAGAGTGCGGATTCGAGACCGACGTGCACATCCCGCTTGTGGTTCGCGGACCAGGCGTCGCTGCCGGCCACGTATCCAAGGCCGTCACATCGCACACAGACATCGCCTCGACAATCATGGAGCTTGCTGGCTCGCCCATTGACTCGGATGGCACGCCTATCCCACTCACGGCTGCACGAGAGAGCCATGCTAAGCAGGAGCATGTGACGATTGAGTACTGGGGGCTCGCTATCCCTGAGGGCATCTTCGGGTACTATGGCGATCGCAATATGACGGACCCTCAGAACAACTCTGCCCATGCTGTGGGCAACAACACGTACAAGGCTATTCGTGTTATCGGAGAGGAGTATAACCTCTACTATGCCGTGTGGTGCACTAACGAGACTGAATTTTATGACATGACTGTAAGCACAACACTAATCCCTCCCCATGCCATCATGAAAACTTACATGGATTTGTCGCAGTCCGACCCGGGCCAAGTCCGCAACCTTCTCGACCCTGCTTTTGGACACCTCGCCTCCGAGTACACCATCGCCGGGCGATCTTTTGACCAAATAATCCCGCGCCTCGATGCGTTGACAATGGTCCTCAAGTCGTGCAAGGGAGGCGAGTGCGTGAGGCCCTGGGGCTCACTGCATCCTGCTGGGGACGTGATAACGCTGCTTGACAGTTTGAGCCCGCGGTACGACTTGTTTTATCAGACCCAACCCAGGGTAAGCTTCTCCAAGTGCGAGCTGGGCTACATTCGTGAGTCAGAGGGCCCGCAGGATGTGGTCCAGTTCCAGAAGGAGATGCAGGAGCAGGGCGCACCAGTCAAGTTCAGATACCAGGGAGACTTCAGCTTGTGGACTTGATTGATGTCACAGATTGATATCACATGTGACGAAACTTGATTCGAAGAAGAAAAAGAAATGTATTTGAGTTTGAATCAAATGGTAGGGGTATGATGATATAAAATAATCAAGTACATAAAAGTTGCAAATACAATGGCGTTACCAGTAAACCATATATCATCGGCAAAAGTGGTATCTAGTAAAAAAAACTCTTCCCAGGCCTTCAATTAGGATAGCACCGGCCCTAATTATGATCCGACAATTCCTTCTTACTAACAAATCTTCTAGTGCTGAGGAGGCTGCTGAGGGGGCTGCTGAGGGGGCTGCTGAGGAGGTTGCTGTTGGTTCCCAGGTGGAGGAGATGGTTGTACATCCGTGGATGGCGGGCTCACAGCTCTATCTTGGACTGGAGGAGGCTGGGTGACCGGAGGTGGTGTTGACATATCTGTTGGCATTGGTGAGGGTGTTGTGCCTGGTGCCATGTACTGAGGCTGCATGTATGGGGGTTGCTGTCCGTATGGGGGTTGCTGTCCGTTAACCGGAGGCTGTCCAAAGTAGACGGGCTGTGGCTGCTGGCCGTTGAAGATAGGCTGACCATTGTATGGCACCATGATATGATTGCCGTTGACGTCGACGGCGGGCACCATCATCATAGGCTGGCCGTTGGCGTCGAGCGGAGGCTGCATCACCATGGGCTGCCCGTTCGGGTCCACCTTGGGGGGCACGGCAGAAACCACGGTGACACCGCCACGGGGATCAGGGCCTAGAAGATCAACAGGATAGGCGTGTCGGAATCCCCACTTGAACCAGAGCTTGAAGCGAGTGCCCATGGGCAGCGCGTTCCACTGCTGGCGAAGCGCGGGCTGATCAGCTGCGTTCCTGGCTGGAGTGTTTCGCGTGAAGCAGATAACCCAGAGAGAGATGAGGCACCAGCAGATGGTTCCGAAGCGCAGAGCGCTCTTGCCCAGCATCAGTCTCCTGAACCAGAAGAACGACTCTATGAAGCCAATGACAAACAGACCGGGGATGATGGATGCGACAACAATGACCCAGGTCTTGAGCGAGGTGCAGCCAGTCAAGACGGAACAGACGTTCCATCGGGTGCCGGAATCAGAGTCAGAGTCAGAGTCAGAGCTGTCAGAGCTGGGGTAACCGCTGGGTCCCCAGTAGGAGTCATCCGTGGCAGTAGGGTTGCGGCAGCTGCGGACGTAGTACGACTCAATGTAGTTGCTGGTGGTCTCGATGGGCAGTGGCACTTGGTTCTCAGAGAGATAGGCCGTCACCACAGTGTATGTGTAACCGTCGCTGCTGTACGAGTAGATGGAGGTGGACTTGCTGGTGGGCGTGATCTGGTCCTCAACCTCGGTGGGAATGCTGACCCTGGTGTAAGTGTTGACCGTGAAAGCAGTTGGGCAAGACGAGGGAGCAGTGTAGATAACATCCTGCACCCAGCTCGTGTAGCGGACGTTTTTGTTATCGTAATCGTAGGTTGACGTCGGTACAACGTCCTTGCTGTTGATGTCGGCGGCGTCGTACCAGACCTCAACAACCTTAACATCGTTGTATGTGTTTGTGGTGTATTCGGTGGACGCGGGCTCAGCCGTGATGGTGGCCGAGGGCTTGATAGTGACGACGTCGGTGTATGTGTACTCATAGCTGTATCTAGTGTTGGTGGAAATGGATGTAGTGATGGCATAGTAGGACGTGACGGTCCATGAAGTGGCCGCGACGGAAGCAATGCAAAGCAGCCACTGGGCCACCAAGGCGCGTTGGAGCGCCACTAAGAGGGCCATTGCGAAAAATTGAGTGCTGACGGACGTTGAACGATCGTTTCCGTCAGATCAAGGATACGCGGAGCGAGACAGTGGCTTATTAGGACAAAAGATGGACACGCATGGGACGACTCGGGGCAGAGTCACGCCGCGAGTGGTGTTGCTTATGTACCCAGGGGGGTGTGCAAGATAACCCAGTCCGAGCCAAACAGCGACTGTTTCTCTTGGAGCGAGCTAGGGCTGAAATTAACCTTAGGCCATCTCAGCCGCATCTGCTGGGGTTTGGTTGGAAACCTGATGTTGGTGGGGATCCATGCAGGGATGAAATTGCATCTGGAGGAATTTTCGCATGGTCGGAATAGCTTCTCTTGGCGCTAGTTGGCGCTGTGCCGTCGGCTTCTGGCCCGGCGCGGCCATGGCTATGGCTGTGGCTGCGGCTGTGGAAGCCAGTTCGATCGAAACGTTCCATCTCTACCGTCGTATTCCTTTTTCGCAACCAGGCTCGAATACGATATTCCACGGATTGTGTGAGTCAAGCCTCGCTGCAATGCTCCCCCAAGTCAGTCAGCTGGCGGCAGGACCCTGCAGTTGAGTCATTAACGGATGGGTCGCATTGAAAATTGAAACGAGTCTAGGCCGGGCTGATGGAGGAGAGTGGATGGGTTTTCGTCTGGCCGGTTGGTTGTATTTCCCAAGTTGGCTGCCATTGGCTGGCGTGGTTGCCATGGGATGATCACCCCGGGTTCCGGGACTTTCCCGATCTGGGTAGTTTATTTTAGCCTTATAGGCCTTGCAGCAGTGGGCCGGGTGCCCTGAGCTGCCCTGAGGCTGCTCTGTGGCGCCCATGTGTGGCTGCTGCCAGGCACCTGATCCGTGCCCCGCCAAACTTGTTGTTTACTCTTCACTCGAGGCCCAAGGCGCATCTCCAGCACGCAGCCGAGACAAGACACGACACTGCATTCTCCTGCCTCTCACAGCCTTGCGCCTCCCTGCGCCTTACCCGCACCTTGCATCTGCTGATCCTACCCAAAGATGCTACAATGGCTGCTGTTCAGCAAACCCGTACTCGGTCTGCCCGTCTGATGGCCAATCTGACCAGGTCCGGATCTCGACATGGCGACACCGCCAAGGAAGCTCCACCCGTCACCAACGCCTCTCAGACACAGAGCCAACCTCGCGGCCCTTCTGGGCTGTCGCTCTTCCTGACCAACCTTCGCCTCCTGGACCTGGATCTGCGACCAGACTGGCCTGGAATTACTGCGGAAACCTTTACAGCAAATGCTCAGGGTCAGAAGAAGCGGGTTCAATGCGTCGAGTGGGCACTGTTCCATCTCTTTGCTATTTGGGACCCCGAAGAAACTCGGAATGTGCGTTGCCCTGCCTCCCGCTGTGGATTACACCCGCATCGAAGCTGACTGAATAATTCTACAGAAGCTCAAACCCTTTTTTCCTCCTCTCGACCAGGTCCAGTCCGTCAACCTCCGCGCCGCCCTCCTCCGAGCTCTCGAGCTAGCCAAGAAGAATGGCGTTTTGGGAAGAGATGCAATTGTTCGAAAGACAATGCTAGATGAATGCAAGGGCGAGAGACTGGAAGAAGTCTTGGCCGCTTTTTCATCGGCCGTGCTCAAGCTGGTCGTTTCGCAGGAGAGCTCCAACGGCGGTGAACATGCTGCCTTGGCTGCCCAACTGGCCATTGAGGATCGTGGTTACAAGAGTGACAATACGCAGCTCGCATCTTTGGTCTGGGTGCACAAGGCTGCCCTCACTGGAATACTACGAGACAAGCAAGCCGACCAGGCCCGGTTCCGCGACTTTGCTGAACTGCTGACCATCAAGGAGAGAGGTATTGCGAGGAAGTATGAAGCGATCGAGGCCAAACGACAGAATAGAGGAGGCAAGACCATGTCGGGTGACGTCAAGTTGGAGATGCGACGCACGATCCGAAACAATTGGACGGGCAACGAGCGGTGGATGGAGACATTGCTATCTGGCGATGCGGGTGCCAAAAAGGATGGTCTTCTTGGGATGCAGTTTGACCGAGTCTGGCGCAGAGTTCAGCAGGGTCGACTGTCGGAGCTGGAAGAACAGGGCACGGGGTTGCTGGAGCAGTTGGATGGCCGTGTCCGAACTCAGAGGGAACGCCTCGAGAAGTGGGAAAACTTCCACCGTCGGCTGTGTCAAGAACGACCCCAGGGATCCCCCTCGAAGCAGAAACGACAAACATCAAGAAAAAAGGGAATCGACTTGGGCTTTGGCGCCCATGAAGCACTCCAGGTAGGACGGGCGAGCCCAAGGAAGCCCACCTTCAGCAACGCAAAGTCAAACTTGACCGAAGAGTACCACGATCTGGTTAAGGGACTAGAGGATGAACTCTTGGATTCGGGGCCCAAGTACTCTTCATCTTTGGCTTTCTTGCAGCGCCCAGCAGCCTCTAATAAGGCACAGGAGAGGACACTGGCGGTTCCTGAGCAGGAGGGGACATCTGAAGTGAGCGAGCTGGATGAGGAGGAATTCTTGGCCTCGCCACCGATCCAGTCTTTCCAGCCCAAATTTGCCCAAACAAAGCGTCAGCCAATGCTGAGGACTAAAATTTCCTTGTCCGGAGAATGGTTCGCTGCTAACACGGCATCTGTGTCTGGTTCGCGCAGCTCTACGGAGCCTGTTGATGAGGATGAAGCCCTCCACGAATCCGACTCTGGTCATTACCTCTCACCGGGGCGAAGCCACTCACCCGACGATGATGGCCCTACACCCGTAGCAGGTTCCCCCGAACGCCATTACGGCGAGGATGCGGATAATCATTTCAACAATGAACACCACTTTTCACCCAAGGATCTCTCGCCTTCGCCTACACAGGAGCTTGCTGACCAGATCCTCGAATCCATGGAGCAAGCCTCCCCCTCACCTGTCAAACGCTCCAAGCCGCGCCATACGCTATCGCTTGCTGAGCGCACTCGTCTTACTATGACACGCCAATCTTTTGCATTCCCGGATCATGAGGAGCCGGAACTGCCTCTTCCCACACCAACCATTTCTGCCTCATCCAGCGAGGAACCTACCAAGGTTGATGTATACGAGGACCTGTCGAGCCGAACCCGAAAGAGTATGGCCGGATTTGAAAAGGCAAAGCAAAAAGCCCAGCTGGAGAGGAGAAGGTCTTTGAGAAAATCCAAATTGCCACCCAAGATTGAGACTGGTGGTTTCCCTCGACTTGACGAAGAGGGCGAGGAGGACCGCACGGTGCTGGCCGAGGAGCTCATGGCCGAACAAGATATGGAGGCGGTGTTCAGGTCTCGCCCCAAGATCAAGGCCAGCCCTCTCCCAAGCCCGACTCGAGAATGGAACATGGATGATGAATACATGTGATATGCGACATGCCGCCTGAATTTCTTTTTTAATGAGACCGATTAGAGATAAATGAGAATGGACATGATTTTTTCCTCTTCTTTAAAAGCGTAAAACATCGATGCTTAATACTTCTTCGTTGTTGTCTCATACATGCTCACATCTATAATGTACAGAGATGTTTTTTTTTCTTAAGCCCCAAATATTGTACATGACATGACGTTACTCGTCTACCACCCTTGTCTCTTCAGCTCCAACACACGGTTCACGGTGGCCTTGAAGCCCGACTTGAATCGTGATCGCCATCGCTGACTGGCCAGCCTCTTGCGCTTCAGACCCTTTCGCTCGTGGAACCTCTGGCTGTGGAACTTTGTCTTGACCTGCTGCTCGCGCACCATCTTGCTGAGCACGCGGAGGGCGACGGTGGGGGTCGGGGCGCTGGTGGGCGAGATGCGGTCCTTGATAAAGACGGTGCGGCCTGTCACGGGCTTGGCGCGGACCTGGGGTCGGGCGACGTTGTCGGTGGGGAGGTTCTGGCCAAAGGCCATGGCCTTGTTGGCGACAATGGCCGCAATGTCGATGTTGACGGGCTTGGCTCCCGTGGCCGCTGTGTAGGGGTGCTGCTCAGCGGGCTTGGCGGGATCGGTGCCCAGGAGCATGGAGGATAGTGAGGGGGGAGGCGGAGGAGGAGCATCGTCAGCCTTGGGCGAGGCAGCTGGGGCTTCGGCAGTCGAGGCCTTGGCGGCGGCGGCGGGCTTGGGTGTGGTGGCGGCGGGAGCGGGAGCCTTCTCCTCCTTGGGAGACTCTCTGCGGTTTCCGACAAGAGGGTTGGTTCGGGCCGGAGCTGCAGCAGTGTCCCTGGACCTGGGGGTCCAGTTGCCGGCTCGGAGTGCGACAGAGGTGGAAAAGGCCCTGGGTGAGGCGGCTCGGATCGTCGTCTGGGTCGATAATCTCGACAGCATGGCGCTGCCGAATCTGGGGGTCGCAGCCCTGCGAAAGTGTTAGATTACGGGTGTGCAATTGTTCAATTGGGGCGGGCTCACATCTTGAGAGGCAAACTACCGCTGTGCACGCCCAATTGGCTGACTTTGAGTCGTATCGTCGCTCAGGCGGGCGGGAGCTCACGAGAGGCAAGCTGAGGTGCCGCAGAAAAGTCGTGATGGCCCGGGTTAACGTTGTTGCGGTGAGGCCCCGGGGTTGGGAATTTCTGGGGCCAATCACGCCGCCGGCCCACCCAGCCAAAGAGCGAGCATTGCTTCAGCCTCGTCGAGCTGGAAATTCTAACCCGTAGCCGCCCGTTCTAGTTGCCTGCACCTAGGGAAGCTTTAATTTTTTTCCCTCTTGTTGCTTTTTGGTTTCTTTTCTCAGAAAAAGCCCGACAGGCTCACTCCGGTCGCCGTTCCACTGCTTTCGAGACAGCCCATCACTTGATTCGACGAGAGCGCGACTGACGACAGGACAACTTCTGCGACCCGCGATTGCGACGAGGGGCGATTGTGCCGAGGGCAGCCCACGATGGCATACAACCCCTATGGAAGTAAGGACTCGCGCTGGCCGGCACAAAGACTGGTGATGCTAACAACTCCTGTGCAAGACAACCCTTACGGCGCGCCGCCCGCCTACGGAGGATATCCTGGATCTAACAATGCTCCCCCCGGCATGGCCCCTCCACCTGGTCTAGGTGCGCGCCTCTGCTCCCCACGATGCGACTCGACACAACTGACAATCTTTGCAGGACCTCCTCCAGGCATGTCCTCTGCCCCGGGAATGGCGCCTCCGGGTGTCCAGCAGTCTAGCACCGCGCAAGCTAATCGTCCAAGCGGCCTTCCCCACAACTTCCAGGCGCCCGCGAACATGCCCAACATCAACTTCAACGCCCCCGTGATCCGCCTCGGCACCGCGACCGGCAAGCCTGGTACTCCTGCTTCTGGAGGAAGGGGTGATGGACCGTCCGGGTCGAGTGGTGGCGGTGGACGCCCGGGACTCGGTATGGAGAGGGGCTCGGATCAGGGCCGAGGAGCGGCGAGAGAGGCTATGCAGGTCCTGGTGCCCCCGACCAACGAAGAGAAGCTGCGGACGATATTCATACACCAGATCCCCGACGGCGTGGGCGGCGACGAAGGCATTGAGAAGATTCTGGGTGCTGTGGGCAAGCTGCGAAAGTGGGATGCCGCTGTCAGCGTGACGGACGAGCACAAGGGCTCCAAGTTTGGATTTGCGCAGTTTGACGATATTGACTCTCTTGCCGTTGCCATCAAACTTCTCCACGACGAGGGCATCGAGGTCCCTGTCAAGCGGCAGCAGGCCGTGCCAGATGCCCCCAGGGATGACGAGTTTGAAGGAATTGACAAGACGAAGCTCCAGGTTGCCGTCGACGAAAGCTCAATCAAATATGTCGAGTCACACGAGGAGGGTCGAGACGACGACGACTTGAAGGAGAGGATAGAGGCCGCCAGGTCCGCCCTGAGAGATGTTGTCCGGGAGCTGTTTTACCCCACCACACCCACGGCAGCCGACTCGGGAGATGTTACTATGGGCAATACGGAGTCTGGTGAGAATGTCGAGGTTGTTAACATCCCTCTGGCACAGGACGACGAGCTTGCGGATATTCCTGCTGAGATGCGTGAGGTTGTGGCACAGGAGATTGCGGCCTTCCGCGAGCGAAGTAATAGGCGGGACATGGAGCGACTCAAGAGGGAAGAGGAGATGGAGGAGCAAGAGCGTCTACGAAACGGCGCATCCAGGCCATCGCGCCTTGACTCGCCACCCCCAGGTGCCAATAACATCCCCCTGGGACCCAGAGGAAGCGTCCCCAATGCTCCATCAGGACCAAAGGGCCAGAACGGACAGAACCGCATTGCATTTGTCAACGGTGGTATTTCCAACACAGATCTTTCCATTAACAAGGAGGACGAGGACACCGATGCTGATGACGAGCAATTGCACCAACGACATGTGTCAAAACAAAAGGCTGATGCCGAGAAGATGTACCTTGAGGCAGAGCGCAAGTGGAGCAACCGAGAGCGATCAAGACAGGCAGCCCTCGAGCGTGAGCGGGAACGTGAGCGCCAGGATGCCGAGTCCCTGGAGCGGAGGAAACAGGAGCAGCTGGAGAGGGAAAAGGCATGGGACGATGAGAAGGAAGCCAGCCGCAAGTCACACCACTACTACCGAGACCACGGCGACTGGGCACGAAAGCGAGCTACTGATCGGGCTGAGGAGGAGGCACGAGATGAAGTCGACAGGAAAGCAGAGCGCGACGAGGAACGCCGCGAGCAGGCTGCCGTGGAGCGGGCTCGCGGCATGGCCGACTCATTCTTGGACAAGCAGGCCGAGGAGATGGAGCAGCGACAGGCACCATCTGTGTCAGCACCTCAGCCCTTCAAGCTGTCCCTGGGCGCAGCTGCTCAGAAGGCGCAGGCCTCGAGGGCAGCTCCTCAGCGACGCACCATTGCCGAGGTGGAGGGTCTTCTGGACGACGAGGAGGCGGACGCCTCGACCAAGCGACAGCTGATCCCGATCCAGTTCGAGCCTACGTCGGCGACGGCATCCATGACGGAGGAGGAGATTTCCCAGGCGGTGCGAGCCCTTGCGCAGGAGATCCCCTCGGACAAGGACGGCCTCTGGGGATGGGAGGTCAAGTGGGACTACATGGACGATGCCATCGTCCGCGACAAACTGCGACCGTTTGTCGAGAAGAAGATTGTCGAGTACTTGGGTGTGCAGGAAGAGATGCTTGTCGAAGCTGTCGAGGAGCACCTCAGGGGCCACGGAACTGCGGCGGCCTTGGTGGACGAGTTGGAAGGAGTACGTTTTCAAATCCCCACCCTTCATCATCATTTCATTGTAGCGACTATGCTGACCGTAACTTGCAGGCATTGGACGACGAAGCAGAGGACTTGGTCAAGAAACTCTGGCGCATGGTCATCTTCTTTACCGAGTCTGAGAAGAGAGGACTGCCAGCTTAATTAGGAGGGAGAGATTGGTTGACGCGACTCAAAGGGAAGCAGGGGGTAAGGATGTACGGAAATTCTTGGAACTGTACCATTACAATAAATAGCACAGAGGGACAGAGTATTACATGGAAATTTGGGGAGTTGCAAAAGAGTTTGTTGCGGATACTCGATACTAGTTCACGGCTAAGTTGCTTTTTTAACATTATTTCTTACTGGCTGCGAGATCCCAGATAGGGAAATGCCAAGCAAGCAGCAGCAGCAGTTGGGGGCTAGACGGACGGGTATTTGGTGGCCAGTGTTTTTTCTCCTGTTTTTTTTTTGTGTTGGGCATCTTGTAAATGAAGAAAAAGAGATACCTACTATTTACGTGTACTGCGAGAGATCGGCATGTTGTTTTCCGTGACTATGCGTTGCTATTGCCGCGTTGTTCTCTGGTTGGGGGATCAACCGAGGTGCCGAGGTTCCCCACACTCGATTGAAACCTGGGGTTGGGGAGGCCAACGGTGCTTTCGTAGATAGTAATCATCCGTTTGGATACTATTTTTCGTGATCTATCAATCAACGACCTGCTTGTCAGTACTTCTTTTGAGATCGAGACAAAGCCTCCATTGCAACACCGTTACACGGGTTTGATAAGCTGAGACCAACGTCGCTGATTCGGGATAGCAATTCCGATCCCTTCATCTCAATCACCGCGGCCGAGGCTCACCTTGTTCCACCGTTCATCAACTCACATCGCCTCATCTCATCTCACACCGTCTCACTCATTTCACTTCACCTTAAACAATCAATTGATCACCATGGCTTTTTCAACACCGCCCCCAGACGTCCCTGACGTCGTCATCTCATTCCCTGTGCCGCACGTCTTGCTCGTCACTTTTAACCGCCCCTCGCAGCTCAATTCGCTGCCTCGGCACATGCACTTTGCCCTCGCTGACCTGTGGCGCTGGTACGATGCCGAGCCGTCGATGCGGTGCGCCGTTGTAACGGGCACTGGGAGAGCCTTTTGCGCCGGCGCCGACCTCAAGCAGTGGAACGACAAGAACAATACCAGCCAGCCCGACACGGGCGTCGACCAGCACGGCAGCGAGAAGTGGGCCGAGGACGGCTTCGGCGGGCTCAGCAACCGCCGGGGCAAGAAGCCCGTCATCGCCGCCGTCAACGGCTTGTGCCTGGGAGGAGGCTGCGAGATGGCGCTCAACGTTGACATGGTAATCGCCAGCGAGACAGCCAGGTTCGGTCTGCCAGAAGTGAAGCGCGGCGTCGTCGCCATCGCCGGAGCCCTCCCTCGGCTGATCCGCACCGTCGGACGCCAACGGGCTTCCGAGATGGCGCTTCTCGGCCGCATGTACACGGCCCAGCAAGCAAAGGAGTGGGGGCTCGTCAACGCAGTGGTTCCTGCTCAGGCCACCAACAAGGCCAAGCCGACGCCGCAGGAGCAGGACCAAATCAATGCCAATGTCGTCAAGGAGGCGCTGTCGTGGGCATCGGAGCTGTCCAACAACTCGCCCGACTCCATCATCGTGTCACGGGAGGGCCTCATGTGTGGGTGGGACGCCCAAGACCCCCAGGAGAGCACTAAGCGCGTCGACAGGGGCATATATCGGGGGCTGGACGGCGGGGAGAACATGAAGGAGGGCGTCTTGAGTTTCGTCGAGAAGCGAAAGGCGGTCTGGAAGGACAGCAAACTGTAAAAGTAATTTATTAATCTGGCACACGGGACTGTGCCCGCCCGTTTCTTGGTCGTTGACACCCATTAAACGTTGTTTGAGAAAGCTTCCAGATCATATGTCACATTTCTGTCTGAGATTCCGGACCTGCCAAGCAGCACAATGAATGGCCTGCATCATGTATGAAGGGCTCTGGTCGATTTTGTTAACGCGGCCATGGCAGGCACTCGTGGCGATAAGACAGGTTTAATGCATACCAAGAGGCCCGAATAACGGGCAAGTGAAAAAAAAAAAACCTGCATTTGCCCCCCCGTCGTGACGATCCAATCCGTTGCAGCTTGCTTTCAAAGCAAGCCATTGACGCAAACCATTGGCATTTCCCGAAACGTTTAGATGCGTTTCTTATTGCCGCCAGACTCCGCTAATGATGTTGCCGCCATCTTTTCCCTGCCTAAAGCCTACAGCCACACTCCACCGGTTTGTGACTGGAGCTGCTGTCGCACGACGAGGCCAGGTATCGTGGCGAACTAACAAGCCAGTCCAGCGTAGCCCGGTCATGCAGAAGCGGCACAACTTAGCTCCGCTGATGTCACCATGTTTGCCGCGCTGGCTGACAAGATAAACTGCTCATCCATTCATCCCACCAACGGGCTCCAGTCGTGCGGCTGCAGTGTCCGGCTTATCGAGGCGTCCATGACCGAGTGTGTGCGTGATGCTGCAGGTTTTGCCTCCCCCCCGTCTCAAGGCCCGCTCGCTCATTAGTCAATTTCCTAGGGACGGCCCTCAGGTAGCGTCCCGTGTTATGGAGAAGGGGGTCCCGATTGGCATGCGGCCACAGCCGGTCCAGCTATTCCCCCATGGTAGCCATGTCCATTCGCTGGCGAACCGAGCCCGCCTTCATAGTCGCCAAGCTGGATGCTTGCCACTGCTCCCCTGCTGGCACCGCTATGCCGACTAGTGTTATGCCGTGTTTGCACCAAGCCTGCTATAGCTCCGAGGCAACAAAATTTTGATGGTGCACAGCTCTTAACCGATCTGTTGTGCGGCTGGCACGCTAGGCTACTCAGGCGAGTCACCGTCCGAATAAATCCTCCGTCGGGCACGGTAGTTTACCCATCCGAGGGACGGCCTCGAGGCGCGATGCTAGCTTGGCGAACGACGGGCCGCCGGCCAAAGGCAAAGAAAAAGCAATTTTATCCTACCAAATCAATGCCCATCTCGCAGGGATGCGCCATTGACCAGATGATGCAGGCCGGAGGTAAAGTCCCTTCGACCATGAGACTCTTGTCTCGTCATCAATTAGTCTGTCTGTCTTGAGCCCAAGAGTTTTAAGCCAGTCATCCAAGTCAGCTTGGTAACAAGGTGGTCAACATCACCCCCGGATCTTGTTGATCTCTCAGGACCTAATAAGCCCCGCTTCAAGGGACGTCGAAAGCTGTGTGCCATTTGAGTCGACGGCACCGATAGAGTAAAAGATCAGCGGATCTACCTTTGCCTAATACAGCTGGTGTTGAACATGGCCGTCCATGTGGCTTAGGACCGGGTATCTAGGCCCACTGAGCTGCGTGTTGCATCCGCAGCTCTTGTCTCTTAGTGGTCTGTGTTCTAAGACATGCGTGCGACCAATGTCGAGCGAAATGCTCCTAAGACAGCCACTGACATTGGCCCCGCGCACGATTAACCCGGCCGGCTCATGGTAATGCTTCTTTGCCTACTGGGATTGGCCAATTTCTCATCGGTGGGGTGAGACCGGAATGATGGGTACAGTTCGCTCATCACACCGCATGGGTCCCCATCGTCGAGTTAGTTAGTTAGTTGACATCAGTGCCTCATCTTCGAGCCGTTCTCTCCCAGGTTTTTGGTTCTTTTTGAGACTGGCCGTGAAGATCTAAAAACGGGACGATGCCCGCTTCCGAGCTGTTAGTATTAGATAAACGTTTGTCGACGACCTTTTGTGCCGTTGGAATTTCGACTTCTCACGGGTGAGATCTGCATACCACGGATTTGGCCCTCTGTAATACACCTGCAATATCCTGCAGCCACCCAACCTGTTGATTCGAAGAAGCGACAGCTCGGCTCCTCCTCTTGCAGGTCGCACGGCCCGCGTATTCCTGCCTGTCTCACAATGGATGCATCGCATCTCGCCCCAACCTCCGCACAGCATGTGCCCACCAAAGACTCAAAGGGGCCCTCGTCGCATGAGTTTTTCACTCGACCATCCACGCCCATCATGACAACCGCCGCTCCCAATACCGACCTCAGCCGGCGGCCGAGGAAGCTGGTCCTCTGTTTTGACGGCACCGGCAACAAATTCCATGGCGATGACAGCGATAGCAACATTCTCAAGATCTTCCGTATGCTCGATCGAACAGCCAGCGATCAGTACCATTACTACCAACGTAAGTGAGCACCTCTTTGATGCGGGTTCATGCGTTAACGCTTTCGCAAGCTGGTATCGGTACCTATGTCGTATCTGGCTCCCTCACACACACCGGCTTGAGTGCCAGGGTGAAGTCATGGTACCAAAAGGCCAAGGACTCAGCCGTTGGCTCGTCCTTTGACCAGCACGTCGTTGGTGGCTACCGGTTCTTGATGCGATTTTACAACCCGGGCGACGAGATTTACATGTTTGGTTTCAGTCGTGGCGCATACATTGCGCGTTTCCTTGCTGAGATGCTGGATTACATTGGCCTCCTCTCCCACGGCAATGAGGAAATGGTCAAGTTTGCTTGGAAGGCGTTTGCTGAATGGCAAGCTCGAGAACAGGCCTCGGGTACTGGTGGCGATGAGGCTGAAAGCAGTCGACTAAAGAGGGAAGAGATGTTCCGATTTATGAAGGGATTCCGCGAGACCTTTTCGAGACCTGTCGGGCGCATTAGATTTCTTGGACTCTTTGACACTGTCAACTCTGTGCCCCGTTTCGAAGCAGCCTGGATGCAGCGCAGCAAGTTCCCATACACGGCTCGAAGCAGTGCCAGAGTAATCCGCCACGCCGTCAGTATTGATGAGCGCCGTGCCAAGTTCCGACAAGACTTGATGTATCAGCATCACCCGGCAAGGGATGCAAAGCGCCACCGCCATTTCGGCGAATTCCTCGATGATTTACGTGATGGCATGCCTTTCAAGGAAGATGGAACTAAATCAGCACCTCCGGAGCGACCTGAACGAGGTCGCCGCAGGCAGAGCCATCTCAGGCCCGAGGCAAAGCCACCGGCCTCTAGAGCATCAGGGGACTATGGCCCCTACAGAGCCCGATCCAAGTCGAGTCAGAGATCAATGTCTCGACAACGTCCTGATACTGGTGATGACGACGCGATATCAAATATCTCCGGCATTCCCATTTCTGATATCGACCCCGAGGATGAGAGCCAGGACATAGACGAGGTCTGGTTTTCTGGAGGACATGCTGATGTTGGTGGTGGCTGGGAAATGCTTGCAGAGAGCAAGAGCGCGAGTCACATTCCCCTGGTGTGGATGGTGAGGGAAGCCATTCGCGCAGGGCTCCCATTCGACGAGGAAAAGGTCCATGAAATGGGATGCGCTGCTGCCGAAGAGTTTCATCAAATGGGCGATGGCCAGAATGGCGGTGCCACCATCACCGAAAAGGACATTCCAGATATCCGACTCACCAACGGTGGTGGCTCCAGCAGAACGCCAACGATGCCAAGCTTCCGCTCAGAGAAGACCGAGTCTGGTCATCCGGAAGGAAGCTTCCATGACATTATGCACAAGGCCTGCAATGCAAAGATCCACGATTCGCTTGAGTACGGCGAGGGTCTTGGCGCCATTGCTGTCACCGCCTGGAAATTCATGGAGTACCTCCCCTTCCGCCGAATGGACTTGCAGCCCGATGGATCCTGGAAACCTATCAGATGGCCTCTCCCCTGCGGTGAGGTGCGAGATATTCCCGATGCTGTGCGTGTTCACGGCAGTGTAATCCGCCGCATGCACATGGACGAGACCTACCGCCCCGGCAACCTCATCATTGGCGGCGGTGGACGAGGTGTCAGGAGAGCCGGCAAGGAACACGGCATGGGTGAATGGGTATGCATCGAAAACGAAGGCGACCCGGTGGGAGAAATATGGGTGAGGAAGATGAAAGATTCGGGCGAGCTTTTGCAACCCACGCTTTGAGTCTGAGCGCAAGCAATTTGTATTTTGATAACACGGCGGTGATGAATCTTGGTTTTGGCGATTGAAAACGTGATATAATATCTTATTCAGTTAAATTTGGTTAACAGTACATTCAATTGACAAATCGAAAAAATCCGCTTTTGCTTCCTTGATGTATCGTAGATTGTATGGTTTTTACACGGTGGTGATGCTGTCGTCTGGAAGCTTGGGCTTTGGAACGACTTAGAAAGAATCGGTGTCACGTGAAGCCGCGTGGCGACAAATGCAGGCCACGACACCAATTAATTGTCAGCCTCCTTTCTCAACGCATTGAGTCTCGTCAAAACAGGCCTCCGACAAACTCGTCACAATCCTTTCGGAATGCGCTGAATTTGAACTTTTTACACAACCCCAGCCAGCCGAAGCTCCGGCCCTCCCGTCTTCGCCATGGCCATCGTCCTCCTCATGGGCCTGCTTGACAATGGTCTTCCCTCCATTATCAAGCAGAATGCCGCCACCATCATTTACACGATTCTCACGCTCACTTTTCTGACCCTCGTCAAGCTATACACCTCTGGTCGCTCGAACCCCACCGAGCGCAATCTACATGGCAAAGTAGTCATCATGACGGGTGGCACGTCTGGCATTGGCGCCCAGGCGGCCCTGCAGCTTGCCACCCGCGGCGCGCAGCTGGTTCTGCTCACCCAATTGCCCGCCTCCGACCCGTTCCTCGTCGAGTACATCCAGGACCTGCGAGACAGAACCAACAACCAGCTCATCTACGCCGAGCAGGTCGACCTCCGAAGCTTCCACAGCATCCGAACCTTTGCGACCAAGTGGATTGACAATGCTCCGCCCCGCCGCCTCGACATGCTCGTCCTTTGCGCCTCCACACTCACACCCCCCGGCGGAAAGAGAAAGGAATCCGAGGAGGGCATTGAGGAGACCTGGATGGTCAACTTCCTTGCCAACTTCCACCTGCTAAGCATTCTCAGCCCTGCGCTCAGGGCGCAGCCCATCGATCGAGACGTCCGAGTCATCATCACCACATGCTCTTCATACATTGGCTCGCCATCTCTCAAGAAAGAAATCACCAAGGCTACGTGGTCCCCAGGAACCGCCTACGCCCGAAGCAAGCTCGCCCTGAACGTGTTCGGCCAGGCCTTCCAGAAGCACCTCGACGCCTATAAGCGACCCGATGGTGCCCCCATGAACACCCGTGTCATCTTTGTGGACCCTGGTCTGGCGCGCACACCAAGCACCCGCCGATGGCTTACCCGGGGCTCCCTCTGGGGTCTTGCTCTGTACCTAATTGGATACATCTTCCCGTGGTTTTTCCTCAAGTCTCCTGCTATGGCTGCGCAGTCGATCCTGTATGCGGCCATGGAGGCCAGCCTCGGCCGCGGAGAAGGCGGCAAGCTCATCAAGGAGTGTATGCAGGTGGACTTTGCCCGTAGCGAAATCAAGGAAGAGGATGTGGCCAAGAAGCTCTGGGAAGAGTCGGACGCCCTGATTGAAAAGGTGGAACGGGCCCAGGCCAAAAAGAGGGGCGCCAAGAGAGCGCAAGACGATATTAAAGCCAAGGAAGAGAAGGAAAAGGAACAGGCAGAGGAGATCGAGAGCTTAGTGAACGCCATCAAAAAGGGAAAGGAGGCCGAGAAGCAAAATGAAGCTGCCAAGGGCAAGAAGAAGAAGGGCAAGGCGAAATGATTTTCGAGCCATGCGCCATGAAGTTATTACGACCTGTATAGACTATAGACTCATAGATGAAAATATTGAACCACGCCATGTATATCATGAATGAATTGCTTCATTTTTGTACTGCCACTCCATATTGCCAAATGTACCGCCCAGTGAAAAAGAAAATGAAGAAAAAAACTCCGTTTAGTCTATGCCTGTATCAAAAGTTGGAACCGCCCATGTGGGCATCGGTCTGGAATTGGAAATGAGAATTGTCTGCCTGGCTGCTGCTAAAGGATGCCGTGTCGGAGAAGAAGTCTGACCCCATGAAGAGCATGTTGCCCATGGAGAGCTCGGGGTCAAACGCCATGGCCCTGGCCGCCGTCCAGACGTTGGGGTCGCTGACCACTTGTATGTTGGGTACCATCGTGGCTGACGACATGAAGTCTGTGGGGTTCATGGGGTCGTTGGCGGCTGGGACAGCGCTGGGTGAGGAGCTGGAGGAAGAAAACAAGCTCATGTCTGGGGACTGGCTGTGCATGGGTTGGTGTAGTTGTTGCGAGTGTTGCCGTGGATGCTGATGCGGAGGTGGCTGCGAGGAGTGGTGGCTATACCATCGCTCAACCAGCCGTGCTCTGAGGGAGAGGTGGTAGAAGGCATTTTTAGTTTTGGGGGCGTCTGGGCTTTCATCATGCTCCGTCACCGACAGCCTTTCTAGGCGCAATGTGATTTGTCGGAGCGTATAAGTAAGATCGAGAATGCGGCGCAGGTGACCCAGGGAAAAATGGGCGGCCAAGAGATCCAGTCTGACAGCCAATGAAGCGCTACTGTACAGAGTAACCCAACCCATATTAGGCATGTAAGCTTCCTCTCCAACGGGAAGGAGAACTAAAACGCTGATGAGAGATTTGGCAGCGGCAAGACTTTGCGATAACCAATCGAGAAGGCCAGACTGGCTTCCCGCACCTCTGACATTCTGGAAGCCATCAGGTCCAAGGGTCACACTATCCGGCAAGGGCTGGCATATGAGCAATTCTAGGACATGGAGCTGCAATTGAATTGTTGCTATTCGTTCCGTGTTAGCACGTGTCATCGGCCGGCATGAGATGTTTTTGGTAACATACGACTTTCGCTGAGGGCAAATGATATCGATGACTTGGTCTCGAAATATATATCCTTGATTCTCTCAAGCTCAGCACTAAGGTGGTGGGACGACTGTGATGTGGAGACTGCATCGTCCAGCTCCTCCATAAGCCTCTGCAGGTAGATAATATATGGTAAATATTTATCCGTGGGGGCACCCCCGTACTCAGTAAGTTTACGAGAGCACTCTAAAATGTATGGGGTGTAGTTCAGAAAGCGGGCTTTTTGCATAAGCACAGATGCACTAAACTTGGGTTAACTCTATGTCATTGCGATTACTTGGATGCATGCATCATACCTCGAGGTCAAATAATAAGTGCCTGCGAGGGCTCGCATCTCATCCGGGGTCAATTTGGGGCCGCCATTGTTGACCAGCTCCTCATTCAAACTCCACAGGATAGCGATTCGCGGCCTGTCGAGTCGTTGATCTGCTACAATGCTGGCTGCGATAGCTAGGTGTTGAGAGTATCTCAAGGGTCGTGGCTGAAAGTGCGCCCTGAATCTTATTAGCTGACATATAGGGCACCAGAGTTAAGCGGCGCGGTCATACCAAGCTAAACCGACCAGCAGGCATTGTAAGAGATCTAAAGAAGTGAACCAGCCCTTCTTTGCTAACAGACGCATGGCAATCATTTCATTGTACAAAACTCCAATGGCCTTTTGCAGGTCGGGGTTTGAAGTAGCAGAAACACACATAACAGCAATGCAAAGACATGGCTTATCTCGCTCAAGGTCTTGAATGGTCATTGAGTTCGGGATTAAGACAAAAGGAAACTGGGGAACCATTTTAGTCCTAAAACGGTCCAGGAACTCTTGACCCTTGTCATAGCTTAGTAGTTTTCGCCTAAAGGGGCTGTAAGTGGTTGGGTGAGTGTTGTCGGTTTGGATCTGCTGCGCCGAGGACGAGCTGGATGAGACGGAAGCATTTTCGGAGCTTTGGTGACCAGGCCCCGAGCTCGGCGATGCTCCGGAGAGGGAGGACGAGACCGTATCGGGCTTCTCGATGCGTCTGCTGCGGCGGTCAGCTCTGACGGGGGACTGCAGCCATCGTGGCATTCAAGGGATGGGTCTCTCGTCTCACACAGCAGTGGCCGAAACCCCACCACCGCCGGCAGCGGCAGCGGCAGCACTAGACGAGGAGGCGGCAACGGGGACAGTGCGGTTGGCTTTGCGGCGGCGGGACGGGGCAAAGACGCATGGTTTCCCGAGGCGCAAGCACCTGTCGCACAAGCCCGAGTCTTGCGTCTTCTCACATCGGATCTTGGCGTGGAAGCATGTCTGGCACGTCTTGAGCAAGGCCACGGGAGCCTCGGACATGGCGCGCGACAAGGGCTCCGGCGATCACGGGAGCGACGGGGACTGGCGCAGTTGCTAATGCGGCGCAGGACAGCATGAGCATCGGGGAGGGAAGAGCGCTGCGATGTGCGCAACCAGGCTGTTCTGCCAGCAATTGATGGGATCAAAACTGGCCTTGGGCAGGAGAGGGGACCACGTGACCCTCTTGGGCGACGTTTGGACCGGAGAGACGTTGAGTGAGTTAGCAGTTATGGGGGGGCGGCTCTGCTCTGCCGAGGAAGGGCAGGATGGGATTCAAAGGCCCCGTGCACAACCACCAAGACGTCTGGTGCTGGTCCTCTTGGCTCTCGTGCCCGTCTCAAGACCATGCCATGCAACGGGGACGTGGCCCACTCCAGACTTTTGGCGCTGCATTGGGTTGGATAAGTAGCTTGGAATTGACAAGCTGCCAGGGGGGCTGCGCTGTTCTGGGGAGGTGTGATTGGGTTAGGTCACATCTGTCAGGACAGGGATGCGAGAGGCGCGGTGGTGGTGAACTGTCGATTTTGGGGACAATAGGATTCGCCAGGCACTTTTTGCTCCTCCTGCTGCAGTAGCCAGCCTGGCTGTGTTTCTATTTATTCTGTAGCTTGGCAGGGCTGACCAGGGGGATGGACAAGTACGCAGGGTGAGATGACGATGCATACCCGTTTTTTCGAGCCTGCAGCATCAATGGGAAAAGGTGCATATAGATCTGCTTGTCTGGTTGGGATGGGCAAGGATTGACAAATAGGAATTTCCGTACGGGGCAGACAAATAGATCGGAAATGACGAGCCAACGGTTGGGACATGGCAGTCATGATATAGCGAGCAGCTGTGATGCTACATTGGAATAAGCAATTTTTTTTAGAGCCGGCGCCCTTAATCCCACAGCCACCCGTTAACTGATTCGTCCCGCACGCTCGGTCGAAGTGGGCTTGCTCCTCTCCCGCTGGCGCTCCTTCTCGCGGTCCGTTACCCGTTTTGCTGCAGAATCTTGGCCCTCACCCCTAGTCTGCGGCATTCCGCTGCGCTATCCTCTGCTTCCGCATTCCGAATCTAGAGAGCAGATCTCTCCCATTAGTCATGCGGGGGAAAACTGCCGTCATCCCCCTCCAAGCCATCGGCTTCTGCCCCGGGGCACCGAGGCACGTGGAAGACAGCTTAGCATAAGACGTAAACCTTTCGCTCCCCATATCTTTTTTACTTGGCGACGCAGTTGGAGAATGTAACTTTGCTCTTGACTTAGTGGTCTTTTTTTTTTTTCTTCCTCGGTGGCCTCTTGTCTCGTCTCCTGCTCAATGTCGAAGACTATGGGCACCAACCTCCCAACCCCGATCGCCGACAATGTTCCGGCCATGCTCCCCATGCCCATTGCGTGGACGCTGCCGGTTCAGCACAATTCCTCCACCCGACACCCGGCATTTTTCACCGATAAGCTACGAAGGTCGCCAGCAGGTCTCGCGATGGGAGCGTCTGACAGCCCGGTGACGTACGGTTATGTCTACCAAGACGCTCAAAGGAGGGGGAACAAGCTATGACGCTTCGGACTGGTCGCCGATTCAATGCCCCGACAGTTTTATCGGTCAAGGACTTGATCGACACATCACCAAGAATTCCTGTCGCAAAAGCTTATGAATGAGGGCCGAGACCCATTAAAGAATATTCAATTTATGTCGCCGCAGCAATCGCCAGCTTTTCCTCATTTCATTCTCATTCACGTCATATCGGCATAATTCGCCGTCGATGTTTGACATTCACCCGCGGCATGTGCGGCAGGTTCGGGACTACGTGTGGCTCAGCGCTCACCAAAATGGAGGACGAATGTACGAAATCAGCCTAAATGGGGGCTGGGGAAAACGCGGTTGCGAGCAATTGTAGGAATATATGAGGCATCCGTAATGCGCCGTAGCACACGGCACGAGTGCAACTGATTTAGATACGAAGCACGTCTTTTTAATATCGATAAATTGAAAGGAGCTCCTGATTGCGTTGATACACCGTTTGCCTCGGCCTCGCAAGTTTCCCGTCCATGATCGCGCCGCTGTAGGTATACAAAAGTAAAAGGGTAACAAAAATTAAAAAGAAAAGAGGTCAAAAGAATGGCTTGGTATCCTTGATGGGGGCCCGCAGGTCCATCCGCATCGCTCATTCCATCATTTCCCGCCCAGTCGACTTGAATCCAATTAATTCTTGGCCGCAATTACAATAACAAAGATGATAAGCATTAGCACCAGTCCCAAGAGTCCCATAAGCTTTACATTCTTCCACCACATCTTGCGCTTGAGACCTCGGCTGCGTACTCGAAACTCTCGCGCGCTACCGCCGAGGCGGTCTGTCTTATCCACGAGCAAGTCCAGGCGTTCTCCTCGCTCAAGCAGGCTCTCAATGTTCTTGGTCATAATGCCGCGAACGTCGTCAATCTCCCGCTTAGCGTTGCCGATTGCATCGTCGCGGCCGCCAGAAGTCGTACCGTATTCAACCATGAGGCCTTTGAGCTCGGCGTTAAAGGACCCAGCACCGTAGTTGGGCATATCAGAAAAATCGCTGCTTTCGGGGAACTGGGAGAAGAAGCGCTTGCGGATTTCGAAGAGGAAGCCGAAGGGCACGCGGCGGCCGAGCGACGAGTCGGCGATAATGAGGAACGTCAAACCTCCCGCGGCAGGGGAGTTAGGGTGTTCCGAGGGCGACTCTGCGACATAGTGGATTTGGTGTTGGCCATGGGTGTAGGTCAACTTTTGCGACGAGCTGTGTTCGATCTTGGGCAGGATCAGGGAAGCGAGCGACGAGGTCTGGGAGGAAGCCGAGGTGGTACACTCTGCGAGGATGGTTGTGTTGTGTGCAATGCACGAGCTGTAATGGTCACACAATGTTAGATCCAGCTCTCGACTTCCGCGCTCACAGTTTCGGCCTGCTCTTGATGATCAGGCAGCGGCATACTCACTAGAGAAGGGGAGTGGCCGGGGTCGACGACGATGCCATGGCTGCTGATTTCAAGCGGCTGGGCGTAATCGGTTTGATCGAGGTTCAAAGCTGTCGCGGTGTTGGAAGGTGACTGGAGGAAGATCGGGGAGCAAGACGGGTGCTGGACAAGGGTTAAAAGGGATGCTACAGTGAGGTGTCGTCGGGAGCTTGTTGTAGGTACAATGACGCTTGAAGCGCCCGGCGTCATCTACGAACAGCCCCACTTGGTGGATTAATGCAGCCTGCCACCGACACGGTTAGGGTCGGCAAAATGGATGATCCGCAAATCTCGAAATTTCAGTCGCCTTCACACTGAATGGGTAGATGAGTGGTAGCTTTACAACTGGAATTGATCCGGCTGCGTTACACAAAAATTATCCACTTCGTTGCCAAAGAGCATGTTACAAGGGGTTTGAAAGGCTTTGGCCATGAGATTTCTTCTCCGAACAGGGGCTGTTCGAGCCGTCCTTCACCCTGCATACCAGCGAACACTTTCAACAACGCCACGCCTATTGAGAAAGCCTGACGAGAAGAACTTTAAAGAGGCAAAATCGCCGCAACCGGATGGCGTCAATCAAAAACGCCCAAAATTTTCGGACAGAAAACCCAACGTCCGTTCAAGAGCCAGCTCTGTGAGCCGAGGTCATGATCCCAAGTCCCGCCTTCGTCTAGATGTTAAATCCAAGCACTGGGGGCGCCATGCCTCATTTCGCTCGACGGTCCTGGTTCGCTTCCAAGAGGTTCTGAAGCGCCTTGCTTCTTCAGAAACCTCAATTGCTGGCTATGGCGAGGATGAACTTAACCGGCAAGCAGTCCTCTTCATGGATGTGTTGGACCAGGCCTTTAAGCTGGCAGACCAGAACGTTACGAGGCGGGACAAGAATCCTCTATTCTGGAATCTTCGAGATGCCTTCATTTTGAAAGATCTCAAGGGCCTCACTAGCGAGATTCAGTATTCGTTTCAGTCCTTTTTGATTCGACAACGCTTCTCGAAAGGCTTGGAAGAGAGCCACAAGCGCCTTCTCGATTTTCGCTTCCCCTACGAATGGTTCCCCGCCACGCGAGCCATGCAGAGAACCATCCATGTCCATGTCGGGCCTACCAACTCCGGTAAAACTTATCGCGCCCTCAAGGCGCTGGAAAACTCCACGCGCGGAGTCTACGCCGGACCCCTTCGCCTCCTTGCTACTGAGGTTTACCAGCGGCTCACGGCAAAGAGTATCCCATGCGCTTTGTTGACCGGAGAGGAGGTCAAAATCCCCGAGGACACTGATCGCTTCTTCTCTAGCTGCACCGTGGAAATGACACCTCTCAACGAGCTATTCGATGTAGCTGTCATTGATGAGATTCAGATGATTAGCGACCCCGATCGTGGCTCAGCCTGGACCTCAGCCTTGCTTGGAGTCCAGGCCAAGGAGATCCATGTGTGTGGCGAGGAAAGGGCCGTGAAACTCATTGAATCTATATGCGCAAGTGTCGGCGATAAATGCATCGTCCATCGATATCAGCGATTGAGTCCCCTCGAGACCATGGATGAGGCAATTGACGATGATTACAACAAGCTTCAGAAGGGCGACGCCATTGTTGCCTTCAGTCGGCTCAATCTTCACGCCATCAAACGGTCGGTTGAAAAGTACACTGGTCGACGCTGTGCCATCATTTACGGTTCCCTTCCGCCTGAAGTGCGCGTTCAACAAGCCGCCCTCTTCAATGATCCGGATAACGATTACGACTTTATCGTCGCTAGTGATGCGATTGGAATGGGACTGAACCTCGAGATCCGAAGAGTAATCCTCGAGTCCGTTACCAAGTTTGACGGCAACCAACATCGGTCTCTCACATTTCCCGAATTGAAGCAGATTGGCGGCCGTGCTGGGCGATATCGAACAGCCCGCAATGCTACGGAATCTACGCCCAACAGTGAGATCGAGCAACAAAAAGTTGGATATGTCACCTCGATGGAACGTGCAGATTTAAAGGCAATTCATAGAGCATTCGATTCTCCGGTGGATGACCTTCAGGCCGCATTCGTTGGTCCCCCTGCAGCTGTTATTGAGCGGTTCTACACCTACTTCCCGCCAGATACGCCTCTGTCTTTCATCCTGATGCGTATACGAGAGCTGGCAACTTTAAGCAGTCGGTATCACCTCAGTGTCCCAACTGATATGCTGGAGATTGCGGACGCAATACAGGATATTCCGTTGACCATTTATGATCGACTGACTCTGTGCAATGTTCCCGTCTCGGTGCGAGCCAAGCAATCGCTGGAAGTACTTCGTGCTCTTGCCCGCGTCATTGCCAACAATGAGAACGGCGACCTGCTTGCCATCAAAGAAATTCCTCTCGAGTTCTTAGATGTTGATCCGAAAACTTACGCTGGCCAAATGCAAGATTATCTGTCCACGATGGAGTTGTTGCATATTTCAATCAACCAATACGTCTGGTTGTCTTACCGTTATTCGGGCATGTTCAGAAGTCAAGCTCTCGCATTTCACGTGCGTTCGCTTGTGGAGCAGCGCCTCATAGAGACACTAGAAAGCATGGATTTTACCGATGCGGATCTTCAAACGCAACGAAAGGCGAAACGAATTCAGGCTCGCTCGCGGGTGGCGCAAGGCGAACTGCGAGAAGCCGAACTTAAGGAACTTTCCCAGGAGAAAGAAGAGGACCATTCAGAGCCACCGGCTTCGGAAAGCGATTATACTCCTGTTGCAGAGCAGGAAGGAGACGAATGGCGTGGGTCTCAAGGAGCCTCCGCTGAGGCTTCGCGCTGAGACGTGTATTATGACCAACATGTAGTGATGAACGAAAACTAGGGACATGGGACCAAAAAAAGATGAGTGTCACGAAAGCACTGCATGGCGTTTGGGAAAACAACAATACGGACGACTGTACAAGAAAAGAAGGGGGTTTTCTGGATTTTCAGCATGTAATTTTAGACTACACCGCATCTGTACCACCACCTACTGGCTTAGATTTTGCACAGGAGCCAGCAACAAGTAGATATGAAGTTGGCAATTTGTCCAAGTCCTAATTTCCACCATTCAATGATTAATCTCCACTAAAGCTCAGCTCCGACATGCACTCTGAAGAGAATTGGTACAACAGCACAAAGAGAAGAGGAGGAGAAGAATATTGGAAGCGGTGTGCTACATGATTATCTGTTGAATCAAGTACAGGGTCCTGTCCATCATGAGGTACGCTATCGTTTTGTGCGGGTTGCTACCTAGCCCAGCCTGCCTGGGGGGTACAGGGACTTTGGGGGTTGTGGCGCCCACTGGCGGCTCAGTAACCTGCAGGCCAAACGAATCAAGATGCCCACTGAGAACGGTTGCCTGGCGGCTATTTTAAAGGCGCGATTCCAACCTCCCAATAAATTGGCAGCATGCTCCGCTGTCGAGGTCACTTTGGGTCCCGTTAAACCTCCAACAGACGGGCCACTATGCCGCTGACGGCCCAAGAGAAGGAGTTGGCGCACGCTCACTTGGTGCGCGACTACCGCATCGAGTTTCTCGACGAACTCGAGCGAGACCAATGGCCCGAATCCTATCGCGGCATCGTTGACAACATCCGCGAGCTCGGAAGCACAAGGTTTGGCACATATGCAACCCGCTCAGAGGCGATCCGCGATCAGCCGTGGAAGCTAGAGGCCAAGGCCACGGCAAAGTCGCTAGTCGAAAAAGCCCGGCGATGCACCGACCGCAACGAAGCAAGCTGGAGGGGAGCCTGCGAACACGTCGTGTTTTCGAGGCTTTCGGCTGAAGTTGCTTGGCAAGTAGCCACTTCCTAGGGTGCATATGCCGACTTTAATTAACACCCGAGCTTATAGTCGGAAATGTCGCAAACGAATATGGCGCTCGGAAATCGAGGCTCAGCCTACAAATGAATCCAACACTTCCACAGCTTTACGCAACCGCCAACAAGCTAGAGCTCCTTGTCGATGTCCTCGAGAAGAACGATTACAAGATTAGTAGGTATTTTTTTTTTTTTTAATTTTGGTTTTCTTTCCTAGCTTTAGTCTATTCTGGTTCTTTTCCAATCCCCAAATGTCCCTCTAACTTCACAATGCATGTGGTTGACCTTTCCAGCCTTGAAGCAGTGGGTGCAAATCCAATCTTTGGCCATCGAGAAGAGGACCCCGTCCAACTCGATGAGAACATCTCTCGAAAATTAAGCCAGGATCACCAAAAGCCCGACAAGGTAGTTGGGCTGCGCCAGACGAGAAATATTGAAAACTTGTTGTTCGACACAGCCATGACTCAACACCAGGAGATCACGGGAGAGCCAAGGCTGGTACACGAAGTTTTGTCACATCCACTCAGCCGCAAAGGTGACCCTCTTCTGTTTCCCTTCTTAGTCCTCGAAGCAAAATCTGGGAAAGCCGGTGCTGAGTGGCACTCAATTGAACTACAAACTGCTTTCCCGATTCGGACATTCTTAGAAGCACAGCGTGAGTTGCAGGCGAAATCAGGAGCTGCATTCCATCGCCAATTAAATCCTTCGGTCTGGTTTCTGTTCAACAGAGGCCAGGATTGGAGACTTTCCCTCGCCTATGTTCAAAAAGGAGAGGAACGACCCGGTGCGATTGGAGATATGGACTACGTAAGTTAACAATTATCAGGGTCCTTGTCGCTGTATAGTTGCTGACGAGGCTCAGAGGGTGGTCAATGTGTGGTCAGGGTCTATTAACACACTTGATGGAGCGCTTCAACTCCTTCTTCTCATAGACTATATTTTTGACTGGGCACGGGATATTTACCGCGAGAACGTAATCAAGCAATTGCGCATCCTTGCATCCGGGGAAAACGATGCAGCCACAATCATACACGCAGATACCGATGTGTTTTCGACGGCACAGCCCTTTGAGAGAGAGCCTTCAACTGTTAACCCTGATGAAGATGGTTATGAGGTGTATATGAGAGAATTTGTTGAGCGGTCCTGCCCAAGCTTTCCAGATCTCATTTGCCGGCACGCAAACTTCGTCGAATCCAAATACTGCTGTCTCTTCATCACTCGAGATAATGTACAGACTTTTTTGGACTCCATATCTGACTCCAAGGGTCTTAAAAACACTGTTATGGTTGAACCTCTGAAAACACCGATTTTGCTCGACTTTGAAACCGTCAGCGCGATAGAGGAACAGTGGACTGGAACCTCGCGGTTTTCAACACAGACGCCCTTTTCCAACGTCTCCTTCCGCACCGTTGTCTGTTGTACCACTTACCTGTCAACCGATTGGCGTATTGTCAGAGAACTTTACGTCTTGGCTGTGGATGAGGATGCCTGGGGCATGTTTATGGGGTCATCGTGGATCCGCGCGAGAAACTGTCCCAGGATATCACAATCATCCATCTTATCAACGATACAACGCCTCCAAGCAGGCTCGCCTTCTGATGTTCTACAGCACGCCATCACGCGCAGGTGTCTAATCATACACAATAGCGAAATGATTGACCTGCCAGGTGATGCTTCCGAGGATGACGGAGCTGTTTCCTGTAGCGCCCCTATCCCCAACGATGGTGCTCTTCGCTACGGCATTCATAAAATTTACGAATCCTTTAAGAAAGGAAGGCTGGAGCCGCAAGAGTCCTTTTTAAGAATATCAACCAGGTTCGACCAACAAGATCGTCTTAAACTACATCATGGGCCTCTCGAATCTACCGGAAAGCCACTGCAGGTCTCTCAAGCGGGTGGTGTGTGGATCCATGCCCTCGGCCCGAGTATGACTGAAGATGTACCAAACACTTGCTTATACATTGTGGAAGGGTCCCAGGCATATCCTATACGTCACGATCTGAGACGCATTGCTGTCAAGACAATTGAAACCCTTGATATACATCACACTATTCGGAGTGATCGGGCAGCGCAACAGCGCCGAGAGTTTTCAGGCTGTTTTCCTTGGAACTTGGAAAACACATGTGGCGTGACATACAGGGCCTTTAAGGATCTGCCTCGGCTGCTGCAATCTGCCACCTGCCTGGGTTCAATTAAGAAGTCCATGAGTAACGGGCGGAGCATTTACGAGACCAACTTCAAGCCCTGGAGAGACCCAAGAGCAAAGGACCCACCGATAGCCGAAGAACTCTTCTTCCGATACAAGGCTACAGCGCAAGGAATTTCCAGCTGGGCAGAAATCGCAAGCCGCCGGACCGCGGCAGGTTTTCAGTGCTGCAGCATCTGCGCTCACGCCGACTACACGGGTATCTGCGACGTCTGTCAAGCCGTCATGATGGACCCCACAAGGCCACTGTGGCTTCGGAACGCTCTCGCCGTTGCCTGCTCAAGTCCTTCGGCAATTGTCCTCGAGACGAAACGGAGAAACATGCTGGGCCTAGACTCGTCGTCGATGGACAGTGAGTTTCGGGAAAACCTACTGTCGTATCCGATGCTCAACCACTCCACCATCCGACTAGAGGGTCTTCAGCTGCAACAGAAGCGTTTCCAAACGTGGCTCAAGGGAAAGGGCACACAGCAGAAGTCGCAGAGACAGCGAATTGCAAACATGCAGCGAACCACTAGTGATAGACAGCAGTCTATAAATAGGTATCGGCAACCTGCTAAAAACAGGACCAGGTAGTGGAGCCAATAGAAGAACAGATGGTGAAAAAACACTAGTAGCAAACAGGATAAACATGTTACATCTTTTGTTTCCATCTTTTTGATCAGTTTGATCTGCGGACACACATTCTTGGAAAGTGTCCGGGGTCACAGTACATCCTAGAGATTTTATTGGTGTGATGTGTGCAATCATCTCTAGGGTAGCTTGAGCGTGAGGGAGCGTGCAGCTTGAAACCAAGTCCAATATTAAAAATGACTTCTCAGTGGTGACTAAGATATTCTAATACGCCAAACCGTGTCAAAAAAAGCTCTTGGCGTTCCGCTAACTATTTTCAGCCCCCCAACACAAGTCCAAAGTTTGTTGGCTGTAATCTCTCCGTTGCGTGCGACTGGGGACCAAAGCGACTATTCCACCTCCTTCGTACAGGGATAGTCACAATCATCAGTTTACAATGACAAAAAGAATCTATCAATATGGCTCAATATATAATGGCGTTCAATTAACATATATTGCGTTATATTAACTACATAATTGTCCGAGGTACTCAATTAAATTTTGTTTACCGCTAATTTGATTGTATGTGAGCCTCATTTAAAATCATTTTCGGGATGGTCCTGGCCGATCTCTGTTTTTAAACATTGTACCTGTATGGCTAATGTAAAAAGTCTATAGGAGAAATAATTTTACTCCGAGTTTTTTCTCGTCATGGGGTCTGGACCGTCTATACAGGTTCATTGGGAGCCATGAACCGACAACCGAGTTCTCCAGACGCTATGAATATGGTTGTCATAGTGAATTGGGACCCTGCACATAAACCAATGTAATTTTTTGTTAATAAAGTAGAGTACCTGCTTCCTAAAGACGGCGCCATTGGCTCACAAAATTTAACTGATCTAGCCAGTTCCATCAGAGTCAACATGTAGCGTGGTTCAGCTCAGCCTCATTTCAGAAACAGGCAGCGGCAGCGACAACGTCCATGCACGGGCCACAGGGGTTCCAGATGGGCTGGGCTGGGATCAGCGGCTGGGACCGACAGAGTGGGGACGCTGCAGGTCATGGCCCCGTGATTGCCTAGACTGCCCCTCCACGCAAATAAAGCTGCGGCAGCTCCCATCAGCTTACCAGCAAATGGCGGTGCCGTTCAACGACTCGACTGATCACACAGACGAAGCCCGCTGCGGCTTGGGGGAACACAAAGAAACCTCTTTGCCCGCTTGCTCCTCACTCATATAATAAGCCACCGCCACTCGCATCCTCGCCGTCTTCTCCGCTTCTCTTCTCTCCGCCTGCATCTCTCCATCTTCATCTCTGCATCGCCATCTCTGCTCTGCATCGCTTTTCCCAGCCCAGCAACCCGCCTCGCGTCTCGCGTCTCGGCCACATACATACTCGACCAAAGCCTTTACGATGGACGACATTTCTGCGCACCAGCAGTCCATCGCCGACAATGCTGTCCCTGCCGCACCCTACACTCGCCGTCCGCCGAGCCCACCGTTTATCCACATCCCGCCCACCACCCAAGGCGCCGGTCAGCCCATGATCAGCATGGTTCCCTCGCTCGAGCGCGTCGATTCGTCGCAGTTGACCAGCCACGATGTGCAAATCATTACTCGCAACTCTACCAACGTTGCCGTTGACCGTGCTGCCGAGTGGTCCTACGAGCAGCGCCGCGAAGCCCAGCCCCTGCTCGACTTCCTCTACATTGGCCCCAACAGCGTTGTACGAGACCATGATTTTTTGCGGCGTGAGGGCATAACCATGATTGTTGTCGCACGAGACGGTCGAATGGCCCCACGCCTCGCCACTGTTGAAAAGGCCGCCGAGGCTCTCAATATTGCGGCCAAGTACGTCGACATCAACGACGCCCAGCAAATGATCGGCGCTTTCCCCAGTGCCATTCGCCTCATCAACGACCATCTGCTCTCTGTCTACCACCAACAGGTCCAGGCAAACGGCAACCAGCCCATCGAAAACTCCTCGTTCCGCCCTGGAAAGGTACTGATTACCTGCGAGACAGGCAATCTCCGTTCAGCTGCGCTCGCCGCCGCTTACATGATGTACGTGTTTGGCAAGGATATGGTCACTACTCTGCAATTTATATGCGTCCAGCGCTTCTGTTGCTCTTTCGATGAGGACGTCAAGCGCAAGCTGCAGTCATGGGAAGACCTGAACAGAGCCCGATCCCAAGTCGCTGCGCAAACGAAGGCCATGGCATCTCACCCACAGCTACACCAATACAGCGCCAAGCCCAAGCGACACATTGAAGATTTCATGGACACGGAGCAGGGCTCTTTTGGCACTGCCGACTTGGACATGTCGGACCGGGATCGGTTTGAGGGCAGAGAAGCGTTTGTACCGTTTGTGGATATGAACTAGATGCTTACCAATTTCTTTTTTGGTATTGCCATGGGTTCCAATTCTGGAATTACTGTAGGGTTTGCATTTAATGGTGTTAAGGAAAGGGACTGGTTAATCATGATGCACAAGATACCCTGTATTCATAGACACATCGCTGGAACTTGAGAGGGACTTTGAGTCTGGCGTTGAACTATGGCATTAATCACATCGTGCGGGTTGGTATGGCTTAGTCTGTACTTGGTTATTTTTAGGAACAAATAGACATGGCTCAACGAGTCACAAATTTCGCTCAAGTCACCCTTCTCAACGGGTTGTCATCTCTTGTGTGTTCAAGTCGCCTTGAAGCAAATCAAAGATTTCTCTGGCGAATGAAACACATATTCTTCTTGTTCCTTTGTTTATTGCCTCCATCTGAACACATGCTTGTTGTTCAACACCCAGCATGGACATTGCGATGCCTGTACACCAACCGAATATTCTAAGCCCCGGCTTGCGCCTGTTCAATTATAAGGTACGGTTTACTGCCAGTGAATGCCTTCTGTCCTTAATCTAGTCTCCGTGGATAACAGTATGTTCACCCTCCAATCATGTCGCCAAAGCTCCTCAGCGTGTGTGATTCACGGCTGGCAACACTCGTCAACCAGCCCATGTGCCCTGCATGTACGTCATTTTAGATGCCGTCTTTCGTCTGTATGATCATGCGATGGGAACAAACTGCATCGTTGCCCGGTCGCGTTTGTTTTCTCTCGTGTCAAGTACTCGCACACGTCTCAATCCCCGAACACGACTCGAGCCGGCATGCGACTCCCCATCCATCATTCACTCTGCTCGATTTTGCTTAAAGACAGACCCATGTCCTTATTTTTTCGTCCCTGGAAGCTCACAGCAGGATCGCATATTTGGATTGAGTACCTATTCAATCGCAGTGATGGCGACTGAACAAGTTCCCGTCGCGCCCACGACAGCAGCGCCGAACTCATCAGCAGATTCTGGCGCCTCCTATTGCAATGCTAGATTCGAACCGTCCAACCTCATTGTGATCGATTCTCCAAAGGTGCCATCAAATGCGCCGCAGCCCGAGCGCAGCATGAACCAGGAGATTCGGGAAGTCATCGAGGCGCGCCACAAGCAGAGGGAGCGCGACGACGGCGCAGAGTTTCTGCTTTCCTTTCTTCAAGATGCGCAAGATGCGACAACCAGAGAACCATGGAGCGAGCGGGCGCATCACCGCATTGAATCAGACAATGCTCGCCATCCCTCCTCGCCTACAGAGCCCAGCAATCACAATAACTTGAACCAAGCCTTCAGCAATGTTAGCCTCTCTGAGGACCAGCACCTCAGCACGAATCTCTTAGCCATCAATCTCTCAGAATCCGAAAAAGAAATCGTGAGCGTTCTCTTCGATCCCAAAGTCGTCGACTGGGTTAACAACCCCAACATCGAATCTGAGCCAACCAATTCCTCCAACCCATCCGCGCCCGAGTTTGAGGCTTATGCTCTGGAAGAGACCGGGCCGCAAGATGTGCAATGGGATGATTTGACCTGGGGCGTCCGCTGGATCATTTTTAAGATGCTTGTCCAGGACAGCAACCGCGTCGCCAAGGTGGCCGTCATGATGCTTCGCCTTAGCCGCGAGCAAATCCACGACTTTCTCGCCACGTATTGTGCCGAGTTTCAAAAATGGGGCATTTACGACCAGAGAGTTCTCAGAATTCCCTCAAAGGATCTCGAGAAATATGCGCGCGACCGAAACACCACCGCGGCGCAGCTCATCTACGAGCGTCGCCCATCACTGTGCACCGATTCACATACGGAGCAGGCGATTCAGTTCGGGATCCGGTTTTTGCGCTCGATGAACCTTGAAATTTATGTCTCCACATTTGAAGATTGGACTAGGGCAAGGAAGATGGACTTTTTGAGCCTGTGTTTTGAGTGGGATATTTTCCAGGACTTTCTCGATGCCCGGCTTCTGGCCGATGCTGCCGAGAAGGGCTGGGTCAACCTCGATGCCTACCTCAGGCGAGTCACAGCCATGTACGACGATGAAGCGCCGCCGTCGCAGCGTCCTGAGAGCCCATTCTTTAGTAGGGTCCAAGGCAGTCTCAAGCGGCGACGACATGCGACAACGGATTCAGATGCTGATGCGCTTGTAGCGGCACAGAGGTCTGAGGACGCAAGCTCCAAGGATACGACAAGTAGCCGTCGCCAGAGTTCTTAGGGAGAACACTGGCGGGTTCCAAACGTCGAAGAAACCAAGGAGATACGCAGTGCGCTTCGGCGTCAGTTCCCACAAGAGTATCGATACGTCAGCGGCACCTTTGTGTCGACTTTGGTCGAAGAAGACCGCCCCCCACAGGATATTCGCACCGCAACCGCGCGCCGACCGCCGCACCAACCGTTCCTAGAAAATTCTGCTATTTATGGCGACCGTGGTGGAAGTTATGAAGTAACACCGCAAGCCAGCAGCCGGGAGCTCCATCAGTCCACGCAGGATACTCCATTGTCGAAAAGGAAGCGCAAACAAGCCACTCCCCGGAAGGGCACTGGCGCAGTCGAAAACTCGGCTCTCCCAGATCGCTACCCAAAGGGACGGCCGGCATTCACCGCACATCTGCCAGATTTGAATCGAGCCTCGAAGGAATCGTCGCCGTCTTTGGTTTCATCCAGCGCTACCTCCTCTAACAAAGAACAGGAGCATTTCGGCCGCGACATTTCAGATTCCATTGCGGAAGGATACAAGTCTATCAAGTCCGTCTACCATCCTCGGAATTTAAAAAACAGCCGGAAGAAAATCGGAACCCGCCAATCTGAGGAGCAGGAGGCTTGCTCATCTCCAACACCAAAGCCCATTCCACCCGAGGAGCTGCGCAATCTCCTAAATGCCAACTTTTCAGGGAGTATCAGGAGTGTTCCAATTGATCCAACTGACAAGATCCCGAGTTACTCTCATCCAGTTGATGAGAATGAAGAGGAAGACAGCAGCTCAGAGGATTCGGAAGGCTCCAACATGGACAACATTATCCCAGCAGAAGCGGAGTATGATTCAGATTACAGACCAGAAAATGGAAGGAAGAGGCAGCCAACTAGGAAAACGTCGGGGGAAACAACCCAGAAGAAGAGTAAGACACTCACCTCGGAGAAACCAGCCAAGAAAGCAGCAACCAAACGCGGCGCGGGTTTGGCTCAAGGTAGTGCGCAGCCTGTGGCTCCCTCGACGCCCTCTCGCAGTGGAAGAAGACGAAAGAAGTCACCGCCAGCAAAGATTAAAATTGTGTCTTCGATGCCGACAACTGATACCAGCCAACTTCCCCAGTCGACACCAACCCGCAAAAGTTCGACAAAGCCGCCAGCGACTCCATGCACCCCGAGGAGTGAGCATTATTTCGGAATCAACAGGCAAACACCCATGGCTGGCTCCCTTGGTCGCATCGGGAGCACCCACTACGCCTTTTCTGCAGACCAGGCTCGATTCGCAGCCGTGGCGGTGCGGGCCCAGTACGCAGCAAAAGCCGATCGCATCGTCCCCGTAACTGGCACCGATTTCGACCCAGACGAGGTCCCTAAGCACTTGGAGGCGCTGCAGCTGGCCAGGGAGCAGTTTGCAAAGGTGGAGGCTTCGCAAAAGGCAAATGTTGCACAGAATGCCGATCAGGCCGATTTTGCGGGCTGCGCCGACTTTGCCATCTATGCAGCGGAGGCTGAAGAGGCTTGGTTTACGCTGTCTGAGTGCGACGGCGAGGGAAGTGAAGGGGAGGAGGCTGCTTTGGCGGACAGCGATATTCCCATGCCCGATGCACCCTGATTGCACTTGCTTTTATTTGGTGCTGGGGTTTCTTTCTTTTCTTTTCGTCTGATGATTGCTTTTGTGAGATGTGATACTGGATACCGTGGGTCCTTCTTCTAATAATTACTGTTGTTATGTAAGTTGGTGGTTTGGGTTGACCAAGTCTTGCATTCAATTAGATCAGCCATTGGCTTACGACGATACGGTACGATCTCGGGGGACAGGATGGATCAAAAAGTAGCTTTTAGTGGAAAAGTTAGTTTAAAAGTTATCGAGTTGCAAAAAATGTTCCAAACAGCTTGTGTTTTCCCGCATACAGCGATCTATCGTCCCAAACCCAGTAGTTGCAACAGTTAATAGTAACAAAGCATGGCTCATTGTGTAATGTTGAACAACGGAAGTGACCTTTTGTCGTAGAATACGGGAGAATTTCTCCTGAGCAAACAAACCGACGCGCACAGCACGTGCTGCTTCTGCAGCTACCCGCTTCGTCCCAGAACAAAGATTTTTCGCCCTGAAACTGCGTGAGTCCAGGACAAACAACTCTTTGTGATTCACTGACCTAGCCTCAGGCTATTGTGAGTGTTTCGTGCGTTGCCCGTTTATCTTTTATCCACACCAAACCTTGGTTGCACCTTGACGACCTCCCTCCTTCAACTGAGCAGCCCCTGGTAGCTCTTGCTAATTTTCTTTGCCTTGGAGTCCTTTTCAGCGTTGGGCTTGTTGAAACAATGAATCCCAACGATAATTTGCTTCCCAGCGACCTCCCATCCGCTCCTCTCGAATCGATTGAGCCTGAGGAGGTCGTCGACGAGAAGCGCTCACTTTCCAGTTCTCCACGGGCGTCGCAGACCTCTAAAGCCGACGAAAGCAGCGAGGCCATCGTTACTAGCAGCCAAGAACACACACCCGAGCCCGAATACATTGAATCCGATGACGACGACGACGAGACCTATCGCCTCCAGGTCAACCCGGAGCGCGCCAAGAAGATCTCCGAGAAGAAGCGCCTCGACACAGCCGCTTTTCAATCATGGATCACGAAGAATCAGCATGATGTCACGAGAGATTCCGCCAAGGTATCCAGGGACCTTGCTTTCAAGTCTGTGGCCAGTTTGGTAAGGGAGAGCGAGAGCAACAGGATCATTTCCGCGCCAAGAGAATACCAGGTCGAGCTGTTCGAACGGGCCAAGGAGAAGAACACCATTGTGGTGCTCGACACAGGTACTTCTGCTTCATCTAGATTAATTGACTATGCTAACACGAAACTAATCATCTAGGTTCGGGGAAAACTCTCATCGCCGCCTTGCTCTTGAGACATGTTGTCGAGCAAGAGCTTGAGGACCGCGCTGCGGGAAAACAGAAGAAGGTCGCTTTCTTTCTGGTGGAGAAAGTGGCACTCTGCTTTCAACAGTATGCCGTGCTCAGTTGCAACCTCGAGTTTCCCATCACCAAGTTCTTTGGCGAAATCAAGGGCATCATGCGAACAAAGGCCTTTTGGGAAAAGCAGTTTGGCGAAAACATGATTGTCGTCTGCACTGCGCAAATCCTCCTCGACTGCCTCTACGAAGGCTTCATCACCATGGAACAAATCAACCTGCTCATCTTTGACGAAGCCCACCACGCCAAAAAGAACCATCCATATGCGTGCATCATCAAGAACCATTACATCCGAGCGAGCCCCGACCGGCGACCTCGCATCATGGGTATGACGGCATCGCCTGTGGACTGTCAGACAAGGGACGTCAAAGCTGCAGCATCCGAGCTGGAAAAGATGCTCTGCAGCGAGATCGCCACCGTGTCGGACGAGGTCATGGCACAAACACATGCGTACCGGCAAAAGGTGGTCGAGACGAAGGAGACGTATGACAGGCTGGTGTTCCCGGAGGTGTCCACGACTGAGCTTTGGCACGATATATCTAAGCAGGTTTCGTCCAACTCTCAGTTCCGTGCGCCCCTAGATTACGCAAAGGAAGCCTCATCCACTCTCGGATCCTGGTGCGCCGACCGATATTGGCATCTCCTAGGCACTGACAGCGAAATCCTCAAGCTTGTCGCAAGGACAGGTCGCGATTTTGCCAGCGACTTTGCATCAAACCAAGCTGAGCAGGCCACACGTTCAATCCAGGCGGTTCATACGATCATCGAAAAACATGAAATGAACGAAGTGCACCCGGAATCGCTGGCTTTGTCTTCCAAAGTCAAGGCCCTCTATGATATTTTGCAAGAAGCATTCATTCACAGAGGCACAGGCCGGTGCATTGTCTTTGTTGAAAAGAGATTTACCGCTGCCCTTTTGGCAGATCTTTTCCAGCAAGACAAGATGATGATCAGAGACATGAAAGTTGCATACATGGTATGATCACAAAATACTCCAATGCGGGGCAATGATTAACAGTGAGATAGGTTGGTAACCAAGCCGCAACCGCAAGTAATATCGCCAACATGTCATTCCGCGATCAAATTCTGGCGCTCCATAGATTCAAGAGAGGAGACATCAACTGTTTGTTTGCTACACCGGTCGCCGAAGAAGGAATCGATATCCCGGAGTGTGATCTTGTTATCCGTTTTGACCTCTACAACTCAGTCATCCAATATCTCCAATCCAAAGGTCGAGCGCGACAAGAAAACTCGAGGTACATCACCATGGTCGAAGCCGGAAATGTGAGACACCTCAGGAGCTTCCACCAGGCAGGTCGCGATGCTCATGCCCTTCGGCGCTTTTGCTCTGCTCTCCCCGCCGACAGAAAGCTGAGAGACCAAATCATTGACATTGAGGCTATAACCAAGCATGAACAAATCGGGCAGAAGGTGTACGAAGTTCCCACGACTAGGGCTCGTTTGACCTTTGCACACAGCCTCGATGTTCTCATGAGATTTGTCTCTTCAATCTCACCCGCAGACTTGAGTGCCAAGCCGGAGTACATTGTGACCAGCCTCGGGTCCAAGTTTCAAGCAGATGTCATCTTGCCTGACCTGTCACCAGTGAAGACAATGCAGGGTTTCCCCCAGCGGAGCAAAATGCTGGCGCGATGTTCTGCCGCATTCGAAGTCTGCGTAGAGCTTATTCGGAAAAAATACATTGACGACCATCTCCAGCCCGTCTTTGCGAAGAGGCTGCCCGCAATGCGTAATGCTCGACTGGCTGTCAGCTCAAACAAAAAGTCAGTATACAATATGCTGCTCAGGCCAAAGGTGTGGTCAGAAATAAGTTCCGAAACGCCATCAGAGTTATTCATCACAGTTATTGCACTCAATAATCCCGATGCACTAGGACGTCGAAGCCGACCATTGCTGTTGCTCACTAGGCAGAAGATTCCTCATATTCCAGACATTCCGCTTTTCTTTGGAAATGGACAAATGTCTCTGGCCAAGTGTATTACGATGAACGAGCCGCTCGAGCTAACCACTGGGCAAATGGAGGGAATTGCAAACTTTACCTTCCAGGTTTTTGCTGATGTCTTCAGCAAGGAATACGATGTTGAACTCGAGGAGTTTCCTTATTTCCTTGCGCCTTGCGTTCAAACCCACCAGCAAGTGATCGACCAGGCCATGTTTGACATTGATTGGGATCATATCCAGCTTGTCAAGGAAAATGACGGGCTTAACTGTGAAAATGCCCCTGATGAGTTCTTTTACAACAAGCTTGTCACCGACCCGCTCGACGGTTCAAGAAAACTGATCATCAACGGCATCAACAAAACTCTACGGCCATCTGACCCCACACCCAAGGGTGTTCCTCCGCACAGGAGTCGTAGTTACCGGTATGTCGAACAAACCATCAGGCAGTACAGCAACAGCTTTTGGCACAAGACTCGCCAAAAGGTGCAGTGGCGCGAAGACCAACCGGTTGTGAACGCAGAATTGCTTCCGTTGCGCCGAAATCTTCTGGATGAATTCCAAGTGGATGAAACCTGCAACAAGAAATGCTTCATCATCTTGGAGCCGCTCAAAGTATCACCAGTAAGCAATGCACAACCCCTACCCTTGATGATGAATGCTAACCGAGGCCAGTTATCCATTGAATTTGTCTTCATGGCCATGACTTTTCCAGCAATTATGCATCGTATCGACTCGACTCTCATTGCCCTTGATGCTTGCTCTATCCTTGGTCTGCCCATCAATAGTGGCCTCGCCCTCGAGGCTATGACAAAGGACAGCGAAAACACCGGCGATCACGGCGAAGAACAAATAAACTTCCAGGCTGGCATGGGTAAGAACTATGAGCGATTGGAATATCTTGGGGACTCGTTTCTCAAAATGGCCACGACTATATCACTCTTCACTCAGATTCCTGACAGTAATGAATTCGAGTACCACGTCGAGCGCATGCTTCTCATTTGCAATCAAAACCTCTTCAACCATGCCGTTGATCGCAAGCTCCAGGAATATGTTCGCTCCAAGTCATTTGACCGCCGAACGTGGTATCCTGATCTAAAGCTGACAAAGGGCAAAGCGCCCAAGACAGAGATGCGACACAACTTGGCCGACAAGTCAGTTGCAGACGTTTGCGAGGCCCTCATCGGCGCAGCATACATGTCAAGCAAGGAGAACGACTTTGACATGGCTGTTAGAGCGGTGACCCAAATGGTCAAGAGCAAGAAACACAAAATGCAAAAGTTTTCTGACTACCATGAAGCATTCAAGGTTCCCTCGTGGCAGTCAGGCCCAAGCACAGCTGCACACCGATTCGTCGTGGAACAGGTCAACAAGAAGACGGGCTACAGGTTCAAATCGGCTCCTCTTCTCCGAAGTGCCTTCAAGCACCCGTCGTATCCATATGAGCCGATCCCAAACTATCAGCGCCTAGAGTTTCTTGGCGATGCATTGCTGGACATGGTCATTGTCGACTACCTCTTCAGGCGATATCCCGACGCAGACCCCCAATGGCTCACAGAACACAAAATGGCTATGGCCTCGAACCAATTCTTTGGCTGCCTCTGCGTAAAGCTGGGACTGCACAAGCACTTGCTCATCACTACATCGGCTCTGGTCGGCCAAGTAGGCGACTATGTTGCCGAACTGGAGCACGCGGAAATCGAGGCCCAGGAAGAGGCTCAGGCACAGGGCACAACCATGCGGTGCAACTTTTGGCTCAACGCGTGCATGCCGCCAAAAGCGCTTCCCGACATTGTTGAGGCCTTCGTAGGCGCCATGTTTGTCGACTCAGAATACGACTACGGTGTGGTGCAGCGCTTCTTTGGACACTTCATCCAGCCCTACTTCGTGGACATGGCCCTCTACGACACGTTTGCCAACAAGCACCCGGTCACATTCCTGGCGCGCAAGATGCAAAATGAATACGAGTGCACACAGTGGCGCATCTGCGCGTCCAACGTGCCCTGCGCGCTTGACGAGGGTATCCGCGCATTGACTCAGAGCGACGTCGTCTGTGCTCTGATGGTGCACGGCCAAGTGCTGGTGCATGCGACGGCTAAGAGCGGCCGATATGCCAAAATCAGCGTTGCAAAGAAGGCCCTGGGCATGCTGAGTGGGCTCGACAATGACGCGGCCAAGAAATTGCTGGGTTGCACCTGTGATGGAACCACGGAATTGGCACAGGAGGTGAATGATGCCGAGAAGCCTTATGGGACAGCAATCTAGCTGCTCTAACATCAAATCACGTAAGCCCGCTTGGCCCAGTGGTAAGGCGTCGCACTCGTAATGCGAAGATCGATGGTTCAATTCCGTCAGTGGGCAAATACGACAGTTTGATTTTTTTGGCCGTGGAGTCGATTTTCTCCTACATGCCAATTCAGTTTTTCCCATTTGCGAACTACTCATTTTTTTTTTTTCTTTCTTTTTTTGCTTCTTACACAAGGCGTCAGTCACAGGTTAGGCTTGGGTGCCTTGTGTGTTTGGCGGTGGTGGCTTGGGCTCGCAATTGCTTTTCAGAGGCTAAAGAAATTATTGAGGCGTCATATTTCTTCAGCGCCATAAAAAGTATCGGCAAAAGCAAAAGACGCGACATGAAAATACGAGGCGCAGAGAGGAGCCGGTGGGGACGGCAGAAGGCAGAATGGGCTCATGGGATGCGTGAGAGTCAATGCGGCGGGACACGAAAAAAACAAAAGGCGAAGTGATTCACATGCATTTGTTGTTGGTTGTTGCCAAGGAGATTCGACGAGAACAATTATCCCTGTAAGGCCCAATCGGGCGCAGGGCATTATGAACTAGATAATAAATATCAATGAAATGTGTGCGACCGGTACAAAGCCCAGGGCATCACTTCAATCCATCTGCATCTCCATACACTCGTAACCTGGCCCAACATGTTCCCCCCTCTTTCTATCTATGTACGCCCCTTTGTACACGAACCTTGACCCCCGTTTGCCTCAAAGCCAGAGGGCGTGTGTGCGTGTGTGTGCGTGTGAGCGCGCCCTCCCCGGAATAAAAATTACACATAGGAAAATCTGACTCGTTGTCATCTATACGTCCCGTTTCCCAAATCCGCACACCGACGCAAAACCCCAATTGTTTTGCGGCGTGCTAATTCCGAAACCCAAAAACTCCCTGCAAAGAGGATACAGCAAAAAAAAAGAAAGAAAAAATGACGGAAAAAAAATAATAAACCAAAAAATAGAAAAGCCCATTCCGTCAAGGGGGCGTCATATGCTCCGGCACGTCAGAAATCGTATCAAGATGTCGTGAAACCAATTCTCCCCCTTTCCGCATCCGCTTTAATTCTCAATGTCGGCCGTGTTACCCTCCTCGTCGTCTCTGGCTCGTGGTCGCAAATCTCTTTTTGATCGACGGCTCCTCGTGGTTGATACAGTATCCATCCGCCTGAGGTCCTTCTTTAGGCGCATGGCTGTGCGCAGGTCCACTTTTGCTTCCTCCTCTTCGTCGTATGAGTACATGCTCCTCCTCGCTCTCCTGCTGTCATGGCTCCCCGAGTCAGCCGGGCCCATGAGACCCGCTGTTCGGAGGAAGTCGTGCTCCAGTGCCAGGAAGGAGGAAAAGTCTTGTTCGTTAAATGTGAGGCCATGAGACTCTTCCCGTTGGTGACCCCATTGCGGGCGGGATTTCATAGAGTCCTGGCGAGATCGTATTGATGCCTTGGGGCTGCCGTAAATGCCCCTTTCCACTGCCTTGACTCGGCTGACTGCCGTGTGGCGAGCATCCATTGCGAAGGCATCGTACAGACCAGGAAGACCGCCCGCTGTGCCCGTGTAAATACCTTCGTCAAACAGGAGCCCTTCTTCGCCAATAGGGCTACCGCGCCCTGGAGCGCTGACACCAACAAAAGAATCGACGTCCGAATCATCAGTGAAACCCGCGACGTGTTGGTTGGTGCTGTTTTCGTTTGTAGTTGGCAGCTCGCGGTGCGTCGTTGCTGCGCTCCTGTCCCTTCGTGACGTGGGGATATCCATGGAGAATTCGTCCTCAGCGGCCGCGTAAAGCGCGCTGGTGTAGTCAATGTTGAAGTCGCCGAGGCCAAGCTCATGGGGAAGACCCAGCTTGTCCGAAGCGCCCAGCACGGGCATGTCGACGGAAGTGGTTTGGGTGTGCTGGCTGCCCGGCCTGGGGAAGGGGTTGCTCGAAACGCCGGATGACATTGTCGTCGGAGTGAAACATGCCTGGGATTGAACGCCCAATGAGGATGTCCTCACGGGAACAGGGATGTTCTCAGATATCTCGCCTAATCGCTTGACGGATACGCCGCCAACAGAGTGAGTGCGGGATCGAGGGCCAGCAGACGAGGAACTGGAGGGGCGCGAGAGCGCGAGGGGCGGGTAGCCATGCTCCTGGCGAATGCTTTTGGACTGAGCCAGCCAGTCGTTCTGCACTTGATACTGGATGGGCGACATCATTCGCATTGTCCTGGCGGGGCCGTGAATAGCTTTTTTCCTAGGGTCAGCGAATTAAGGTTAAGGAGATTTCGGGCCGTAAACGTACTGGGTGAAGGGGCCGGGTCGTCGTAGGTCTCTTCTGCTGAACTCTCGACTCCCACAGTGCCGATCTTGCTGGATGCCGAGGCTCCTCCGCTGGTTCTCGGGCGAGCCCGTGGAGGAATTGGAGGAGGGAGCAGGTCGGCCTCGTTGAAGTTGGAGAAGGAGTCGTACAGGCTCAACGGTCTCGGCCTGTGCTTATCCTTGCCGCGGGGCGCAGCCAATGCGTGGAAGGACTTTCGTCGGTCTTCGGCAGACAGGTTCTGGTTCTGGTCAATGTAGAGGGCGTTGTGGTTCCCAGAGTCGGGGCGCCTGTCGCGAGAGTTGATGCTGCGTCGTCCGCGCGGCGAGTCGGGCTCGAACGACTGGCTGAAGCCGGCAAACGGGTGCCATGCTGCGGCGTCCGACGCCCCAGCAAGGGATATGGCCGCCTCCTGTTTGCCGTTCTGGCGATGACGGGACCTATCGCGATTAATTTGCGCCGAGGCGATTGGGCCGGGACCCATTTTGGAGCCGGGGCGTGGTGGGTTGGAGCCATTATTACTTGACAGGGCGTAGAAAGCTTGTGAGGCCGAACTATGCACGTTGCATCCGTTGATGCCCATATTTCGCTCAGCGACATCCTCACCGTATTCGCGCGCGCCCGAGGCCTGAAGTCGGGATCGAAAGTTTGACGGCCTGAATTCGCCTTGGGCGTCGAGAAGGTCGACGTGCCGGGTCTTGGTCGAGTCGAGCGAGCTTCGGCGCCGGCGGTGCTGCTGTGGAGAGACGCCAGGGATTGGCGGGAGGATTTGCTTCTGGATAAAGTCGTTGTCCGGGCGGAGCGTCACCGGCGGGTTGGCAGGGCGCAAGTGAAAGCTGTGGTGGACCGATCTGGGACGTGTGTTGAACTTGGGACCAGGAGCCGAGCTCGGTCTGCCTGCGACGAGCTCTGGAAACCTGGGAACCACGGGGGACGGCGCGGTGTCTGTGAGGATTGTTGGCGTGCGCGGCTGGATCAGGTGCAGCTGGGCCACGCTGCGCTTTCTCGCGGCCTGCTGCAGCTTGTCGAGGACATTGGGCCCGTTGCCAGCGACGGGGAATGTTCCTGAAGAGGTAGATGCGTCAGGGTCTGGGTCCGGAGGGCTCGTGAGCTGCGGTGAAGAATGGTTACCTTGGACGGGAGGAAGGGCAGCAACGGTCGACTCGTAGGCCTGGGTCTTGATGCCCTGCCCAGGCCGGTCGCTGGATTTTCTGGTCAGAAAACTGAGGAAGCCCATGATGGCGGCTGCTTTGGCGCTGCCATGCAGCAGAGGCGTCGGGATTGGGATTGAGGTTGCGATTAGGGCGGCAGAAACAGGAAGACCAGCGGGATGCTTCACGAAGTCGCAATGGAAGGCCTCATGGACCCGCTGTGAGCAAGTGAACGCCCACGCGAGGAAGGAAGACGGCTAGCAGTTTGTCCAAGAAAATGGGCGTGTCCCGCCTTTATTAGTACTAGGTAGCAAAGTGGGCAAAACGACGTCGCAGCGTAGTGCCGATGGACCAAGACGCTAACGATGGGTGCACGGGGTCCTAGAGGGAACACCCCAGGGCCGGGATAGCGACAAAAAAAAACCGGTTGCGTACAGGACAGGACAGGATGGACTGTGCTGTGACCTGGCTGCAGCAGGTGTTGGGGCTAGGAGAGAAAAAAAAAAGACTCCAGAGATTCTGCAGCGTGTCGATCGCGGTCCACCAAGGCACTGGACTAGTCGACTGGGTGGTCGAGGCCTGGTTGCGTCTCCAACTGCGCCTGCGTCTGCGTCTGCGTCTGCGGCTGCAGTCGTCAAACAGGCCGAGCGTGACTGGAGCGAGAGCAGACGGGAATGGAGCTGGAGGGGGGCGCACACACGATTCCGGGACGACGGGAGGCGGCTGGGGTCCACTCAAGGAGAAAAAAGGAGTCAAGGATGAGGTGCAGTAGCGTCAATCGAGTCGAAAGGGGCTAGCCGGGCGAGAGCCATGCGAAACCGCGTGCAACTGCGATGAATGCGACTGGGCGAGTCGGGCCTGGGATGAGGCGCTGCTTCTGGCTCTGCCTCTGGTTGGTGTCGGAGCCTGTGTCTAGATCTGGAGCAGCGCTGGGCTGGTGGGTTCCTGGTGGTGTTGGTAGTGCTGGTAGTGCTGGTGGTAGTGCTGGCGTCACTTCGTTGGCGATTGCAAAACGCCTCATAGACGCGCCCCTCAGACCCTGGAGGGTTACGTTTTTAGCTCCAGACGAACCGGCGCCTTCTTTTGCGCTGGCCCGGCCGATCACACGCTGCGCAACCAGTTCGCGCGCGCCTAGCAAGAGAAGGTGCCTGGCGATCGACGTGCGGGAGGAGCAATCCCTCGCGGGAGGATGCGATGGGCGCTGGAGGAGGCTGGATCAGAGGCAGGCGGGCGGGCGGTGACGATGAGGCCCTGGGGAGGACGAGGCCCTGGATGCCAGGTGGAGGGGGACCAGGGGCGCGGGAGAGGAGCCGATCAACTCAAGGTCCGGGGGGCGTTTGTTTGACTCGCAGGAGGGTGAGGGTGGAACGCGGAACCCAAAGAAGCAAAAGGCCGGGGGGTGTCGACGATGGAGATGGAACGCAGAGCTGATGCAGGGACCAGGGGCGCACTTGGCCAACTATCAGAGTGCCACGAAAGAGGATGACGCTTGCTTGACAGAACTCCAGGCCAGCGTCGCTAGGTCGCTAGGCTCTGTTTGCACTGGATTCAATGCTTTGCATCCAATCTGGGGCCCGTGGCTCGCCGCCGTTGAGTTTTTTGCGGCCGGATGCTTTCAGCCCGTCGTGAGCCTCTGACGCTGCGTGCGAAGGGGAGGGGAAGAAATGGAGAAAAAGTTTACGGAAGCGAGATCTGGCGCTGAACCTCGCAACCGCCAAAATACACACAGAAAACTCGGGTCTCGGCCTTGTTCACATTCCGGGCGATGCGTCGCGTCTTTCTTGCTCTGCATGTTATGATTGCTGCTGCGTGCATCTGTTGAACCTTCTCCCTGCGTTTGTTGCTGGGCCACCTGACACTGTGACCGGTTGCGGTCAGACATGGATCGAGGGTCATGATGCGCGATGGATGGACATGGATAGGATGGGCAACTGACAGAAAAAAACCCTTGCGCCTTGCCCTCCACCTCTCCCCAGCTCCTCTTCTTCCCAGGCGAGTCATGTCTCGCTTCCACGTGGAGGACATGGAAATGGACCAATTGCTGCGGCTGGACCGACCATGGCTGTCTATATTGTCACCGTCTGTAGTGGCAAGGAACGCCCGGATGGCCAGCAAACGTCGACTTGCGATGGGGAGGGGCCTGTTACGGGGGTCCCTGGTCTTTCGACATGTCTTTCGCTGTCCGACTCGACTCGCCACATCTAATCGATGAAGAAAACCGATTTGCAGCCCACTTAGCGAGCGTGCTCCACTAGTTAGTGAGCAATGGCGATGAGTTATCATCTTGTTCCCGAGACAAACCGGCCTCCCTCACCCGCCAGCCATCCGTTCCACGAGTCATGCCACCTTGGCGGCTTAAATCGAAGAATGGAAGCTGCAGCGACTCGCCAGCCAGGAACTTCTGCAGAGCAGCAGATTCAGGTCATCCCCGGCTCAATTGAATTTGTTCGCTTTTAGGGCCTATTCTACATTCTACGTGTGGTCAGTGTGCGCAGCCCCCCATCTCCCTTCATCTCACAAGGTGAGCCTAATTTTAGAGACAGATCGGTAATTACGACCATGTCAGTCAAATTTTGGTCTCTTCGCTGGCTAGAAGAGTGTGTGTACGTGCGTATACAAGGTGGAACTGTTCGCAGATTGCCGCCTGCTCCGGACGGCGGCAGATCCGGCTTGCATTTACGCCGCCCAGGCCATCCCGGGAAAGCAGTCGTGTAGTGCCCGTCAGTATCAGGCTGTTTCGAAATAATTGACTGCAGTAGTTTATTTTGTGTAAGCATCCCCGGCTCAGCCATTCGGGTCCTGCTAAGGCATTCGGTGTGACGCTGTCGTGGCCACGAAGCCCTCCCAGCTGACCCGTCGGTGAGGGTTAAAGGTGGTGTCACGGACTGAACGATAGGGCCGGGCGGCGATCCAGGGGCCATAAAGTGTGCGGAACTGGAGATGGCTTCTGGAGGTGCATGTCTGTGTGTATGCGAGTCCGGTGTCTGTGTGTGCACGGTGCGACGGCGGGAAGTTCGGATGCTTCCGACTATTAGTTTATTGCGGGTAACGCACATCGAGGTTGAAAGATGTCAGCTCCGAACGGGGTCAATCATGCGTACTTGCAGTTGTAGCTGGAGAAAATCCAGAAAGGATCAGCAGCAGGGTCGTGCATCTGACCGCTTTGCAATATACGTTGGATGGAGCCGGCGCACTTGCGATTCCATTCTCAACCCCAATTAGGAAACCAGGTCATATTACTCAGCACCCATGTCAAGGTTCAGCTTCGCTATTCAGCGCCTAATTTGACCGATGACAGAGAAATGACAATCGCAATGTTTGTATTACATTCCCTCTCATTTCAAAACTGCGACACACAACTCCTTGGCAGGCAAGCGCGCTGCCTGGAATGGGCAGCAGCCGCAAGCTACCGGGTAGGGAGGCTTGGTCTTGCTTTGAGTCCGGCAAGCCACGCAACCAGCCAAGACAATGCAAACACATAGTCGCAGAGATTTCAAACCCGCCGCCGCCGCACAAATCATGTCGGCCTCTACACTACCAACCATCATGCGGTTACGAGTGCATGGGCTAGTGATGGGCGGTCAGCGGCGGGATGCCGGAGCATATCGCACTGACCAAGATCGATGAGAGCGATCTGGCCGAGATACCGCGGCGCAGCGTTGCCTTTCCTTCCTCCTAAATTCAGTATAGCCGGGATGCTAGCAAAAGCTCCGAGGGGGCGTCCGGGCGTTTTCGTCATTGTGGCCGAATCGACTTAGGCTAATTGTCAATGGCGCTTCAACATGGTTATCCCAATTCAAAGTCTCAGGTGAGGTGGCATAAGTCGGGGCTAGTCTATCAGATCATGCCCTTGGTCGAGACTCGGGTGTCTGACGACTCAGGACTAGGCCCAAATATCAATGGTGCTATGGGGGAGGATAATTGGCCGACCGGACAGTCTTAGTTCCTGGGTTAATTGCAGACTATTCGACATAGCCTACCCGCCTAAATACGAGCATGGGGAAAGGCATTAACAATAATCCGGGCGTGGTCTCTGATTAACGCGTCGGCGTCATGAAGCAGTTGTAACCGCGTTTTTTTGGTGCCTGTCAGCTCCGAGGCCTACCCCGCCACCGGTTGGAGCTTACCTCATGGTTTGCAGCACACCATAGGCTCCAGGGCAGCAACGTCATAGCATGACCCCACCATCCATCAAAGGGCGCGCGAGAGCCTCATTCATCCATCATCCAGCTTGTATCAACATCGCCATTTCGTCCTAGACAAACAGGCTCAAACGATATCATCGAATTTATACACCCGGATCGCAACCTCTCCCAAGCCATCATCACCATCATGTCCGCTCTAACAAACCCCGACGTTCCCAAAGGGCGCCCCGCCTTCATTCCTCTCGAAGCAAACCCCGAGCTCATGACAACGCTCATCCACAAGCTCGGAGTCAGCGAGAAGCTGCAAATCCACGACATCTACTCCTTGACCGATCCTGATTTGCTTTCGTTTGTACCCCGACCCGCCTACGCCCTCCTCCTCGTGTTCCCCGTCAGCGCCACCTACGAGAGCTCCCGCATTGCTGAGGACACCCTCGCCGAGCCGTACCATGGCAAGGGAGACCAGGAGCCCGTGCTATGGTGGCGACAAACTATCCGAAATGCCTGCGGTTTGATGGGATTGCTGCACGCCGTGAGCAACGGTGACGCCAAGGGTTTCATTCGTGCGTGACCCTCCATGAAACAATTGCATGCCCCCCGCTAACCACTTATAACTGCAGAGGAAGGTTCCACACTCGATGAAATCATCAAGAAGAGTACTCCTCTCGATCCCAAGGAGCGCGCCAAGGTCCTTGAAGAAACACCCGCCCTCGCCGAAGCACATCTGGAGGCTGCCTCCCAAGGTGACACCCCCGCTCCCGACGCCAATGACGATGTCGAGTTGCACTACGTTTGCTTTGCCAAGGGAAATGACGGTGCTCTGTGGGAGCTTGATGGCCGACGAAGAGGCCCGATCAAGAGGGGAGATTTGAACAAGGATGAGGATGTCTTGAGCCCTAAGAGCTTGAGCCTCGGCGCACTCAAGTTTCTCGAGCGAGAGGGCGCAGACCTTAGATTTAGCGCCGTGGCTCTAGCTCCTTCGCTGGATTAAAGGATCATGTCGGCAGCTACTTCTTTTGGGATGGGTGTCTAGATACTGACCTCGAGATTTCCGTCAGGAATACTGACGCACCCCTTGTTATGGATCCCTAGAGCAAGCACGGCCTTATCAATGACCAAAAGCTCAAGCATGAATGAGTAATGAGGCATGTATTATTATTACAGACTGCACCTAGAAGCTCGTTGGCTCAAGCCATGGAGTCCACCAACAACCGTTGGCCATCCTCGTAGGCTACCCTAAAGTCCTGAGTAATCCTGAATAGGGTTAGTTCTTGGTGTCGAGAATCCTCAGGATACCAAAAATTGTAAAAAGAAATCAAGAAAATAGAAAGACTGAGATGCCCTGTTTCTCTTAATCTTATTCTTCATTTTATTGATTGATATGTGGCTTTAGTTCTTTTGATATCACCCTCTCTCTCAATATGTAAGTGGGGTGAAGACGTTTTCAAGCTAGTTGATACGTACCAATCAAAATCTGGTCGTTGGTATCGCAACTGTGAAATATCATCCCTACACGCTGTATACAGCTGCCGTCTACCTGAATGACCCGATTCAAGGCTCTGTGCCAGGCAGGTTCTAAAATTGGAAGCTGTTGGGCCTGAGACTTGTTGGTTCACGAACTCATCACCGCTTTGGTTGGCTGTTGGTTTCTCCGAACCACTAAAAATAGACACAACAGCAAGGGTGCTCAACGAGCTCCTCGTGGAATGGGAATGATGTCTGCCCCTGAAGCCTTATTGTTTGCCTTTTGCTCGTGTGTTGGTTCTCTGCTTACCCCGGACTCTATGACTGCCTCGTATCCCTTTGACTGCCATAAGACTGCACCCAGGTACCAGCCCAATTGCATTATCAGTTACTAAACTCCTAAATTGAGAAATAAATTTTCTTAGTAAACATTTTATAATTTATTATACCTAAGAATCATATAATTTATTTTTAGCTAAATTATACTCAGATAATACCTCTTTCTGCAGAGGTGATTTGGGGAGGTACCTGAGTGCAGTCTTACGGCAGTCAAAGGGATAACTAGCTCAAGGATTCCGCCGCTTTGCAGATGTTGGTGGATGTTTCCATCCTTTTTCCCTCCTCCTATGCTTTAGTTGGGCGCGGGATCTCGACTAAAAAGTTTGACACTTTGACCACGACAAGTCTCTTCATGATGATGGGCTCGTTCCTTGCTAAAATCCTCCTCCGGAAACGCGGGGGCCATCCTAAGCCGGCACCCGAGGACTCGCAAAGAGGAGGAAAGAGGATGAGCCCGTTGACATCGAAGCCCGCTTCCCAAGAGCAACAATCGACAGTTTCCCTGCCCGAGCCGCAAGCTCGGGCGCAGCTCTGCTCAGAGCTATGGAACCGGGCGATGGAGAACATCCCAGAGGATGACAGGAAGTGGATTTGTGAGGCTGCTGGCGATTTTTCGAAGATGCTCGAGAGCGAAAGAGCTGATGAGATGCTGGAGTTGATTGCGGCAAACAGCAGCAATGCAAACAGAGAAGAGGCTGAAAAAGCTTCAATCTCCACGGTCGGGAAGTGGAATTCCTGCTTGTGTCTGACCAATTTATTTCCTGGGTGAATAGGGCTAGAGAAACTGATCGACTCATCTCTTCATACGCCCTGTCTTTTCGAGGCGTTCGATCGTCGCTACATTCTAGCGTCAGCCCATTGTGCTATTGCCAAAGCCAGCTTGGTTCTTATTATGAAAGGGTATAGGGCCAGGAGGAATCTGGAGCTAACTGATGGCGGCTTTTGTCTCGAAGAGCTGCTCCGACAGTATGTGCAACGCCACTGGATCACCCACGTCATGACACAGGACATACCGGATGCAGACCCTGCATTGGCGCGCCTGCTCAAGTTATTTATGGGCTCCCCAAAAATGAGCATTCCCGAGTATCAGGACTGGTTTTGCGCTCGTCGCGCTTTTGAACTTCGTGAGGTGGAACCCAAGCAGATCTCCAATGCAACACCGATGCTTGCGGTGTGTCATTTTGGGCTGTACTATCTGCTGGAATAGTGGTGGGATAGTGAAGGGTTTGACACATCTGGGACGAACCGACAAGGCGACAGTCTCCTCGCTCTGACGGCCACGGCAAACTACAAGCTAATATTTGCCAGGCGAATTGACCGGGGAGAATCACCAGACAGAGCACTTCCGGAAGCTAAGAAAGGAAGCGCTCTTATAGCCGCGGCAGCAAAGGGAAACTCGGAGATTGTTGCGTACTTGATCGAGCGAGGGGCAGATGTGAACATGTCTCCCAAGACAAGCTACGGCGGAAGCGCTCTTGCGGCAGCGGCAGTTGAGAGTTACTTTGATCTTGTTCAGTTTCTCATTGTTAAGGATGCGGATGTGAATCTGGTGCTCAAAGGTGACGATGCAGGAAGCGCCCTTGCGGCTGCTGCTCTGAGCGGAAACTTGGACATGGTGAAGCGTCTGATTGAGAAAGGAGCCGATGTGAACTTGCGGCACCCTGATAAGCGCTACCCCAATTCTCTCTATGCAGCTGAAGAAGGACGGGGGCGTGACGTGGCATAATTCCTTATCGAAAAGGGAGCTACGCACTGATGGTTGGTTGTTTATATGCCGCGGCGTTGGCTTGCCGATCGCAAGAGATGGGCATTGACAGGGCCATGTTCCACTGTCTGTGGCAAACGTGGTATTGCAGATGATGAGAAAAGGTTAATAGCTGTTAAACTGCTTGGATGAGTCAGATATGCCGTCATGCTTAATTGATCGTCATCGGTAACTGGCTTTTCGTTGTCAAGCTGACGGATCGTCTGATCAGCGACCTGTCTACATAGAGGCAACGCCGAGTTAGATATGCACGAAAAACGAAGACGTACAAAATTGTAGCAATATAACGTGAGACTGTGATTCGTCCATCGGATGCGACGTGTAATTATCCGCTTGTACTTCCCTGTCTGATACTTAGATGCCTGCAACGACAGTGATGCATGCTTTCCGTTTGAGCCAGGGCAGTTGAACATCTCAAAGCAAGAAGGGGATCCATGAATGCAACTCGTGATCCTCACGACAAAGGCTTTCATAATCGGGCAGAATTTCTTTTTTGACACGCATCTAAGGGCTGATGGTATCTGAACGTGTTTTAGATGTTGTCTTGCATGGCAGATTTCACGACTCTGGTGGCCCACTAGTAGGTGGGATGGTAAGACTCTTACGTACCTCTATCATGACGACAATGGCGGTAAAATACACGGCTTAATAAGTCTTGTCTTGCTAGGGATAAATTGAGGGAGTGTAATAATTCCCCCCCCCCCAATTGGATTTTGTGCTTCGAGGCCCATTGAAAGTGACACCTATTTCTGCCATCACACAGGATGATTCATAGCACGAAACTCGACGGTATCGCTCTGATTGTTGGCGTAAGAAAAGGCTTACTCTAAAATTCGCGCGCGCTGACGAAAATGTGCTAGGGAGCAAAGGGAATTGGCCAGCAGACGGTTTACTCCTTCGCCAATGCTGGGGCAGAAGCCATCGTTGTCGCCGACATCGATGAGCAAGCTGCAGAGGAGACGGCAGCCGAGAGCAAACAATATGCCACTCATGAGAAATACAGAACGGCTATTGTCAAAATGGACGTGTCTAATGTAGATGATGTGCAAAGAATGGTGGACTTTGTAGTCAGCGAATTTGGACGCATTGACTATGCTGTCAACAGTGCTGGTGTAAGCCACTATCCCTTGCCCGAAGTTTCAACTTGACCTGATCGCTAAACATTGCTATATAGATACCCAATGGGCCTGCTATTCCTGTCGCGGACACCGAAATCGACCATTTCGACCAAGTCATGGCTGTTAATTCGAGGGGCATGATGTTGTGTGTTCGCGCTGAAGTTGCTGCCATGCGGAAACAAGAAGCCAAGTTCTTCGAGGGCCGTACCGGAAGGCGAGACATTGGTCGTGGGGCAATTGTAAATGTGGCATCGGCGCATTCTTTCGTGGTGCTTCCTGGAAAGGTGTCCTACGTTGTGTCAAAACACGCGGTGAATGGCCTCACCAAAATGACGGGTAAGATAACTGTTCTCCCTTGCATATTGTCCACGACATGCCGAGCTTATTTGACTAGGACTTGACCATGCAGGCGACGGGATACGCTGCAACTCAGTCTGTCCATCCTGGGTCCGAACTGCAATTTTCGACGGCGAGCTGAAAGAAAACCCAGCGATTCAAGACGTGGTAGCAGCTGTTGTGCCTGTCAAGAGAGTTGCTGAAGCTGACGAGGTCTCTGATACAATTGCTTACTTGTGCAGCCCAGCAGCGAGCTACATCAATGGTACCAGCATTGTTATAGATGCAGCCATGACAACGACTACGATACGCATGAATTAAATAGCCACATATCACTCTGGGATCTTTTTAAGAAACTGACGCAGTCGATGAACTTGGGCCAGGAAAGCACGGAAAGATGAAAACCCTAGGATAATGCTAAATTGACATTCTTCTTCGGCCGGGTATTCATTCATCAATCTCATGTTAAGCTATGTGATATATCAAACCGTTTCGGCCTGAAAATAAAGAAGTGTGTCACAAATATGCTTTATTTCCATGGCAAAACAAAATAATTATGCTGTGGGTAGTAAATGAATTGTGGCGACGACTTAAGTGTTCAGCATCTTGCTTGTTTAGTGTGTATCCTTGTTTAGACTAATTGGTAAATAACATGTCTATAGACAGCACACCTTTACTTGGGTCTCAAGAGTCGCCACGCGCTCAAGTCCTTATACTAGTCTAGTGGAGCATCAGTGTGATTTATGGAATAATATGCACACGTGTTATTCAAAATCTACATTAGCCTTCGATTTCTATACCATGCCACCGATCAATGTTGGTGCCTATTGTCTCCACTTATAGGACACACCAGTGAACTCTCCCTCCGAAAAGATTTGCCATTCATGTGGAGAATGCCTCATGCGTTTTCTTTTGCGTTCTTCTAGCTGCAATCGGCTTTCCGGATCATCCCAACTGCATTCTGAACCGAGTCCTAGTTGACAACCCAGTATGGCGGTTGGAACAAAGTTGATGCATGAAAACCCAAGGATCGCATCTTGAATCTCGATGGGAAGTTTGTGAAGCAGTGTTGGCGCTGGTGATGAGCGTGCTGCCCAAAGAATCATGTCGACTGCTCTGTCTGATAGAGTCTCATCACTGTTAAAGAACACTTCTGGTCGAGTCCATTCCAGGCGGTTTTCAACAACACGACAGAGGACAGTGTGGCGAAGCGTGAGGATAGCGTAGTTTTCACTACCAGCCGAGGAAATATTTCCATCTGCATTTCGGTTCTTGATGTGTTGTTGAACAAGTTCCACTCCATGGAGTACGTCCTGTGTCAAGACGAACCAAGAGGCTCCAGCTCGGAATAAGTTGTTGTTCGGTATATCCCACCATGGGAGATCGTCAATCCAGACATAGGGCTTTTCTGGGCTATGGTCGAATAGGATCCGATCAAAAATCGAGAACTTCAGTGTCGCAATTCTCACAACGGCATGCGCGAGCTTGGAGAACGTGGTGTCGTTCTGCTGTCTTCGAAGTAAATGGCGCCACATGTAAACAAAATCTCTCAAGATTCTCCTAGGAACAGACTTCATATTTGAAACACATTCAAAATCAGGCTCCCACGTTTCATCTAAGACAAGTTGATTGATGTTGTCGGTGGGGTCAGGTGAGGATAAAGCTGCGAAATCGGTCATGCTGAGCTCACGTTGGCGTGCGAGAGCGAGACTGGCAGAAGCGAATCCGTCTTTCTTTCGAAGGAAAAGTGTATCAGTTCCCAGATCAAATAGCCAGACACTCTCGAGCTTGTCGCTGCGTATATCACCGAAAGGGTTCACGACGTCGTAGGTTTCCCTCCATTCTACAGGCACGCCTGTTTTTAGAGATTCGAGTAATTGATCTGCAGACTGTTAGAACACAGAAGACTCTTTGATCCGTTGAGTCATACCTGGAACCTGGCCAGTCACACACTCTGCGAACAACTTCAGATTCTTCCCGTCCTCATCAAAATCCCATCTTTGGCAACCGGTGAGTAGTTTGTTGCCTGTAGAATAAGCACCGATGTCATCGATTGGATGAGGAAGGACTTACCGGAATGAATGTAATATAGTACTGTCATTTCTACCTGAATAAGATGTTGTTGGTAGTAGAAGTGTTATCCGAGGGGTAATGTGCTGTTGTGCAAACATCAGCAGTTTAATAATGTAAGTTGGAATAAGGCACGTGATTCTCTTTGGGGGCGTCAGCACAGCATTGCGGTCAATTCCCGTTTAGTCACGCCGAAAAAAAAAACACCTTACAGGGCTGAGAGTGACTGTTCTGTGGTGGGACTGCGCTCCACCAGACCCATATTTCTCGGAAGCTCGTTGAGGCTCAGTTTGACCTCAGCCTAGACTCAGGATGAGCTTGGGCGAGCGCAGGTTAAAGCGGCATCAACTTAGGATTATGGGGAAGAAGGGAAATTAGAGGCATCAAGATTCGTGTCTTCGTATAGCTGTGTTGCCTTGCCTAACTGTGATCACCCTTGTGGCCCGTCGCCTAATGTTATCCCTGTGAGTGCCGTAAGCCTCTAGAGGAACAAACCCACTCCTACGCTCACCAAACACAGGAAGCGGCTGGCCTAGGAGTGTGATGTTGTTCTAAATGAAGCTTATAGCGTCATTTGGTGGATGGCGATCGCGAGAGCCTAGAAAAGGCTCTCTTTGTTGATCTTGGAAAGTGTTTGACATTAGTTGTACTGTTGAAAAATGTGGTGAATTGTGACCGAGACTCAAGATGACTTGGGGATCATTATTTACTGAAGAAACGACTCAGAAAGAACGGCACGCATGCATAACTACTCAACATAAGTTAAACCTGATCTATTCATTAAATATTAAATTTAAATGGGCAAGATATATTGATAATATCTATAGTCTATAATAAAAAGCCGGATGAAACTTTAACAAGTAGATCAATCCTTTAAGAATGTAATGTTAAAGCCATAGCGCTGCCTGCGGGCCTGGATGACATGATATGCCCTTGCCATGTAGCTGTAGCTTGCGTATTTGCAGTACACACCCTGCCTACTCGTACCTGTAACAAAGTATGTTTTCAACAGTAGACATTACATCCAAGATTTTGGTTGAACCAAGGGGGCCCATTTCCATGATATCATCGACAGTAGCATTAGCTGATGGTGGGTCTAATCAAAGTTAGTACTGAATGTCCATAGTCTATTTCCATCAAGGCGGATTGATCGATGGCTACTCACAGTTTGACCAGGTTAAGGTCCCATCCAAGGCAAGCTTTCTGGTCTCAGCATCCCTACTTTGCCAGATTGCCCAGATTCTATCTATCATCCCGTGGTGCAAAAAGAAGAGCGGGTCACTTGGAGAAGTAAACAGGTTGCTGTTTTCGCCGGAGATGAAACCATGGCCACCTCGGTGAACCCCGTCATTGGATTCAAGGCTGGCCCGAAACGCGGCAATGTCTTGAGGCCCATTAATGAGGTCAGTGACGTTTTGGTACGAATTGCATGCCGTCAAGATGTCGATGTTGAAGTCGCGTTTAAGACAGCGGGTAGTATCGAAAATTCGAATTGGCGTGGAGGCTCCATCGTTCGTGGCATCGAGATGTAGCGTATAGTTGGAAAAGGGACCCCCAACAACACAACCACCTCCAGTTCCTGCAGGCTGTAGGAGATGAACCACAGGCGGGGGGCCACCGGCCAACGTCAAGTTAAGTATTCCATGCGGGGTGTACTGTCCGTTACCGCTGAAGGAGTATTCGGATTCGTCGAAAATGGTAGAATTATCCGGATTTGCGAGGTATTTGGACCAATCCCAATACGGGAGATAACCTGTATACCCGCATTCGTCGCGCAAGGCCTGTTCATGAAGCCAGAGGAAGTATCGATGCCAAGGTAAAAGAAGCCCCTTGAAATCTAAATCAGTTCTTGGAAGTTATCGGAGACATGATGTAAACGACCTACCGAATAGTGTATCTCCAGAGTGACATTAATATGAGAGAAAACGAATTCCTCCCATCTGGTACGAGCAATAGTAGTGTTGGTCTTGGGCTTTTGTGCTTGTAGACATTGAACTGCTTGTAAGTAATCCTTCTTCTCGGTCTTGGACAAATTATCCCTAGATTTCACCCATTAGCATCAGGTTCTGGAAGTTTTATGGCCCAAAGTACCATTCCCGTCGAACTGCGATACTCTCGGATGTACACGAGCCTATAGGGAGCGAAGCCAAGAGAGTTTCGGAGTATTCTGTGCTGATCGTAGACATGAGGCTCGACGCCTCATCAGCCCGCCTTTGGTTAATTGCCAAGGCGGACAGAAAAAGGCCAAAGAAGAAAAAAGTTTGAAAATGCATATTGAAAAGATTGGAAATAACTGGAAGTGTGTGAGAACTTTTGGATTAGGAGAGTATGATCTGGAATATAAGAACAACTAGATTACAGCCTGCTCGAGGCTGATGACCAAATTGAATCGCCATAAATATCGATGACCTAATGAAGCTCGTAAGTATCCTGTCTGCGGTTTCGGCTTGTCCCTCCCCCACGCGAGAAAAAAGAAATCTGCATGGGTGGAAATGGATCCTCTTCGTATTGTCTAAATTTAAGATGACCTGCATGTCCGTGAGTACTATATTCGGCATGAATCAATATGAGACGCGCGTTCCTCAAGGGGACTTAGACCTTTGTCTAAATGCGGTGTGATACTATCGGAATGATTTAGATCCTCCGGCGCCGGGTTCGGGGGCAGTGACGTCTATCCAAGCGCCTACTATCCACTTTTCAATACCCACTGAAAAGGAACTCACCGAGGCGGTCTTTTCATATTGTAAGTCTCTCCACCAAATACACAGCTTTTAGGTTTCAAAATTTACGTTTACAATAATTCATGCGACTAACTAATCAAATTTTGAAACTTGCTTGTCGGAGGCTCCAAGGAAATACAGGCATCGGGTTTGAGCCGATCCTTGGTGAACTTGGTTCATCCGCTGACTCAGCGGCCATAATAGGCCAAAATAATGCCAAAGTACCTATCCAGTCAGGTCCGGGCTGAGATGGACGTGATAACAAACTTTGGGGTTTCATATCTATATAATACTGCTTTCTAACTACAAATGAATAGCTTTGAAATACAACACATTCAAAACAAGCCTTCAAATACAACAAAACATTCGATTTACAACTATCTTCAATTTTCTTTTTTTTTTCGCTTGTTCGAACCACACTACAACCACAATGATTGCTGCAAAACTCATTGCTCTTGCTGCTTTCGGATTTGGCGATCGCGCTGTAGCAGCATCATCCGATTGCGAATCCTCTCAGTGGAAAACTCTTGCTTCACTTCCGCAACCTCGCCAGGAGCACGCCACTGTTGCCATCAATAACGCGACGATTGCTATTCTCGGTGGTATTGTTCCTAGCGGCAATGGCACAGAGGTGACGGATCTGCTTCAACTGTACGACGTGACCTCGGATACTTGGAGTACCGTATCCCCTGCTCCGTACAAAGTCAATCACCCCAACGTTGCTGTTGTTGACGGAAAACTGTATTTGCTCGGAGGTTTAATCGTGGGCCCGACAATTTCTGGAGTCTCAATGAATTGGGTGGCTTCTTCAGGCACTCACATGTACAACCCCGCCACGGATACTTGGACTGAACTATCAAGCATGCCCCCCGGTACAGAGAGGGGAAGTTCTATCATTGGAGTGCATGGTGAGATGATCTATCTCGCTGGAGGAATGACCGTTCTTCAAGACACTTACCAGGACGCCGTCAACACGGTCATCTCTTACAACACCACTTCTGGAGAATGGCAGAGACTTGTCGCGGCGGCAGCTGAGATACCAGAGAGCCGTCAGCACGGATCTGGGGCGGTCATTGGGGATATCTTTTACGTGGTTGGCGGAAGGCGCTATTCACAGACAAATTACAAGGATACCGTGTTCGAGCTTGATTTGAGCAACCAGGAATCCGGTTGGAGCACCTCGGCAAGCCATATGCCTGTTGCACGTGGTGGCCTGAATGGCGCGGCAGTTGGAACCAAGTTTTACACCTTTGGTGGCGAAGGAAGCCCTGACACATCGACTGGAGTATTTAATCAAACCGAGGTTTTTGACACCGAGTCGCAGCAATGGACCGAACTAGCTCCCATGCCGGTACCTCGTCACGGAACTCAATCGGCTTCTATCGGCAGCCGTGTTTATGTCCCTGGAGGTGGTCTCCAGCAGGATGGCAAGGTGGTTTATGTCAATGGAACTATGACATTTATGCAGGTATCGGATCACTTCGATGCTTATTGCGTCTGATAAGCATTGGAAAACAGCTTGTATCATCAGGGAACGAGATTATTGGTGCTTAGGACCTTGGCACCGATGCTCGGCGGGTGCTGCCTTTCAACGCAATCAACGGGGAATTTCTTTTCGCTTCATTTCATATTTCACTCCATATTTTTAGAACAGAACTAGCACAGTTACATTTACATTCTGCGCACTTATCACATCAAATGGAGACATTGAGAATAAACAAGTTCAAAAATCAATAACTTTTGGGTCATGTTATCCAATTTCAGCAATAATACAGTTGGTTTATGAGAATCCAACGATTGTATCCAAATTGCGAATAGCTACACTAAAGTTGTTGTGACTAAATTTATAATCCTGCCGCATCCACCAAGTTCAGGTACACTTCACTCATGGTCGGGAAAGGTGGCAGAGCATGAATCAGTTGATCGACACGCATCCCGCCAACAACAGCCACCGTGGACGCGTGCAACAAGTCGGCTGCCTCGGTTCCCACAAACGTTGCCCCAAGCAGCACCCCGGTCTCCTTCTCCAACACCCACTGGGCCCACCCAGCTTCATATCCCTCAGCGTGCAAATTGGCGCCCAGCGTCTGGACCGGCGCTGTGACTGTCCGAACTGCCTTGCCCGCTTTTTCGGCTGCCGTCCGCGTGAGCCCAACCGATGCCACTTGCGGGTCTGTGAAAATGACTTGGGGAACAGCTGTGTTGTCGGCCGAGGCGCTGAACTTGTCGAAAGCTGATTGTGTAGCTGGGAATTTGCCTTGAGCGCGGGCAATAATGGCGTTGCCGGCAATGCGACCGTGGTACTTGGACGTGTGGGTTAGCAGGGCGCGGCCATTGACGTCCCCTGCTGCATAGAGCCATGGCGTGTCGTTGTTGGATGGGGCACCGGTGACAAGAAGAGACTCATCCACAGTAATAGAGCGCCCGGATTCGAGTGCAGCGGCGTCAAGGCCCAGGGATTCAAGACCGAGACCTTTCGTGGCGGCGCGACGCCCGGTGGCAACTAGTATTTCAGTGGCAGATATTTCTTGCTTGTTTTCTCCCGATGAAATGGTAATAGTGAGTGAGTTGTCCTCCGCGTTTCGTTTCACCCCCACAACACTAGTAGAAGTCATAACACAAGCTCCGCGGGAAACAAGCTTGTCTCGGACAATCTTTCCAGCTTCGGGGTCAACGCCTGGAAGCAATTCCGAGCTCCTGCTCACCAGGATCACATTAGAGCCCAGAGATTGATAGGCGCAGGCCATTTCGCTGCCCACAACACCGCCTCCCATGATGAAGAGTGTTTTGGGGACGGCGCTTGAGCTTGCTGCCTCCCTTGAGGTCCATGGCTTCGCCTCTGCCAGGCCGGGAATGTCGGGGATGACGGGCTCGGAGCCAGTGCAGACAACCACTGCCTGGCGTGCCTCCAGTTCAACCGATTCGGCCTTTTGCGAATCCACATCTACCAGAGTGACATTGACCTTTTTGATCCCGACAACGCGACCGATGCCACGAACGAGATGTGTGCCGCTGTTCTCAACCATCGGAACCAACAGCTTGGTGTCGTCCCACCCGCCCGTAATCATGTCTCTCCTCTTGAATACTGCTTCGACGTCTACGGTAGCCTTTGGGTCCGTGAGCCGTTCGCGAGCACCACCCACATGGCGGGCATCGTCAAGTGCTTCGGCTGGACGAAGCAGCGCCTTTGAAGGCATGCATGCCCAAAAGGGACAATCACCACCAACGAGTTCCTTTTCAATAACTAGGGCTGTCATTCCCGCCGCGACGCAGCGCGCAGCTATGATGCGGCCTGCCCATCCGGATCCCAGACAGATTACATCATACGTCTTTGATTGGAGGGATGACGGTGGGTGGGTGGCGGGGTGGAGGTTGATGGATTCAATTGACGGCATTTTGGAGAGGATCGTAAGTTAGGTTCAGTAATTTGGAAATGTTATTTTAATTATAACTGATCGGTTAAAAAGAAATTCGACCGTTTCAGAGACAGTATTCTTTCCATGAATCTCCTCTAAACTTCCGCCATGTTATATACTCGTCATCAAGCTGGTTTATTTGACTGACCTCGCCGAGCTCCCCCGCCAACCTCGCATGTTCGTAATCAGTGGGGTTACTTCAATTATTTCTAGGGCTGCACAGGGCGTATTGGGTAGTGCCCGTGGTCTCGATCAGGTTAGGGGGTGGCAACAAGAAAAAGGTCACCATTCACAAAGCTGACATGCATTTGCCTCGCACGGCATGATTGGAAGCCAGGTGCTTCCTGGGCTACCATCGAAATCGGCGCACTTGCCGACACTCAATGAAAAATATCCAGAACCACTACTACCCAAACCGTCACGACATGCATACGAGCTTGAGTTTTACCAGCCGAATTGATTACGAAGAGCAGGATGGTATGTCTGGTTGCAGATCCAGAAGCAGGACTTATTGACCAAGAATCTCAGGCATCCAAATGGCCATCTTGGATGCTGGCTTGAGTTGACCTATGGGCGACTCCCATACCGGTTACCTCAAAGAGTCCTCTCCCCCTTTCTCACATTCTATATACCATAACAAAGCCGATGCTACATTAACCCCTTGCCTCTCATTAGTGCGGTGGGGTCTCGCGTTTTAAATAGCAGATCAGGTACTGAGGCTGACGCTAGATAATATGGACAAAAAATGTCGCTGGCTCATAATCGTCATATTTTATTTTCGCTACTGGATCTATCGTACGTAGATTAACAATCAAGCCTCTTCAATCCCAGACTCAGCCCAAAGGTGGAGGGCAGAAGCTCTAGAGCTCGACTCCAGCTAGTCCAACGTTCATGTGCCATCTATTGTTCTCCTACCTAACCATACGTCCATGGACAGTTGCTGGAATGTTGACAATCATATAATTGCGACCTTTGGTGAGCCAGATCAAGAAACTGGGAAGTCCCCATCCATTCACGGCACCTACACCCATAGGACCGATTGGGACGGCTTGGGTCTCAGAGTTACTCTGCGTGAACAAGCGATCCGGGTCTTCGGGCTTGGCATCCGGGGTGTCGGAAGTCGCTGCTGCGAGCAAGTCGCGCTTGATGTTAGCGATGACGACAGGAAGCGCACTATAAAGATTGTGAAACCCTCCACGGGAATAGTCGCCCACATCGCCAGCCACGTAAACAAGGGGTCCAGCAGCATCGGCACGGAGAGTTGTACCGTTGGTCTTGATGTAGCCTTTTTCATTCTTGAGTTCCGCGGGGATGTATTCACTGTTGGGCTGGGTGCCCCAGGCCGGAATGTAGACGTCGGCATTGGAGACAGACGAGTCGACACTGACGTTGTACACAACGTCAACGCCGAGCTTGTTCAGACATGTCTCAGCCCTCAGCCCACGTGGTTTGCTAAGCACAGGCAAAAGCTTGTCAGAGTTGGTGACCAGAGTGACTTTAGCCTTGGGGCTGTCGGGACGGGAGCTGAACCAGCCTGCGCAGCCATTCAGAAAGTGCCCAACTTCGCCCGCCACTTCCACGCCGGTCGGTCCACCACCAGAGATGATGACAGACGTGGCCGAAGCAATCTTCTTGTTCAAGTCCTCAATAGCAGACTTGCTAGCAGTGTAGTTGCCGTGGAGGGAGGTGGCACGAGACGGAGTGCGGGTGCCAGTAGCAAGGACAAGCGCATGGTATGGCAGCGTCTGAGTCGTTTCGCCGTCGGCCAACTTGATGGCAATCGTGCGGTTTTCGAGGTCCCAGCACTCCGCCGTGCCTTGGATGATGGTGTACAAGGAGGAATCGTATTGTGTGAACCCTTCGGCGATGGGTAAGAAGAGGTCGTCAGCAGGAAGAAGCGTGGCAGACACCAGAGAGCGTGGGCTGCCAGTGCCCCAGAAGAAATGAGAGGAGCTATCGACGATGTACAAGTCGTATGTTTTGCCCAGCTTCTTCAGCTCGGGTTCAATGTGTTTGAGGAATGAGTGGGCGACACCAAGACCAGCCGCTGATCCACCCAAAATAACAAAATTGTGAGTTTCCGACATGATGACGATGATTGCAACCGTGAGTGGGTGGGTGGGTGATGGCAGATTCAAGTTGGGGGCCTTTGCAGGTTGGTCGAGAAAAGGAGTCAGAGCCAGACACGGTTGCTTCTCCACACGAGTCAATTTTTTTTTTTTTATGAACGTATCCCTCCGGCCATTCCATGGCTGTATGAGGTGCGAGGATGGTGAGCCTCCCGCGTACTACGGGCGTTACACGAAACAAGGCCCTTGCAAATCAGGCTGCTGACGGGATCTCCACACAGGTCCCTGTCAGACCCTCACAAGGAGGGGCCACCTACAGGGGCACCCCTACAACGCTAGGCGTATAATCTGTAAGTAGGCGGAAACCACACCAATTTGCGGCGACTTGGATTCTAGCCGAAGGGCTGCACGACCGGGGTCTTGTTATTTTCCATGCCGCTCGGACGCAACATGTCCATATGTACGTGTCTAGCCCGCGACCTTCACACCTCCCAGTGGAATTAGGGTTTGGTTGATAATGCTGGATAAACAACATCGTCTGACTAACAGCCGGGATGGATTCGCGTAACCAAATCCGACAGCCCCGCTTCACCCAAGCCGCATTTACCAGCTTTAGTATACGTATTCACTCAATTCATCCCGTTTTTTTTCCAGGTGGGTTTTAATAGCCTGCTCCATGTCAGCAAAGTCACCCCCTGGAATCAGACGTGAATTGGCAAGTGTAAAGCTCCAGATTACGACCCAAGTCCACACAATACACTTTCCAGTCAAACGGCCAGGCCACCGTACCTTATAGTCTTTGACACACAAAACGTCTCCAAACAACCAGGAAGCGTGTACTGGACGAACGATCAACTCCACGCTGGAAAGACCCTCCTAGCTAAGGCAAGGGTAACAGCGAATCAAGATTGTATTCATACGGTAATGCCGCAAAATCCGGCCAGAAAGCGGAGATGAAAAGTCGCCATCAATGTACTGAGAACTAATGAGCATTGTAAGAGAGAAAAGCGCGGGGGGGGAAAGACAAGGCTCCACTCCTTGGCCTAATTTTGCGAGATTAAACGATATTCCCAGATTTTGCTGTGGTCTTGGCTCACAATTATTTGGAGTGAAGAATACGCAGATCTCTTTTTGGGGGGTTCTAAATTATAGCCTAGCGTGGATTGATGTCCCCTGTGGTCAACTTGATTTACAGCGTGGGCTGCCTTCATAAGCATGGAAATCTCCCGAAATTCTCCTATTTATCTACATTGGTTTTCTTGCCCATCTATCCCACAAGGATAGACCACATTGTTGGTTGGTAGATCTGATGTAGAAATGCCACCAAAATTAGTAAGCTTCTGACAAAAGCTGTCTCACCACGGTGTCTTAAACTTAATCGCTGCGTTGGTCGCTCGGCCATGCAACTCATCAACGACGGATTCGACTGGAAAATCATGTCTGATGCAATAACAGAGAGAAATTTGGGTGGCTAGCGCATTATTCGTGGCTTCTCCTATCTACATTTCCAGTTGACGTTTTAGAGGCCTCCAGCTGGGATCAAAGCGGGACGTGGTCATGAAATCTGCTTTCGTACGGGTGCCTTTTTGGCGTACCTCAGCCAGATATCTTTTACCACAGTCAGTCCAAAAGCGTGATTTAAGAAGTTAATCTCAAACACGTTGTTTGGGGATAAAGCGAAGGAAACGGTCCCAAATTGGCTCCAGCCTACCATAGCCAGATAGTAGAAAATGCGTAGTTGCAAAGCATAATTTAAACCAAATAGCGGCATGGCTTAGTTTGCCATTCCAAAACGAAAATGAAATTATTAGGCCACCTAAATTTTGTGCTGGTTATGTACATCTACCTATTACTTGATGCAAAATAGCACTGCGATCGATACAATTTCTGAGAAGTTCTGTGAAAGCGATTTCCGTGAAAGTTGGTCTATACCTTTTCTCAGTGAGCTTCGCAGTGTCGCATGCTAGCGCTGGTATCGATAATCATTTGTTCGAAAGGGAAAGTAGGTTGATGGCATCATTTCTCGCCTAAGGTTTAATTCATGGGATGCTTGACCCCGCGAACTCTTGGTTCCTCTAATTCCAAGCCGTGTAAAATGCATGACAATTTTTAAACTAATGTAATTGGCGAGAATCTACCGCGCGGGCTTGAACTGAACATGAAACTCGTCTGTACCCGCCGTTATCCAACTCTTGATGATGAAATCAAATGTACCAGGCTCTCTAGGGTTTTCCATGCAGCTATCGCCTTTTCCATGCTTGTGCTGTGGGCTGAGCCTCAAATCATAAAGGTAGATTATCCGGGCAAGGGTAATCTTAAGTTCCATCCACGCCATGTTTTGTGCAATACAAGCCCTGGGCCCTATACCCCAAGGGTGAAAGGCAGAATTGGCCACTTGAACATCCTCTTCAGTTCTACCTTGTCCTGGGCCAACAATCCAACGCTCAGGTCGATATTTAAACGGATCGAAATAGTAGGCCTCGTTGCGATGAATAGCGTAAACGGGAGTACTTACTATTACGCCTTCTGGAATGCTTCTCTCATTTATTTGAATGCCACCTTGGAGAACCTGCCGAGAAAGGTTTAATGGTGCTGGGGGGGCTAGTCTGAGGGCTTCCTTCAGACATGAACTGAGATATTGGCAAGAATCAAGTTGTGGTCCTGATACAATGTCTTCTTCCTCAGAGAAACATTCTCTAATCTCTTTCGATAGGGTGCCCAAAGTCTCGACATTATGAAGCAGGTAGAACAAGACACTGGTCATAGCTGTTGCAGTTGTATCCGTTCCTGGAAGGGTTATTTTTCAGTCATTTGGTGTAATGAAGGAGGGAAATACCTGCGAGGAAGAGTCCTTTGATATCAGTCCAAAGCTCCGCATTATTTTCCCAACTTGGCCCTTTTCCCGTACTTTTAGACTCAACCAAGCCAGCAAAAAAGTCTGCCTTGTCGGTGCAGCCGGTTAATTGCTGTCTTAAATTGCTCTTGCTCCGTACAAACGCGTAAGCGGATCTTGCTTGAGACGCGACTGGTATAAACAGATATTGATGAAGTCCCCACTCCCACAGCGCAGGCATCGTGATAATCTGTGTATTATTAGAATAAGATACTTCTGCTTGATAATAACCAAAAGACTCACAAAAGCATTCATTTGGTTAATAAAGCCAAAGGTAGAAACCATGTAATGCAATTCTGGAGATTCGAGCATACTGAAAGAGTCTCCATAGCAAAGGTTACTCATAATATCAAAGGTTAGGAATCGACAGTGGTTCGCTACATCCACCGGTGAACCCCATGAATTGGGGATATCTGATGTACCAAAGGAGGGAGTTAGGGTACTTTTATATAGAGCACGAGTATAGAGTCGTATTGGCGATACCATAGACTCCTTAAAGTTCTTCAGAGATTGCTCGGAAAATAGAGGATGAAGCAGTCTTCTCTTGCGGCGATGAACAGACTGGTCTACCGTACTGATGAGACTATCTCTGCTAGTACTTGCACTGAGAATGGCATAAGCACCAATCTTCTTTACGTTCGCTCTTACTCCATATATTTCCTTTAAGGCAGATTTGGAATTAAAGGAGATTGAATTGGGCCCGACACGAACAACTTCTCCTGCACGACCGTCAGCTTTGGCTCCGAGAAATTCCTATCAAGTCGTACCATATTTTTGATGCCATTCAAGTACTCTTAAATGTAAATCGCCTCTCCATGCATAAAATGCAAAAGGAAAGTCAGTTAACTTTGTCAAAAATGGACCTGGGTATCTCGACAAAGGGTGGAAAAAGACGCGATGAAAGACAAGGATAGCAATCTAAAAGCAAGGTTAAAATTTAACATGTGATAGTGAACAAACACTAACTATAAGCGACAACCCGAGGATGGGTAACAGAGCAAGCTTTTCAAAAGTTTGCATGGGGGATTCGTATATGTGTAATACTGCCATGGCTGTAGAATTATTTCGTTGGTGTCTTTGGCATATGTGAATGACAGAGAGTCAAAAAGGAGTGACTCTATGCACGAAATCGGCATGGCTTTTATCTATCAACATACCAGTTCCAAAGATCACCACCAAAGACAACCACCTCCAACACAAACGACCCGCTAACCCGTGTGTAGTCTCACTATCAACTGAATGACTTGAACCATGAGGCCTGCGACCTACGAAACCAGTCATTGGTGATGTGACTGGCCAGAACAGCCCAGTTTGAACATAAACGGGTTCCAAATGAGCTCAGTCCGCCCTGATTGGTCTCACACCCACCTTCACACAAAGGTTCTGTGACCTTCGATTCCGGGTTGATCAAGCCATGGAAGGCCTCAAATCTTTCTACAGCAAAAGGGACCTGCAGCCCGGTGCTGGCGGTGAGGCCCGGTGTTGGCGGTGAAGCTGTAGAAGTATCATTCTGCTAGCCACGACTAGCATCATACCAATGCAACGGCAGGATAGATCAGGCCGCGACGACTCGCCAAAAGCTTGACCAAATGCGGCGACGATCTAAACGGGTCGTGCGAAAACAGCAGATGTTGCAGCTATGGATCGAACTTGCATCCGAGGATGTTGACAATACCAGGGGGTCTCTGATCTGACACCCTGGTAGCTGCTGATCATGGCGGCCACAAGCACGACCACTGAAGCCGACCTCTGCTAGCTAGCGGTAACAGCTGGAAGAGCCCTGCATTTGAAGGAGGAAGACCCAGTGTATGCATTCACAATCACGGTGATGTGATCGACGAAGAAAATTTCCAACTTGCCGCGGCTGACACCTCGTCATTGATAAACTACTAGACACTTTTAACTACTGTGCTTGGTTGTGTTGTGCTTCTTTGAAAGTTGAATAAGACACACCCTCGCCTTCACAACCTTAATTTACACGCTTCACAACAACTACACTTTGGCTTTATGCAGACTCTAGATTGCGCTGATCCATCAAGCTTTTATATACCAGTAGAGGCAAGCGCCATATCTGATGTCCTGTGGTGCCCAGTCTACATGAATGGCATGCTCACAGCATTGAACACGTACTCATGGTCGACCCTCGCAATGAAACGTGGCAAGCAATTGACTGGGGGTTGTTCCTATAGGGAAAAAGCACAGTGATGGTCCGGTACCATGCAGATTTACAGCTAGCAACGGAAACAGTCCCCGACGATCTAGCTACGCTCCAAGCCGGCCAGAAAATGCTAATTATGCAACAGTGTAGTCAGTTAGTACCGCCGAGAAATGAAACTGAGACATGGGTGTGGAATAGGGATAGTGATCACGGCGGCGCTCATTTTAGTGAGACATAACTGACACTGTTACCTGGTACAATGGTCAATGTGCGCAAATCCAACAGTTGAACATGGTTCTGGGAATAATTTGGCAAGAGGTCTAAGATGTGTTGCTATTTTTCAAAGCAGCAAAATCTCTTTGGTGCTTTCTGCATCTATGGCCGCTGAGATAGAAACTTCTATGCCTAACTTTGAATGGCGTGATGTTGGTGATTGAAATTGGATTAGAGCCAAGGATATTCGCCAGATTAATACATCAACAAGTACAAGCGTAGGCAGGGCTTACAATCTTGTCGGAACATTGGTGACTGAGTCATTGAAAGCTCACAATAGGTAGTCTCGCGTACGTAAAAATTTCGGCCCCTGCGATTGATGTCCGAGATCACACCTTATCCCTTGCACAGTCCTCTAAGCACCACCATGTTATACAGGAACCGTTCTGGGATGGAACTTTTCGATTCCTCAATCAGTCCTTATCACTTGGCGGCTATTTTCACAGCCTTGCTAAAGCCGGATTTGGTAGCTGTCGTAAAGCCTTTTCTATTTGGCACCTCGGCTCGGTTAGCTGACACAAAAATGGTGCACTTTCGGCTAGTCTCAGAGCAAATGCGCCACGACCAATTGAGCAAGATTGACTTCATTGGTTCCTCCAACCGGGCACGCCAAGTGCCTCGTCGGGCTGGCTGTTGAAGAGATCTTCAGCCGCTTACCGTTCTGGTGGGGAGCAGGATTCGGTCTGAGCTACCTAAGACAAGCCGGTTCATTTGCCAGGTAGCCATGTGAGGGCCCCCGTCAATACTTGAAGCTAAAGTGGAATGGCGGCAGTCTATTCGCTCTTGCAGAATCCAAGTCGTCGGCTCACCCTTGGCACAATAGGCCCGAGCTTCAACCAAGACTCCTGCGCCATGCAGCAACGAGCATCACGGTCTCGAGTCATTCCGACTTCGAGACGGTGAGTATTTCGCGTCATTCGTCCCAGAAGTCGACCGAAAGGCCAACGCATTTGATCCGCGCTCCTCTCTTTCCTGCTTTTTCACGCTTGGGAGACAAATCAACGAACCGAGCAGTGATCGATTCTTGGTTTGACACCACCGCGGCTACGCATCTTGCTCAAAATCGTATTTCTCATCGCCACCATGAGCTCTTCCGGTCCCGCCACACTTTCTGAGCTGGTATCAGTGCAGGCCGTAGCACCGGATAAGTTCAGGAGCTGTTTCCCTCCACTCAAGCTCGGAAGCTTGACCGCAAGGCCGTATGGAGGGTTCCTCATAGCCATTGCAATTCAGGCAGCGTGCCAGACTGTCCAGGACGGATATCATGTATTCTCAGTCGCGGGAAGTTTTTTGAACCGAGCATCGCCGTCTGACGGGACGCTGGAACTTTCAGTGCGTCAAATCCGCAACACGAGAACTTTGGCCATCAGGCAGGTTGAGATTACACAGCACCAGAAGGTTGGTGACAGACCATGCCTGATCCTCCAAGCCGATTTCCACAAATCCGGGCCGTCCACCTTCCCCGCTTGCTCATCACCGCCCACTGGGTCATATTCTTCTCCGGAGAAAAGCATCGACCTTCTCGGGAGAGTGTCGGAGCTAACGCAGCAGGGCTTCAATCGAACGGATTCTTTGGCAGTTTACCACTGTCAGGCGATCCCCCTATTGCAATACCTTCAAGTGCGGCTGGCCCCCGAGGGGGTCTCTGCGGAGAATCTGATGGCTCCATCCATAGGCCCTACAGAAATTCAAGCAAATATTCCACTCACTGCGAAGAGGTCAGCGGATTGGATTCGTTGCAGCTCTTCCTTGGATAAAACGCCGGATCAGTATGCGTGCTTAGGGTTCATCATGTATAAGTTTTTGGACATGCTGCCGCTTATCCACGGCAACGTTCTTGCTTGCGATATAAAAGATTGTGCTACTCTCGAATTCGCCCTGCGAGTCTTCACGGCCGATCTCAGGTTGACAGAATGGCATCTTAGAGAAGCAAAGACAGCTGCCGCAGGCGAGAATAGGTCATTTGTCGATGCCCAGCTGTGGAACGAACATGGTACACTGGCAGCAAATATGACAATACAATGCTTAACAAGGCTTCAGGATGGTGCCAAGGCATTTCTCTGAGTTGATTAAATTATTCATTCCCTAGTGCCAAGGCTTCTTCATAGGAAATTAAACATTGGCTGGAATTAGGTGATGATTTCTTTGCCTTTGCCCAAGATGCACGTGATGTATCCAGATCATCAGTTGATTCGCCCGATATATGTACGTCTCACTTTTTAGGAGGTGACTCACGATGTTTATGCACTCCCACAACGTGTGGCCAACCATTCACTATACTCGAGGGCCATGCTGCCGCTTGTGTTCGGGTAGCAGGATTCAGCAGGGCATAGCATAATATTGGTAAATACCGTCTTTAAACACCCACCGAGTATCATTAATCTACCTCGCATTTATGCCAAAAATCAGCTGCACGAACCAGTTTTAAAAGTCGATACGGGTCTGGGGATCCTTGTCTCTCCTTATTCTTTTCTTTTCTATTTGGCATCCAGGTTATATGATATCATGGCTCTCTTCTCGAATTTCGTCTTCATCCTAGTGTCATAGGCCATGTAAATTAAGGTAGAAAATTCAGTAGATTACAAATCCTGCGCTCACCCTAAAAAATGGTGCAGAGCAGCTTTTACGGTATCCTTGCTTATTGCCACTCCAAAACTACCAAACCACACTTCAGAACCTATTTTGAAGCAGTTCATGGGGAATAGACACGCAGTGAGAGAGAAACGCGGGGGGGGGGGAGAAAGATCAGGCTCCACCCCTTGGGCTAATTTTGCGAGATTAACAGGTATTCCCATATTTTGCTGTGGCCTCGTCTCACAATTATTTGGAGTGAAAAACAAGTAGATCTCTTTTTTAGGGCTCTAACTTCTGGCCTAGCGGGGGTTGTTGTCCGCTGTGCTGAACTAGATGTACAGTGTGGGCTGCCTTGCGAGCTTGGAGATCTCCCAAAACGTTCCTGTTTATCTGCCTTACAATTTTTTGAAGGGCGAGGGAGCTGCCTGTTAGAGACTCGGGTCGTTAGTGGACGTATGGTGTTGCGAACCCTGTCTCAAGCATCATCATCGTCGTAGGAGACCAACCGACTGCGTTAGAGAGAGCACATTACGTGGACTTGTGACGAGCCGAAGCAGGTCCAAGTATAGCCGGATACAATTATAAATACTAGGGTCCCGTAATCACTGAGTTAATCATACATGGATATAGCTAGAATAGTATTCACTGGTATACTTGCATACAGAGTATTAGGTCCTATAGTTAGCCCCAGCCTTACGGGCTTTTACTGGCTTTCTCTTCGGTCAATGCAACTGCACCCATGACTAGACGTTCTTTGATCTCGTCGGGATGATGACCCTCACCACCTCCAAACTTGGAGTTCTTGAGCAACTTGATCTCTGCACATCTATGTCGTCCACACAACCATCGCAAAAGGGCAGCATATGCACTATCCAGGGCACCGGAAATCCAAGCGTGGTGTGCGCTCAAAGCTTCACCACACATGGCGAACGTGTTACCACAGAAGTTTCTTTGGAACATCGGATACATGTTTGAAAACTGCCCTGGCCCGAAGAGGGCAAAGGCACCACCCGTGTATGGGTCATGAGACCATGCCCACGCGTGATGTGTCTCGTACTGGTCAGACAGAAATTCAAAGGTTGGAGCATTTGGCTGGTTTGACCACAGTTTGGCGAGATTCTGTAAACACAATGTAACCAGTGGCTCATCCTTGCTCGGGGGGGTTCGGCTGTAATCTGGAACCAAAGCGCCCATGCGGGTTGCATCTTGGGCCCAGCTGTAGGACACCATCAAGACAGCGTGGTTTTCTTGGCCATCTCTCCAAGAAGGATAGACCACATTGCTGATTGGTAGGTCTGATGATGAAATGCCACCAAAATCAGTGGGCTTCTTGTAAAAGCTGTCCCACCATGGTGTCTTGAACTTGATCGCTACCTTGGTCGCTCGGTCATAGCTGAGCGTACGAATTCCCGTCAGAATTTCTTTTGGTAGACCCAGTCCCTGAAGATCCATTCTCTGCAGAGGTGCCATAGCAGTGGTGCTGAATACCATATCATAGGACTCTGTCTTGGTTTTACCAGACTTGTCGCTGCTTGTGACTTGAATCTTGTCGCCATCCTTAGCCATGGAAACAACGCTGTTTTCGCGCGTTACTTTGATTTGACGATCATTTGACGTCTCATGGGACCAGAGTGGGGTTGAGAGGGACTCCTCCATTGCATCCGTCAATACAGACATACCACCATCAATGCGGAACCAATTTTTCTTCTTGGCAGCTTGGAAGTCGGTGTAGTCGCAAAGGGACTCCAGAAACGCTTGATCAAACAAGCCTGTCGATCTGCATCAAAAGTCATTATTAGATTTTTATATGTGGACGATATCAAGTCAGTGCACTCACGTCACGGCCGATTCAGCTTCCAGCGTCTGTAGGTAGCTAAGCCGCTTGCTATATCGAAGTCAACCTTTGCCATCGCTCATTATCAAGGAAATGTCTATTACCTGCATGGAGGTTGTGTCATCAACCAACCGCGTGTTGAAAAAAGATCATACTCTTTTGACACTTTGTCGAATGCTTCGTCAAAGTCGCCTTGGAATAGTGCTGCAATATCTTTTATCGCTGCATAAAATTTGTCCTCTCTTTATTTCTCTTTAGCATACTGAATTCAGGATATGAGCCTAAACTTACTTTGGGTCGTCATCGCTCTTATAGCAGTACATGTTGGGCGGGCCATAGTTTTCGCCCAAGCTGTAAGTATACTTCTTTTTCTTGTCTTCAAGGCCCAAAATTTCAATGAGCTTCAGGGTTCTAGATAAAAGGAATTAGTCAAGCCTGGAAGGCAGTTCGAAGGGACCCACTCACGACTTCTGTGTATCGATATCGGGAATTCTCATCGCTCCAACATCATAGTAGTTATGAGGGCACTTTTCATCATCCTCGAACTTATGAGTGTAGCAGCGTCCGCCCACTCGGTGGGTTGCCTCAAGAATATCGACATTGTAAATTCCCAGATATTTGAGCATCATAGCAAGATAGAGACCTGCGGCTCCAGCACCGACGATGCATACCCGGCCTTCATACTTGCTTTTACCGGGCTCAGCAGCCTTAACAGCCTCATCCAGCGGAATTTTCTTGGATAGAGAACCCTCAGGCTGAGTAAGCTCATGTCGCAAGTATTCATCCAGGAGCTTCTGGGCGTAGGCAATGCGGAACTGAGAAGCCGGGGCTGGCAGTGGTTCGACTGATATCGGTGGGAGTTGTTCCGCCATTTGAGATTGGATTTTACAGTGAAGATGCTTCGGTGATGGTAGTAAGTTGAGAAAGATGAGTTGAATTTCTTGGATAGTCCACAATCTATGGCCCCTTTATATCTGCCCGGAGAGACTTTCATCTGAATGATGCTGATGTGAAAGTGATAACTCTGTGCAGTGGAATGTGGCTAACTGAACATTGTGGCGAGCTGGAACTTAGAACTGTCAGCTCATCCTATGTGTCACGTCGCACTATCAAGGAAATGAGGCTGAACTAATGCCCTGTGACTCAGCCTGAGCCTAAGCTCACGTACATGTTCAAAAGCGGAATCCTATCCGCCATCTCCCAAAACGTTGCGTTGCATGTGTTAAATTACATCTATGGTGTTCGAGACCATGACAACCGACGACTTGGCGCCTCAAATAAGTGAAAGATTTCGTGTCTACTGGGGACATGACGGCCAAATCAAGACTAGGCTTCTCCACAAACCGAAACGATAAGGGAGGGCTATGCTCGAACCATTTGTGCGGGATCCTTTTAGTACTTAGTCTGGCTGCTAGCGGCACGGCACGACTCAATAGTTCAGGCGCTTGAATTGTGCTAAGAGTGGGTGGGCTTGAGAGAGGCGGGCTAAAATCCACGCATGCGCCAAACTAGTGAACATTTTACGCCACCTGCTCCTACCACGTTCCTCAGCATGAGCGACATGAGCGACATGAGCGATATGAGCTACACGAGTGATTGGTTCTAGATTATCGCAAGTTTGAGGACGGGCTACTCAGATTTGCGGCGAGCTTGAGCAAGCCCGATTACAATCGGATACACTAAACAAGACTGAGGCACTCCGATGGTCGGACCGGCCATTTGCAGATGCCACCAGGATGCGCTCTCACCAGCAGTACACCCAATAGCTATCTGCCGCCTGATCGGTAATTCTGAAACCGGAGTTCTGCACAGCAGACATATACAGAGCGCGGGAAGATCTCATTTGAAACGCCCAACATTTAATTGTTAGCAATGAGTAGGAAGGAAGAAATGAAATACATTAAGATTATCCTCGAGGCGAGGAACATCCCAGGTTTCAGGCCCCTTCGAGGCCAACTGTACCCAGTCAGTTGACAACATGAGCCATGCAGCCATTTTCGATCAGGAATGCAAGGCTCTCCCAAGGGTGATTGAGATACTAAGTCAAGAAAGTGCATACAAATAGCCAACATGCCTAGGCCAACTCAAAACATTAACCCTAAAATAGTAGTCCATGGCAATATACCTTACCCAAGATAATGATACCAGAGAGTACTCATTGTGTGTTAAAAAAGAGGATATGTGACAACGGGCCTAGAACATTTTATTGAAACCCATTATAAAAAGACATGAAGATCCACTTGACAGGCTCATTCTGTGCGACAGAAAGTTATTCATAAACTCCTAACCAGGATATGACATCAAAAATATCGTTGTATTGTGTCAGTGGCAATCTATTTATTCTAATGCAGGTGGCATGAAGCCACATCTGCCCATTTGGCACACAAAACGCAAGCCACGGGGATTTAAATCATTCCAGCCCATCAATTACCTTTTACTTGAGAGGTCGTAATCATAAGGTGAGTTGCAAGGATGATGGCGCCTTTTACCTGCGAAGCCGAGGAACTTGAAGCAGTTGCTACATTTTTCGTACGGTAGTCCAGCATTTCCGTTGGGATTGGACGGTACAGTGGTGTACCTAGTTCTGTTGCCGCCGCATACAAAACAAACCCATGTTCTTCCGCCCCCAACACACCAACCTGATAAAGGTTGACAAGCAGCATGCTCTAGAACGCCACAAAAGGTAGTCGGAAACCAAGACGCTTGTCTCACTTGGTTTGTGCTGGCCTTGTTTGGCCTCGCGTGATGTAACTCAGCCCCTTTTGTCCCGCGCTTGTCTAATGCAAGCCGTGAGAACTATCGATATACGCCGCAAGTTTCTCAACCTAGCCCTTCGAGAAGTAGCGCATGATATCCCTCCCCGACAGTCCTGATGGACGTGGGGCGCCAACTTTCATTCTAGCCAGTGATGGTGAATCAAACTAAGTCCGTGCGGACATGGGTCCTTGAGCTAGTGGTAGGCTGTTCACAGCATGAGAGTTCATGCGGTATGCATAAAGCAAACAGGTCTGTTTCGAAGGGAATATCTATTGACAGTTAAAGCCGATGGGTTTCCAATCTCATATCTAATAGCGCAAATTATCAACGGTTATATATGGCAAACATCCGCGTAAATGGTTGCAACACAATATTAGAAAGCCGCACAGCTAGCTGCTTAAGTACCTGGTGCTGTGATGCTTACTCAAACCAGAATCCCCAGTTCGTTAGCATGGTCCAGACCTATCAAGGCGGCCGGGCTAGAACTCTGCCTATCACACACACCCCACGAGAAACACAGCAGTCAGCCAATCAATGCTCATAGGATATGACTAATTAGCAAAACTCGGATGTCTTTTCAAGGTAAGCCGAGTCGTCGGTGAGATATGGCGCGCGCCTGTATCGGTTAATTTAGCACGAGCATTTTGCTCAAGCTGGGGACATGACTCTGATTCATCCTTAGCTCGCGATCGGCCATCTCACCGGGTTAAACCAGCCACGTGCCTCCAGGTGGGCTTGAGCCTTGTTTCTCCATTGGCCATCAAACACAAGCCTACTTCAGCCTTTGAGTCTATCGATTCTGCATGTTCCAAAACATAAGCTACTAAAGCACCACTTGAGGAGCGGCCCGGCCCTCAAGGCCATCCAGATATGTCCTCTCCCCGCAGGTGGCGCGAACGCTAGTTTCAATAGTCCATTTCAGGGACCGGCCCCCCGCATAATTGAGAAACTAGACCTCACAGAAGACCCATCTCGAATTTACATTGAGTTCGTGAGCGAGTTGTCAAATGACAGGTCTGAATCCTTTTTGAACAGCTCATAGAGTAAGCTCGTGGAGAGCACTGACGATGGGTTGCTACGTGATTCCAGAAAATCTTTCAGAAAACAACTTTCATTTTGGGTTCTCAGCCGCGTTTCTGTTAGTATTAGCTTGGGTTGACTGAGCTAAAGACTTGTCTAACCAGATGTGAGCCATCAGCCAGCCACATCTAAGAAAGTCATACGAGAATCACCAGCCAAAATACTAGCTAAGCGCCCTCAGTTCATAACTAACAGAGCCTTTCAAGACCTGAGATGTTTGTGGGACTGCATTGACAAGAACTAAACTAGTGCAACAGAGGTGGGCGTTGAAGTCTACGTTTGGTTCCTACTCAACTGGTTGGTGAGGGTAGTGACTCGAGAGGCACAAGATGTCCTGTTTCAATAACCTGGTTAATCAGGCCCAAGTAGTGAAAGGGTTTTCTCAGCTTGGACCTAGTCAGACCCACAGACCGTGGCCTTCTCAACCCGTGTCGGGTGTAGGAATATCATTCTCTCTAAGTATATTAATTCCTTTTTGCCCCAGCGATTTGGTTTTTGACCAGAGAACTTCACAGATTACTTCTACATCTCAAACATTCACCATGATCCGCTCTACCACTTTTCTCCTTGCCTGCCTGGCTGCCATTGCCCCAGCTGTCATCGCAGGCAACTGCAACCCTGGCTACAATTACTGCGGTGAAACACTTTTGATTGTTGGTAAGAATAGCTCTGAACCTGCCCAGTACCCATTTTCAAGCAGGCTATTTATTCTAACTGTTTCAATCTAGGCGACTACAAAGAGCAAATTTTCGAGAGCCTCTCCGACGCTCATCAGCCTACCTATGGCGACTATATCCGAAATTCGCTGTTCCTCTGCCTTGGAGGCAGGAACGGAGACATTCAATTTGTGAAGTATTGTGGAAGTGGTTGCACGGATGGCGGAAAGGGATCGGACGATACCTGCATTAACTCGACAGAGCTCTAATGCATTTATTCAAGCCCATGAATGAAATCGGATACTACTACGGGCTAGACGGAATGATGACCGTTTTCGTGGCTATAGGTATATAGAGTAAGATGCTATTATGAGAAATAGGGATATCTACCTCTCATATACGCGGTTTACCAAACTTTATTGTTTTGTGATGACGACTCAATGAGACCAAATCCCGTGAACCTTTACCCAGACGAGGCATAGAACATGATTCAAAGGAACATAGGAGGCCTATCGTATTACACATCATACGCCCACCCTAAAAAGTGACGTAGAGCAGCCCTCACAGTATCCTTGCTTATCGCCGCTCCAAAGCTACCAACGCACAATTCAGAACTAATCGCAAGTTAGGTCATAAGGAATCTGCACGCACCTGTTACAGTAGCTATAATTGGATAATTCTTCAAACATGGCAATGACCAATGCGGTATCAATCGGATAAATTGCGTTGAGCTTGCAAACAAGAGCCCACACTTGAACCGGTGTGAGCTCATTGGCTAGCTCTAGCCTTTCGCTGGCTTGCAGGAGCTTATTTAGATCTTCACTCCCTATGTATGTTGGGTCTTGAGATATAGGTGGTTCATAATCATGGACTATTCTTGTTGAGAGATTGTAGACGTGATTCGTGCCCCAGTTATAAGGAGGTTGAAGGTAGCCTTCACGTACCCCTAGTGATGACGGCGTTTCGTGTTTCAGATGAGGCCAGCACGGCCTTTCGAGCCTGTTTAAAAAGGTTAGTTGGGAATGATCAATACTCGTTAAAAGAAATGAAGGGTTGTCGAGGCCATACTTCAGAATATACGAAACTCCCAGTTGCATGCTGAGAGGTGTCCTGTCAATCTCAGTAGCACATGTTGTTAATTTTGAACCGTTTTCAATTACCGATGGACCTAGACCTGCAACAGTATCGGCCCACGTGACAGGCTCTGGCTCATATTGTGAGCTATCGTCCTTTGCCAATGTCCATGGTGGATTGGGAGGTGTATTTTCAGCAGCCGTAATACAACATGCTGGCTCAGAGGGTGGTTGACGAAGCCCCTCCCAATCGACTATAATCGGCTCCTGCACTGGCAAGCCACTAACTTCACTATTTTTTGTTGTATTGGGTAAATCATTCCGCAGCTCCTCTCGGGGGTTATCACAGTTAGACTTGAGCTGCTCCTGAAGCTTCACAATTTCTCTCTTGGAGTCGATTTCAACTTTGCGCAATCGCAGCACCTCCTCTTCCAGAGCCTGAATATAGCTCTGGGTCCGCTGGCGATGTTTTCTGTCCAGTTTCAGACCCCAAAAACTGCAACAATCTTGCAAATTACACCCACATACCTTTGGGCCTGTGAAATCTGCTCAGTTCTGTTTGCTGGGGCTGCGGTATTGTCGGATCCTAAATCACATAATGCGATTAAGTTCTGTTGCAATAAACTTGACTCACAGGACTATCTTACTCAATTCCTCTGATAACCAAGTGTCCAAATCCAAGCCTAATACACGCTGGGCACGCTCAGCCAGCGTCTCCCCAGAGGCCGCAGATGGCATATTACCAGATAAGATTTTAAAATCTAGGAAAAGGTTTTAGGATTCAGAAGAAAGTAAATAGCGCAGCTGGAATGGATGCCACAGAAAAAAACAAGGTTGTATGTGACAATCTCTTGAGTGCAACCCCAAGAGGTCAGCAACGTAATCATGTAAATCGTAATTGCCACCCTTTGAGTAAGCAACAAGCCATTAAATACGCAAAATTGACATCGAAATATGCAGCTCTCGGGGTACGTCAGAACGCACCATATTGCATAATTATTTCATATGACGTCTCTCGCCTTCATGACAGCATGTCCTACTCAACATTCATTCGAGAACGGGGAGAGAATTGGCAATGCCCTTTGCCTGCCATGAAAACAGAGTTCGGAAAAAGAAGCCATTAGTGGAAAAATAATTAGTTGCATCAATGAAACTTATCTTAATATTGGAGTATAGGTTAGTTGTGCGAACTAAAAGGTCTTGTCAGTTCTAATTATGTGGAGTACAACCCAAGCTGGTGCCAGCGCCCAGCAGGGATCAAGAGAATCCACAATTGACCAAGGCTACCCTATAGGTCACATGTGAAGCATCACACGATGATACATGAACCTGATAAAAGTCTAGTGCTTCAAGATATGTTTATATAAAGAGGTAGAGGGGATTTGTATTTGGTTCAATTACGATTATATTTCTTCACAAGGCGAAAAGATGTGATCCCTTCGTGTTATGGACATGGTATTAGTTTTACTCCTTTGCGTCAACAATGCGCCAAGGTAATATGTAAAATTGACAAGAAGGCGTAAGTGAGGAAAATAAAATAAAAATAAACCCCGAGAAATTTCTCGAACAATCAAATAAACCCCAACAACATGATTATTGCAATTTTTTCTAATCCAACCAATTGAAATCTTGATTGTGAATGTGCCCCATCTCTGCACACTGTATTCTAATTGGATAATTGGTTCTTAGCTCCAGGGGGATCAAAAGCATTTGGAGGATTGACTCGCATAAGAGTCACATTGTCGATGTGCTTGGTCTGTTTTAGCTGCCAACTACAGGGATGACAGCGAAGAAAAGCTCGCTAAAAGTGACGTAGGTGCAACCACGTCAACAGTTTGGTGAGTTGTTTGTGGGTCTGCGCCAAGCGATCACGTGACTTAGAATTGTTACTGGGTGACAACCCAATCCACGATCAAGCGACCGCGATTTTACTCTTGAACGCGTCTTTGAGCACCGCCGCAAGATGCGATCACACACGTCTCAAGGGCGAGACGGGCCCGGCACCAAAAGAAATTCATCTACAAACAGATTTCGCGCTAGCACCTCTTCCATCGGTCGTCCGCAGACCTCGTTGCGCGAGTCCAGGGTAAGTCAACAATGGAAGCAAAACAACAGCTGAAGCTAGCATTCTCCAAAAGCTGACACAAGCCCATTTCCAGATTTCATCCTTCCGCGCAACACAGCCCACGTACAACCTCATCACCGGCGCCGACACGAACATCTCCCGCCCCGCTTCTCGACAAAGTCATACTGCCGAGTCGGTTCGTCCCGGTTCGCGCGAAAGTTCTAAGGAAAACATGGCGCCCCCCGATGCAGACGAATATGAAAAATACCGGAAGGAGATCGAGGCCTTGAAGGCCGAGATTGGTACTCTGCAGTATCGCATGCAGACTTCCGAGCAAGAGAAGGAGATCGCGATGTCGCAACAAAACAGCAAGATGGAGCAGGCTCGTCGGCGCGAGCAGGAGGAAGCTCAACAGCGCCAGCTTGCTGAGGCTGACCGCGAGAAAGCTGCGGACCAGATGGAGGCGTTGCGTAGGGAGCTCAACGACTTGAAGGAGATGTCAGAGCAGGATAAGAAGGCTTTGGAACGCAAAGCTCGCGACGCCGAAGACGAAGCGCGACTCCTGCAAGAACAATTGGAGGATCTCTCTACCGCCAAGGAGGAGGCCGCCCGAATCGCTGACAGGAAGATGACGGACTTTGAGATGCAGATTACCGCGTCGCAAAAATCGCTACAAGAACTGGATCAGGAGAACCAGCAGCGGGAGGAGATTCTTCAGCAAACTCAGGCTCAACTGGCAGACAAGGACGCCCTCATCGCCAACCTCGAGGCTGACGTGTTACGATTCAAAGCACAGAGTGGTGACGCTGAAACCATGGAGATCATCCGCAGGGAACTGTCTGAGCAGGTCCAACACATACGAACCCTGGAGGCGACCAACCGCGATCAATTGGCAGAATTGAAGCACCTGCGAGCCTTGAGCAAGGCAGTGGAGGTTGTCGAAGAAGAGAAGCGCAGCCTGCAGCGCAAGCTTGAAGCCGCAGAGATTATTGAAGAGGAACTTGCTGAGGCTCGGATCCAGCGACAGCGATTGGAGGATGAGCGCTTGGCTTGGACTGCCTACCTCAAGAATACGTCTGAGATGGGCGATGCTGAATTCGACTCCCCAGAAGCGATGGCTCGGGCCCTAGTCCAAGAACGATTGACGACTGCTTCCTATGTGGACCAGATTGGCAGCCTCCAAGCTGAGATGACTGCCCAGCAAAACACCATCCAATCACTCCAGGACGAAAAAACGAAGCTGAAGGCGGAGGTCGAGGATGCCAAGGCATCTGCTAATGCTTCTACCACTGACAAGGCCCGTCTTCGCCTCGATAGGCAGCGCGTGCTTGCTGTCAAAGAGGTGGAATATCTCCGTGCACAGCTCAAGACATTCGACACTGAGGACGAAACTCTCCAGCCAGAGCAGTATGATGAAGCACGTGCACGACGTGTACAAGAACTCGAGGAACTCGTCGACAAGTACAAGTCCGAAGTCCAAACCCTCCACTCCGAGCTCTCTTCAGTTGAGCCATCGACCACAAGTACGCCCACGCAGCCAGTCGCAGGGAACAAACGAACACGATCCGACGATGACGATAAGGCCCATGATCGACTCGGACAGCTGATGCGCAAGAACCGGGGTCTCCAGGAAGAGTTGTCAAGCCATCAAACTAAGGTGGCGCTTTTGGAGAAGGATTTGGAGGCGAGCCGCAAGCAATTGACGGCTGCCAAGGCACAGACAAAGACGAGAGTTTTGTCGCTCCGATCCAACCCTACTTCCAACCACGAGGCTGTCAAACAAGCCACCCTTAACGCTCTGCAGAAGGAGAACAAGGACTTGCTTGCGACACTGCGATCAAAGGCTGACAGGTCCTCGGTTCCGATGATCCCAACATCGGTACTCAGCGCCATGGAGCGCGAGATTGCTGCGGCCAAAGCAGAAACGGCATCAGCCCAAAAGTCTGCCAAGAGACTGAAGGAGGTCTGGGGCTCCAAGTCGCAAGAGTTCAAGGAGGCCATCTTTTCCACATTGGGCTGGACCGTGACGTTTATCCCCAACGGAAAGATGCGTGTGGAGAGCACATTTTATCCTTCCCAGACCGACGAACACGAAAACTCGATTGTGTTCGATGGTGAGCGCGGAACCATGAAGGTGGGCGGCGGCCCCAGAAGCGACTTCGCCGTAAAAATCGGCGACCAAATTGGCTTCTGGGTGCGAGAAAAGGGATGTATCCCAGGGTTTTTGGCGGCGTTGACGTTGGAATTTTACGAAGAGTATTCACGAAACTCAAAGCCGTGAGCGAGAGTGCGGGCGTGCATCTAGACTGTTTCCTTCGGGCTTGGAAGAGAAAGGATTTACTAATTCAAGATGGATGGGATGAGATGACGACATATACCCTTGTACATACACCGTTTTGCCCACCTGGCTATTGAGTTATTGGGCTTGTATTATCTTGCAGGATGTTCAAAACAATGAGGTTTCTGGCAGAGAATGTTAACTCGCCAATTTTTAGATTCAATTGGCGGTATCATGCAATGTACTTGATTGAAGTAGGGTTGTCAATGCCGCCTGTTTCATCGGTTGGCCCCTGTTTGGATGGGCTTGCTTTCAACTTGGACGCCAAACAATCAGTTGGCCTGCGTTGTGTTGAAGTGGCCCATGGCGATGCTCTAGTGGGCCGCATGTTTTCCAGCCCAAGTCACTTGAAAGTACACATATTCTTCAGCAAGGTGATCATGGATTTTTTGGCGCCCGACTGATACCGTGATACACTGAAGGGCAATCATCGCGCTCTCACGCATTTCTATGTTGAACTTTTGAACTCATTTGAGAAAAGCTGGAAAATATGTCGACGAGGTTAAGCTGTTCAATAGAATAATTAGCCGGAGTGTAATCTGTAGGTCGATTAATTGGAGAAGATGAATTGGAAGTGGTATATTGAATAACAAAAAAAAAAACATAACGAACGTCAATGTCTACTGCACAAACAAGGATCGCCAAGAGTGGCTAAGAGTATGAGCCATAACCGCCGCTGCAACTCCCACCTCCGTAGGCTCCGCCTCCGTAGCTACCACCGCCATATCCTCGGCCCCATAATTTCCATTTCCATCTCGGTTATTTCTGTGGCTCCTGCTATAGCCATTGCCGCTACTGTAGGCGCCACCATATCCCCCATCTCTGCCGTCATAGCCAGGGTCCCTGTCTTCATATTGGGCGTAGCCGCCAAGTTGCCATGCAAGACCACTTGAAGCTTCAATGGCACGGATCTCGTCAATGCGCCTCTGGATCCGGTCCACATCTGCTTGGATCCCAGAGATTGTACCTCTCAGGTCTCTTGACTGCTGATCGAAGCCCCTAATTGACCACCTCAGGGACTCAACCTCCCGAAGCAAATGGCGACGACGACTCTCTGTCTGTATGATATCCATCCTCGCCTTCATTCTGCGGCCGACGGGCTCTGCCGCGCGATCGCTGCGCATTGAGACTGCTGGAGGAAAGCAGAGCGAGACTCTCAGTTGATTCCTCCAGATTTGCTTGCAGATCCTGTACATGGGCTCGAAGGTCTTCGTACTCTTGCTGTTTGCGGGCAAGACGGTCTTGTTTGGCCCGCAGGTCCGCAGCCAAGGAACGAAGTTCAGCAGTTGGAGAAGCCGAGTCACGCCTTCCATGACGACCGGGACCACTGTTTCCTGGGTAGTAACTCATTTTGAATAAGTGATAAGGGGGATTGACGGTAAGAACGCGGGTGTAAGTAGTGTAAGTGCAATTGTCCGAGTACTAAAATGCTATTTCAACGGATGATGGATGGGATTGATCAGATTGAATTAACCGTTTCTACGAGAAATAATCCATTATTTATATTCCACCTAAACCAGTATATGTAGAAGCACCCTACCCGCTGAGTTTCATGGTGTTGGTTGGCCTCTGGACTTTTTCCACATTGCTCGCGAGCAGCCTAGCACGTGATAACTAAGCACTTTGGCACTGCTTCTGGTGGGCCCGACCAGAATTAAAATAACCAACAGCCCCGGCCACGGCGTATCGCCAACTTTCTCTCTTCACTTTACCTAGCTGAGGCTAAGATGAGGAACTCAATACTGAGAGACAAAGCCGAACAGGAGCGCCAGCGCTTCGTTGACTCCATAGATGTCTTCGACATCTGCCGCCTCGCCTCGTCATACCATGGCGGCGACCCTTGCAAGACGTTCCGCCCTCACACTCATGGCTCCTTCAACCTTTGTTATTTTTTCCAATTTTAGAAGCCTAAAGTAGAGAAGTGGGTTGTCCGCATTTCCCTTCCCACCCGAATGGCTTGGGTGGATGAGAAACTAGAAATAGAATTAGCCACGATGAAGTAAGTAGACAGCTTCAGCACCAGCTAGCTTTTCTAACAACCAACAAACAGATATGTCGCCGCGAAAACTACCATTCCAATACCACGTGTACATGCTTATTCCTTTACCGAAGGTAGTCCTGTCAAGTCGGCCTTCGTCATCATGGACTATGTCGAAGGTCAGACGCTTCAGGAGCTTGGTCCCAAGGAGCGTGGGAAGTGGGATATGAGTACGCTTGAAGGACCGACTGAAATAACACGGAAATCTACAAACAGCTTGCGGATTTGTATATTCAGCTTCGTGGCCTTGAATTCCCTCAAATCGGGGCTCTTGGTCTTCCAAAGGTTGATGGTAAGCCGTCGTACAATTGCAGCCCGGACGATATCAAAGTCATCCATCGGCCATTATCCATTGAGATGGCCCTGCAGCAATTCGAAGAATTGGATCCTGGAGCCAAAATCACACCAGGAGCCACTTTCAGCTCGGCTCGCAGCTTTGTCGAAAACATCCTGCTTTGGCTGGCTGATGATTTGGAAAAGTCTCCAGACTTGGGAATGGACGAACGAGGAGGGAGCAATATTCTATACGCAAGACATCACTTTCGCAATTTTGTGCTAGAAAAATGGCTCGATTCCTCTGCTGATAAGGGCCCCTTCGTCCTCATGCACGGGGATATCACGCAGCACATTAACAATCTTTTGCTTGATAAAGAGGTTAATCTTGTTGGGGTGATTGACTGGGAGTGGAGCTATGTAGTGCCAGCGCAGCTCCTTGTTCCTCCCGTGTGGCTTACTCGCTCTTCCTTTGATTAGATGATTATAGGAATGGGGTTATATAATGACGAGATGTGCCATCTTCTAGCAACCATCAAAGATAGGGAAGCGGCGGCTCATGTTCCGCCTCGGCTGTCAGAAGAACGGGCAAAAATGGAATCTTGGTGCCACACGGCGGTTGCTGTCGCCCTCCAGAACCCGGACGCCATCTATACCGTGTATTGGGATTTTCTGTTCTATGAACTTGAGGTCCCAAAGCCGGAATCCGACGATTTCAAGGAGTTCTATTTGAAGTCTATTGCACCTAGATTGAAAGCTTTCATGGAATCTCCGGAGCGTGTGGCATTTCTTGAGCGGAAAAAGAAAGACCAGACGAAGTTTTTTGAGGAAGAGAAAGAGTATTTTGATTACGAGTTTGCGGGGCAGCTTTTAAAAGAATGAAATATATGGTTGACCCTGCAGTTTAACCACTCAATTGATTGCGTAAATGGACAAACACAGTAATGTTTGCGGGAGGAAAATTGCGGTAATTTTATCTCCTTTCATTCTGAATTCCTTAAACTTGGAGCGGCACAGGTGCGAAAATTCCAGAACGCAACAGTCAGCGGCTAGGTTTTTGGTAAACCTTGAGCCTACGCCGCGAACGTTGCGGAGTCACATGTGCTCGAGGCCCTGTCCAGAACTCTGAATGGCCTGTAGAAAGAATTCCACGAAAAAAGAAGCATTGCAAAAAATGGACAAAATGCGATGCATTAATTTTTAAGGGGCCATGATATTTTCAGGGTAGCTGTCGCCTATGTTGTCATAGGAGCCCGGTTTCTTAACCTGGATTTCTCAGAAGATTGCGCTTACGAAATCTGCTTGGAAAACCTCGCCGCAATTTCCCGAAATGAGGTGTTGCATTGGTTGGCTGGCGCTTCAATGGCACGGCGTCGAAGGTTTGTGCCCGGAAGCCAAGTGGGAGTGCAGAGAAGCAAGCAAACTCGCAGGGCTCGAAACCAATTTGGGATAGTGCATGGCCCAGGGATATGTTCGAAGAAGGATGGAGATTTTATCGGCAGTAAAAAACGCTAGGGCCATGTCTTCTATCACCAATGCTAGATCTTAGTTGATTTTGTCGACTGTACTTGTAGATTCAACCTATTCTAACGCAAGGTGGTTGAATAAAGGGGTTGCCAAAGATGCAACAATTATGAGTGACGTGTTTTTCTTTTCGGAATACATTGAAAGATTTGTTTTCATAAACAAAAAAAAAAACGAGCCAGTGTGTGAGGAGCGATAAGTTTACATGAAACAAAGCCGTTAGGGTGTAGGGTGAGAACGACAAAGAAGGGTTAATCAATGCAAGCATGAAAGGGAAAGCAATACATCCGTCATTGGAGTCGAACAAAAATTTAAAACGAAGTCGGATGGCACATTATAGAGTACAGTCAACGAAAAGCTGAACCATTCAGAGATGAAATTGTCTACGCGCGATTGGTTCGTATCGTTTTTCTTCGCTTATTCCTTCTAGAACTGCTGACCAGCAAGATCTGCCTAGACCAATGTTTGGTGAATGCTTTATAATTCTATTGAAATGAACTAGGAATCTATAGAAATCGTGCACAAGTCAGGAGTCCAGTTTCTTGAGCGACAGTAAAACGCATTTGATTGTCTTGTGGGCAAAATATGAGAAATTGCCAGTGCTTGCAAGAAGCGCGGTCTGACGGAGCGGAGATACAAAAAGCCTAAGCCCGAGGCGATCATTCGCTTTATCGACTTGAATGCGGAGGACGAAGCCCACAATATCACGGAGTTTTGAGAAAATCTACTGCCCGACGAACTACGAGATCGACGCGCGGGCGCATGGCGATCTGCGGGCGGACGATGCGGGATCGCTAGAAACCATATGGCGTGGAAACCTTGAAGGTAGCGAGATTTGGATCGGCGAATACAAAAGGTGCCGCGGAGCTGGATGTGGCATTTCGGAAGCGACCGCCGACAGCACAAAAATCGTTCCGAGCGGGTTGCTTGCTGGAACACAGAGTGTAAGAACCGAAGTATAACTCGGTCTCGGGAATCTGCGTGAGGCCTCGGCCAAGACCAAGGGGGTTTTTCGTATGGCACACACCACCTTCCATAAGCAAAAGGGACGCCAGATTTCCCGAAGGTTGGGTTGGGTTGCATGCAGGGTGTGATTCAGATTTTGACATTGACGTGCCGGACGGGTGTGTGCCGATTGTCAAGGAAAACGGGCTGACCTGAGAGTCGAAGGGCTCCTTTCCCACGTGTCCCACGTGTCGGCTGTGGGGTAGCAGGAGCGAACCCGGGGCCCCGGTGCAGAACTAGCTTCGGCAGGTGGCAAGAGATGCGAAGAGTAAAAAAAAAGGGGACATATACATAGTATGGGCAGGGGACGGGTTGCGTGATGCTCGCGGGAGCTTCGGGTCCGGCGTTTGCTCCGTACAGGGACTTAGCGCGGGACCACCTCGGGCGCGACATGGCCGGTGGGTACAGGGGTCGCCGGGGCCACTGCTGATCCTTTTAACTGCGCCCAGGCACCTTCTGCCATGTGCTTCTCCACAGCATCGTCCCTGGGCGACCAAGAGGGCTTTGCGAGGTGCGAGGTGCTTAGGGTTGTGAGGGTTGACGACTATCATTCGCCGCCAGTCCCAGAGGTGTGGTTGCTGTTCGAGTCAAAAGGACGATCGCTCGAGTCAGGAAAAGATGGCCGATGGGTGTGGCACCCGTCGGAGTTCTCGGGAGGAAGTAGATCGCCGAGGGAACGGCTGGGCTGCGGGAGACGGCAAGACTAGAGCCGGCGGCGGCGGTGACAAGAATCCTTCTGCCTTTGTTGTTGCTTACAATTGTTAAAAAAAACTACGGGGTTGTGCTATTGAGTTGCCTCTACGGAACTGGACCAAGATACGATAGGAACGAATCCCTGTCCAATATGCTCAGAAGGAAGAGGGACTCGTCACTGTGCGGAGCAGGAACAAATAATTCCTCGACTTGGAGGATTTCTCGTGCTTCTAGATCATTTTTCTGCATGAACTGAATTCTCTCGAAATAACTACGACGGCGGTGCAATAGCCCAAACGAGTTGCCAACAGTGGCGCTAGGCTTATCTCTTAGCATTTTAAGGTTTTGCGCTCCCTCCCGGATAGTGCAGAGGCACCGGGCGGTGGAGCGGGTAGTGGGACGACTCGAGCAGAACCCATGGCGGGGACGTCATCAGTGTATACAACTTCGTCCAAACTATTAAATTTTATTTTAAAATTACTATACTTTATTTTCGGGCCTACGCGTTGCCGCTCACCGTCCACCGGCCACCCCTAGCTACCTGCCTTACCTGCCGGTCTGGCTCTGCAGCCGTGTAGCCGAAGGGATCTATCACCAAGGAGCCATGTTAAACGCGGGAGGTTGCGCAAGGCCACATGGGCGCCACCCATCCACCCCTACAGAGCGGGCGGTCGCTTAATGCCAAGGGGAGGCCATCACGGACATCGATGGCACTAAAATGTGGAGCGCACGGCTCCTTTGGGGAACGTCATTTCTGCTGAGTTAAGCTTCCAGCCTATTCGTATGCTAATTAACTATCCTGACCCTTGCCCAGCCCTCCGAGAGAACCGCGGGTCTGCGGCATAAACACTTTCAACTCCAATATTCAAGCTTTCACGTCATTTTCTGGCCAGGGTTGTTTTGATTATGGCCCCGACCGGGGTTCTATTCCATGGCCCGAGTAGCATGTGGTGTTTTTTTGGATACGAAATATTTATATAGATGGCTCAGCCAGCAGATGGTTGAGGCTTATCGATCGATCACTTGGGCAGGTTTAGCTGTTTGTCGGGTTATTCATCATGACTGGTTTCAAGCGTTCCGTTGTGACCTCTTTGGTCTCCTTCCACGCCATTCTGGCGCAGTGCACCACTAGCACCGACTCCACACTGCTCACGTCCTATGACTTTGTTGTTGTTGGTGCTGGTGCTGCCGGTCTGACGATCGCTAGCCGTCTGAGCGAAGACTCTGGTAGGATGTCCTGATCCACGCGTTTCTGTGGCCTCGCTTACACACTGCTCTAGACCGAACTGTCCTCCTCATTGAGGCTGGTGACTTGTGAGTTCGAGAAAACGCACTCCCCAAACCCCAAGACCGACTGACACGCAATAGCGACCAAAACGAGGACTATGTCACCATCCCCGGCCTTGCTGGTGGTGCCGTCGGAACCAAGTACGACTGGAACACCACCTACATCGCCACCAGCTCCGTCAACGGACGCAGCGTCTCTATTCCCCAGGGCAAGGTTGTTGGAGGCTCAACCAAGCTGAACCGCATGGGTTTCCCCCGCGGCTCCAAGTCTGATTACGATCGCTGGGCGGACCTTGGAAACGAGGGTTGGGACTGGGCGTCGCTGCTGCCCTTCTTCCAGAAGGTTCGTGCCATATATTCTCTCTCGTGCTGCGAAGGAAGACTAACGAAACCAGAGCGAGAACTTCAGCATCCCCAGCGGCTCCGTCGCCGACGAGTACAACATCACCTACGATGCTGCCACCCACGGCTTCACAGGCAACGTCCACTCTAGCTACTCGCCTTACTTCTGGCCCACAACTGGTGAGATTAGCTGGCACACTATTTTCAGCAAGTTGCAAAACTAACGGGAAATCCCTTGCGCAGAGAACCTTGTCAAGGCCATTGACGAGCTCGACATCGAGCGATCCGTCGACCAGTCCCTCAACGCCATCGGAGCTTTCTACTGCCCCAAGAGCCAGGACCCCACCACCGCCACCCGATCCTCTGCCCAGGAGGCTTACTACGTCCCTGCTTCTAAGCGATCCAACTTTAAGATCGTGACCGGCAGCCAGGTGACCCGACTTGTCTCGGAGAAGGTCAACGGCGAGATCACCATTACTGGTGTTGAGGTGAGTTGGAAGCATATGGAGCAGAATTGACAAACTAGAGCAATTTGCTGATACCAAGACTATAGTTTGCCACTGGCAAGGATGCTACCGTCCAGAGTGTTGGTGTTAAGCGAGAGGCCATCCTGAGCGCTGGATCTCTCCACACCCCCCAGATTCTCCAGGTCTCTGGCTTTGGTGATTCCACTCACCTGTCCAGCATCAACGTCAGCACCGTTGTCGACCTCCCTGGTGTTGGCCAGAACCTCCACGACCACGTCATGCTTACTGTTGTTGGCACCAGTACGTCTACCAATTTTCCCTTTGGCCACGTCCACGTCTAACAGAAGATGCAGTCAACTCTACCACCGTCCTTACCCAGCTCACCGGCAACGCCACCTTTGCTGCCGAGGCCTACGCTCTCTACGAGTCCAGCCGCCAGGGCCCCTTGACCACCACCACCGGCGACTACCTTGCCTTCCTCCCTCTCCTCAACTACACCTCGGCCGCCCAGGATATCTACGCCGAGGCTGCTGCCCAGAACGGCACCGACTACCTTCCCTCCGGCACCCCCTCCGAGGTCGCCGTCGGCTACCAGAAGCAGCAGGCCATTCTCAACAAGAAGCTCCTCAGCACCGACTCGGCTGTCCTCGAGATCATCTGGCTCGATGGCTCCATCAGCCTTGGTCTTGAGCACCCCTTCTCCCGCGGCTCCGTCAAGGCCGTCTCCTCCAGCATCTTCGACGCCCCCGAGGCCGATGCCGGTTTCCTGAGGAACCCTCTCGACGTGTCGCTCCTCGCCGAGGGTGTCCGATTCGTCCGCAAGCTCCACGCCACTGCTGCCATGCAGTCCATTGGCATCACCGAGGTCCTTCCCGGCACCAGCGTCACCAGCGACGCTGACCTCGAGACCTTCATCCGCGACAACGCCGGCACCGTCTTCCACCCCGCTGGATCTGCCAAGATCGGCAGCCTCGCGGAGGGTGGTGTTGTCGACTCCAACCTCCTGGTCCACGGAGTCGCCAACCTCCGAGTTGCCGACGCCAGTGTCATTCCCCTGCTTCCCGCCACCCACACCATGTCCACCGTGTACGCCATTGGTGAGAAGGTTAGTTTATAGCCCACTTCTACAGTTTTGATTACCATTTCTAACAAGTACGCTAGGCTGCTACCATCATCAAGCTCGCAAACCTCCTATAAATGGGCTTCACCAGGAATAATCGGCGATAGACGATATAAAAAAGGGCTCATGCGCTGAGAGTATTAGACTCATATTCGTTTCTTCTGTATAAATGATTTAGAGTAATTGTAATGTTTGAAGTCGAGTCAAATAGAAATTAGAACTATTCCGACTCAACATATGAGTCTTGGACAAACCTACGCGTTTTCGCATGACCTACGTCTTTCACTGTGATAAAGTCTTGAGACCTCGGAAGCTGGTCGAGGCCGCGTGTACGATGTATGCACGACAAAGTTGCTAAACTCATGAGTTGTGAGACGAGCAACTAGGAGTTTCGAACCATCAGCCTTAAGGCCCGGATTTATGGACAGGGATGCGCAAGCGAGCGATGGACAGGGTGCACATGTCCTGATGCCAACTAGAACCTGTCACAGAAAGATCTTCCAGACTAATACCACGCCTTATAAACCATGTCTCCGATCAAAACTTTGCTAGATGTCAGTAGATACCAACGCCATCTCACCAGTCCTTTGGCAGCCAACACTGAATCAGCTGTGCTTTTAATACCACTTTCAGGCGTCGGAGGACACGACTCCACCGGAAAGCGGAGCCGAATCATCCGAATGCCGGATTATGAAACAAGCGCCCCCGCTGAAGACAGGGAGTACGCATGATAGATTGTAATTAATTGTTCGATCCACCCAGGGACATTCAGCATTAACAAAATCTCCCCTGTGGTTCGGGGCATCTCGTTAAGGCGAAATGTAACTACCCATATGCACTTGATCCGGATACCTGGTTCTCCTCCGACTTAGCGCAATGCTAACAATCAAGCTTGACTGTTGCGAGGGGTGGCTCGGACACATGTTTCTCCAAGCCAACTCAATCGAAAAGCTAGGAAAGAAGAAACCAAGAATACGGAATGAAGCGATCATGTCCTAGCGCGTTGTTCCTACTCATTAGAGGGCCAGCACCTGGATGGTCAACACTGTTGTCGTCGCCATCATGGCAGCAGTCATGATGCCAAGACGGCAGGGCACCCCAAAGTCAGCTTATCGTTATCCGCTGGTTCGAACCTTCATCAGGATAATTATAATCCAACCAATAGCCACTGAGCGGCTATAGCAAAAACTCAGGGAACACTCTCCGGTGCAACAAGCGGTGCTTGCTTGCATGGTCTTGTGTCCTGGAATCCCATCTACCCGCGAAATCTGACTGAGAAACATGCGGAGGCGTTGAACGGTTGCGGTGCGTATTGGTGGGAAATCGCCCGTTGGGTGTGGGGTTGTTTGGGAGGTGGGCCCCCGTTTCGCGCAGATCATGACACATAGCCGTGGCAGCGCCGTGTTTCAAAAACAGCGACCCAGAAAGGCAAATAGCGTCTCGACTCCCCGAAATTACGGGGGCCGGATTCGGAAAGCTTGCCGTAATTGGAGGAAGAACCAGACCTCCTCTTGTAATGGAGTACAGAGTGGGCATCGCATTTCAAGGAGATGGGGAAGGGGGAAAAAAAAGGATAACAACTAAAAAAAAAACAGTATATATATGTTTGGCTGCCGGTAGCCAAGCTTGCCTGCCAAGTTCTCAGACAACTCGTGTTTCCGAATCGCTGGTCGACTTGCTGTGTCTTTCTTGATTCCTACCCCCAATTCGCTTCACTCCGACAAAAGAGATCCGCATACATTGTATCACCATGAAGTCCCTTTCGTACCTCGTCTCGGCTCTGATGGCCACTGTTGCCGTTGCCACCCCCACGACTCCCACCCGTACTCTCGACAAGCGTGCCACCACCTGGTGTGACAGCTGGGGCTCCCTCGCCACCGGTGGCTTCACCATCTACCACAACAACTGGGGCGCTGCCCAGGCCACCTCTGGCTCTCAGTGCACTACTTTCGACTCCATCAACTCGGGCTCCGTTGTCTGGTCGACTTCGTGGACCTGGGCCGGAGGTTCCAGCTCCGTCAAGTCGTACTCCAACGTCGCTCTCGAGAACGTCAACAAGAAGCTCTCCGAGATTAGCTCTATTCCTTCCACCTGGTCATGGAGGTGAGTTTAGGATGCTTTTGTAATCCAACACGTTAGAAACTGAGACCATTGCAGCTACACCGGATCTAACATTGTTGCCAACGTTGCTTACGATCTCTGGCTTGCTCCCTCCGTCGGCGCCAGCAACCAGTACGAGATTATGATCTGGGTCGGTGCCTTTGGTGGCGCTGGTCCCATCTCCAGCACTGGATCGGCCATTGCTACGGTCACCATTGCCGGCTCCCAGTGGAAGCTCTACTCCGGCAACAACGGCGAGGTCGATGTCTTCTCTTTCGTCGCCACCAGCAACATTGGCAGCTTCAACGGCGACCTCAACCTGTTCTTCAAGTACTTGACTGCCAACCAGGGCGTGAGCACCAGCGCGGTTGCCACTAGCCTCCAGGCCGGAACTGAGCCCTTCACTGGTAAGTTGACCCTATCTGATGGCCCGGAAAAAAAAAGGAGATGACGAGGCTAACCAATCACAGGCTCCAACGCTGTCCTCAAGACTTCCGGCTACACCATCTCTGTTAAATAAATTACTCGCATGATGCGACCTTCAGCTGTACATATTAAAATGAATATACATACGAAGCTGGTTGTCTTCAATCCATTATTTATGACCCTCAACGTGGAACACTGAGAATGACCCATGTGCCTGTTTGACGCGGGCTGTTGGATGTGATTCGAGGAAAAATGCCCGATTATTGATGAATGTGACCAGGATTGTCGTTGGGTGGTGATGCGCTAGTGTGAAATCTGGAAACATCGACGATCGAGACATGGGTATTTCAAGGAAGATTGTCAAAGCAAAAAAGAAAAGATTAATATGATACGCTCTTTTCCAATAAGCTTAATCTTTTCAGGTAACCAGAAGATGATCATGAATCGTGATTAGTTTTTGGGTTTCAGTGGCCTGTGGCTGAGCGGGAACCTTATTCTCAGCCAAGCATTGCAGAGCCTCAGCCACCTCCACAATCCTAACTATCTACCCCATGGAAATAGCCGAATTGGATTGTCTTCGTTTCGTGCCGTTTTTTTGCCCCGATAAGCGTCCCAGCTAAGCGGAAAACATGCTCGTTTGTTTCGTGATAATACGCGTTTCTGGTTCTGCGGGCCTTGACGCGAAAACAGTGGGCCTGGCGGGGGCCGCGGATCACGAGTCTGTTGGGATAATTTAACAAGATAAGTGCTCCCAACCGTACTACATTGGGCTTCGATTTGAAGCTACGGCTATATGCCATGGTATTACAATTACGTCTATTTGAGAACTCTGGATTGCTGGCCTTTGTTACACTACTCACTACTCACTGCTCACTGCTGCTCACGCATAATACGAATACGATGTTAGCTTCAGGTAATTGCCGAAGCACTAACCATTTGCAGGAGGATTATCAGGGGTACTCACCCTAATTTCTTACACTTGGAATGTTGCGCTGGCCGTGTTTATGCCCTCTTTTTTGTTCTCATCACAAAATCCGGCCATGGAGACCGTCAGGTGGCTGCTTGGCTTCAAGCCTGGGCGGGTGCAACCTGCCAAGGTCGAGACGGATGAAGTGTACCCCGTTCACTATTTTGACGATACCAAAACATACCGGTCCATGATCCTGAGCTGGACCCTCCGCTTTGACGATGTGCTCGACGCTGATATGCTGCATGATGCGCTTTCCCGGCTGCTGCAGACCGGCGATTGGAGAAAGCTTGGCGGTCGGCTGCGACTAGATGTAGGTATCTGATCGGCCATTGATGAAGCAACAACCTAATTTTCATAGGAAAACGGTGACCTTGTCATTCATGTCCCGAAAGAATTCACAGCTGAGAGGCCTGCCGTTAGCTTCTCTCACCAAGTGTTCGAGACGACCATTGATGAGCACCCACTTGCTAGCCAGCTCCCAAGAGCAACATCGGGTCCGTCAGTGCAGGGTGACTTGACCAAATTTCGAATTTTCGCAGCACGGGAGGATGCACCCATGACGATTGAGGACTTTGTCTTCAGCGATGAGCCGCAGATTTCCCTGCACATTACTTCATTCAAAGATGCAACCCTGGTTGCTCTCCTGTGGCCGCACACCATGACCAGTGCCTTGGGCCGCGCAGAACTAGTCAAGGCATGGAGCCTGGTTCTTGCGGGCAGAGAAAGTGAAGTACCCCCCTTTCAGGGTGCACGCGAGGACGTCCTTGATGGGATCGGGACCGCCTCGGACACCAACCAAGAGCCTTCTGTTTTGGAGCCTAATAAACTTGGAGGATTCGGCATGTTGAGGTTCGGACTGAAGCTTCTGTGGGATCTCACTCTTGGGCCGGCAATGCATGTAAAGATGCTCTACCTACCATCCGAGTTTGTTTCGCAGCTTCGACAAAATGCAACAAACGACCTGAAGGCGATTTCCGAGTCTGTTGATCCACCATTTATCAGTGAAGGCGATGTCTTGACTGCATGGGCCACGCGCATGGTTGCAAAATCCCAAGCGAACCAGCCGATCGTTGTCATCAATGCGGTCGATGTCCGATCGCGGCTCAAATCTGCGTTTAAATCCGGGGGCACTTATATACAGAATCTGGCATTCGGCACATTTACCCTCTTCACTGCACAGCAGATTTCGGAAGCATCCCTTGGAGAGGTTGCCTACAAATTCCGAGATGACATCCTGAACCAGATCACAGAGCCGCAGATTCAAACTATGATGCGCGGGATGCGGGTTGCCGGTAAATCTGCGCCGCCTCCAATGTACGGAGAGGCCAATTCGAGGCTGGTGATTATCAGCAACTGGACCAAGGCCAAATTCTTCGACCTGATTGACTTTTCGCCGGCAGTCATCAGCAGTTTCCCAGCGAGCAAGGAAAGTCACAAACCCGGCAAGATGGTTTATCAGCATTCGCAAGTAATGGTTCCGAGTCCTATGGCGAGAAGGGTCTTCAACATCCTGGGCAAGGATGCACAGGGAGCCTATTGGGTCGCGGGTATTTTCCCGCCAAGCTGGTGGGCGGAAGTTGAGCGGGAATTCGAGACTAAGCGATGACTGCAGCAGCCCTACGCACTGTAGGACTGCCGATAGGAAAGTGACAGTAGGGCTAGGACTTTATCAGCCAACTGAATGGCCATTTTTCGTTTAGGCTTTTCTTGGCCAACGCTTGATTTCAGCTGGTGGCGCAAGCTGAATGAAGCCAGCGCTGCCACAGCCCGCTAGAACCCATAGCCCATTTGCACAGCCACGCATGAAGAACGCTTCGTATAGAATTTTCGCATGCACTGCACTGATAGAAAACAAATCATCAGAAAATACTTGATACGGGCAGCAATCAAAACTGTTCTAATATGATGTCATTGATCTCTCGATGAGAAAGAAAACCGGTATTTTTATTGCATATCCTTGGACTCCCTGTTTGTGCATAAAACGTGATGTGTCTGTTTGATGGCCTCACGTTAAATTTAGTTTGACACCGCTTCTTATGGCTTGGAACAAGCCACGTTTGTCTGCTTACGCTTACTGTCAAAGCTGCCCCCACATCGGGGAGGCAGCAGCTGGCAAGCCCATATATACCCGCTTCTTCCCTCTGCTCGATGCCAATTGTTTTCCCCTCAAACTCGTTTTAAGAATTATTAAAACGATTAAAAAATTAAATAAAATGCGTAAGTCTGCGTGCATTGGCCATCGTTCTTTCGTCTTGACTAATGCAGCCCAGGTATCGGACGTTGGCTGTTGGGCAGTGGGCCCGAGGATGCGGGGCTCCTCATGGGCAGCGATGCGGCGGGGAAAACCACCTTTCTCTATCAATTGAAGCTCGGGGAGCAAGTCACGGCAATCCCAACCATCGGCTTCAATGTCGAGACAATCGACCACGCAGACGGGGGAAAAATTACTCTGTGGGATGTTGGAGGTAAGTCACCGACGTGACGCTTCACTGTGTCATGTTCACCGCCAAAAGACATTTACACACACCGCACCAATCAAGGATGGAATTTTGACACATTTTTACCCCTTTAGGTTGCGACAAGATCAGACCCCTGATTCGGCATTACATCCAAAATGACCGCTTCATCATTTTCCTCCACGACTGCACCGATGACAGGCTGGACTACTCGCTTGAGCACCTGCACTCGGGCATCCAATGGCTCTATGAGGCCGGAGGTCGCTACGTATGGGTTCTGTTCAATAAGCAAGACCTCCTTCCACCCTCTAAGAGGGAAAAGATCGTCAATGACCTTCGAAGCCGATTTGAATTGGAGGTCCACCGGTATGAAAACCACGCTAGCATCAAGATCATGGATACTCCCGGCTTGAGTGCCGCAAGTGGGGCTCAGCTTGACGTTGTCATGAAAGAAATCCGACAAACGCTCAAGCATATTCCAAAGCCCGTCGAAAAGAGCACGCAGACAAAGCTCTCGGGTGTGGATAAGGGCCCAACCGAGAAGGAATTGATTGAACGGATTCAAAGGGCCAATTCGGAGAGCCTTGGCGCTGAACAGTTTTGGGAGTCCTTCCGCCAAGGCGAGCTTGAGGCTTGGGATCATTACAGCCACCTCCGAGCTGGCTTTTTCGTCCTGTTTGAAGGACTGTCACGGGCGGCAAGCTTGCTCGACTGCACTGGCATCTTTCTCTCGTATCTGGGCGAACTCAGGGAAAAGAATCCGGATCGATTCCGTAACACGGCCCACAAGTAAGCGCATTGCATGTCTTGAAAGACTTGATCATCAATGATCATGCCGCTTATTCATTTATTTTCCAGAACCATGACGGCATTCTGGTTGTATCAGATCCAGCTTGCCGCAGTTGCATACAAGGTCCACAAGGGCCTCCAGGAGTTTCCCTCCAAAGCAGACTTTGGAGAAATTCTACTGCTTACGCCATCATTGATGAACGCGGGGCTGTGGAAAGATTACTACTCCAAAGATCTACTCTTTACCCCCGAAGCTCGTGAAAATTGGCACCTTCCGGATCTTCAACGCTTGCCTTCGTTCCAGAAGCAAGTGCAGCACTCGGCACCAAGTCCTCCGCAATTGGAAGACGATGCTTATAGGCTGCCGCGATTTGCCTTTGCAGTCGTTCAGAAAAGTCTGTCTTCCAAATTGAGACGAGGCGGTGTTGTGAAGCAGGCGCTCGAGACTCTGCAAACGTCCACAATTCGACTCCGTGCCTCAAACCACTCTATCCCTCCATACTCGGAGACGCAGGCATACTTTTGGGTGCAATTCATTCATGCGATGCTCAAGTCTCTGGAGATTAGCCCTCCCGGCTCCCAAGCTCCACCGTCTGGCTTTGATGTCCCTGGAGCAGTGCTCACGTTTGAAGCATTCCGAACACTGTTTGATCTTGAAGGTACTGAATGGAAAGAGTACTATAGCCAAAAGGCATGGGAAAGCGTCCCAGCACGCATGAGCTTTGTCAATCCTGACCGAAAGCCCCTTCCCAATGTGCTCAGGCGGCCTTCGCCCGATAAAATGGAGCTGGCTCGCCTGCGCATGGTCAATGCTGCCACTCACAGGTTCATTGCGCCACCTGAGCTGCCCCCTCAGGAGGAACTCGAGTTTGCTGCTGCTGTGTTGATCGACGAAGCAAATCTGGAAGGTAGCTTGAGTGTCGCAAGCCACGCCAGCTTGCTTCAATACCTCTACCGTCGCTTGTCAAAAGATGCCCAGACTGGAACGCAGAATGAGAACAGTCGTCCCTCTGGATCTGCAGCGGCGGAGGCAGTCATGGAGTTATCTGCAACAATTGGCTCTACACAGAGTGTGTTCTGGGTCCAGCAGGCTCAGATTTCCATGGCCAAAATCAGCGGTACTTTGTCATTTGAAGAATTCATCACGAAGCGGCCCCATTTGGCATATGAGGACCTGCCCCTGCTGTATTATTCGCCTGAAATCTGGTCGAGCGCTGAGGCGAAGGAGGTCTTCATGCCTCCAGATCGACGACCACTCTCAAGCATCATCTCCAAGGTGGGCTTCAACTAAATTCGACTTTTTATTCTTGAATCGTGTGGTATGAAGAACCATTCGACGGGTGCTAAGACTAAAATATACCCTGGACCACCCATCCGTGGTCTGCCGGGTCGCAAGTGCCGTGACCCACACACCATCAAATTTTTCTTTGTCCAAACCCACCGGGTCCGTGTTGGTGAATGAGGCGATTTTGGGACCAGCAGATCTCAACAATACGAGCCACGCCCGGTTAGCTCAATCGGTAGAGCGTGAGACTCTTACGAGTACGCGATCTCAAGGTTGCGGGTTCGACCCCCGCATCGGGCTGTTCCTATAATACGATTGCGAGCATTTGCGAGGCTTTCTTTTTGCTCTTGTGTCCAACTTTTTACATGGCGAAGCTGCGATCTGTGGTGTGGGGCTGTAAGAATTGGTTCAGCCCCACAAACACCGCAAATTTTTTGGTCGGCGATGGATGGACTCTCATTTGACCTTGAAAAGCCACTTGGGCGAATTTAATAGCGATAGCATCATCATGGACACTGAGATCTTAAGGGGGCGCTCAGGTGTAGACCCACTTTACCCATTAAAGGATACTCATTTCCAACCCTAATAAAAAAAACCGTCGTTGATCATACAAAAGCATGTAAGCTTTATAGCATTCGTTGTTAAGCCCAAAACCAGTGTATATGCTATGTATAGTAATAATAAAGACATTGAGAAATGAGATGGAGGTGCAAGAAATGGCATAATAAGTCCGTCTATCCTGGTTCCCTACTTATCCAACTCTGTCCTTGTTGCCACCTAGGTTAATTGCTGGTCAATTCCTATGGAATCATGTATGAAATTGTCTACTTAGACAGTGTTCTAATTTCTTCTGATTGCCACCAATCATACCCAAAGTTGTCATAAAATACTTCTGCGATGTTATTCATTGTCAATAATCGTATTTAAGTAGACCTATGTTGGCAGGCCCACAGACAGCCCACAGGATTAGACCTGGCCACTTAGGAAGCTACAAGTTCGCCGTCGTGTTTATGCCCCAGGCAGAGTAATCTAGCGAAATTCGGCCGAGATGTGAAGCCATGCTATGTTTTTACTTGTTTTGCGCTTTTTTAACCGCCCGACCCTGATTCTCTGCGGTTCCTGGTTATGATGGAGGCGCATGGGGAATCTCTGGATTATACAAAGAAAGAACTATCTGGATCTCTTATAGTTGTCGTTGCTAGCTGCTGCAGTCTCCCCTCCTTCGCTGTGTTCATCGCGGCCGTCTTCTACTATTACCACCGGCGACTGCCCTATTTATGGTATTTCTGGGCCCGTTGCATCCTGTTGGGTGTTAACCCTCCCAGCGTTTCCATTCCGGCCGCGCCGGGTATCTGTTCTGAAGAGCTGTTGCCCCGAGGCATGATTAGGCCCTCGCGGCCCCACCGACGGTGGTGGGCCTCAGCTTCCTTCTGTTGCGGGCAGTGTTCAGGGCGGTTGTATGGGTCGTAGGAATACTGTGGTTTTCAAGCTAGGCAACTGTAACTGTCTAGGAGTGGCGTCTCGACGAGGACTTTTCTCCACTTCATGATCGCGATTGGAGAGATTGGACAGCCAAGAGATCCGCTGAGTTTTAGCACTGCGTCGCATTTCTAGCGTCTACAGCCTCTAGGGTCCAGTTGGGCATGCTTGCATTTCTACCTGATGAAACCTTTTATATACGCAGCACATCGAAGCTCCTCTTATTATCATAAAGTCGCCTAGCAAACTTCAGAGTGAGAAGGTCATAGTTCATAAACCATCCTCCTAGCCATATTAGTGAAATGGGCTCCTGCGATGAAGATGGTTAGTGATTGCTTCTTATCCTATGTTTTCTTTTGGTGTTCAAATTCATCCTTCTAACTTCAAACAATACTCGTACAGGGGAAATTCATTTCGCCAATCCCAATACTGGGGATAAGGATGGCAAGAAAGACGTCACTCGACATTTAGATCATGCTGATCTAATGACTAATACTTTCGCTATCCCATGTAGCAACATCAAGCTGGGTGATTATCTAATGCTACAAGGCCACTGCTGCCAGGTCGATAATATCACAGCATATTTCCGTCATTCATACATATACGAGGGCGTTGATATTTTCACCAATGAGCACTATCATGACCGGTCCTTCATTATCAAAATTTCCCCACATATTGAGACTCACGCGATGGCCAGCCCTATCTTTTCACAATATCGTGTTCTCGATATTAGTGATGGCCGTCTCACAGCATCGACTGAGACCGGTGATGTCAAGTGTAATGTAACCATCATGGACGAGGCCACTCTCGAATCACGCATCAATGATGCTCACAAGCACTTCACGGGAGAAGTCATCCTTAAGGTGTTCAAAGAGGGAAACCGTGAGATTGTCGTTGACGTAAGGATAAAAACCGGTGACTTTCCTCTAAATCAACAGCCGCTAACGTTGATAGCAGGTGTTGGCAGAGGGCCATTAACAAACGTGGAAGGGTCCTTCAAGAAACGAACCAAAATTTGATGAACGAAAATTGTCAAATGAGACGAACAGCACTTTCGATTTCAGTTAAGGATCGTGATGATGAAACTGTAAACCTACCGTTAGACGCAAAAGCTGATCAGTATTGCATGGAAGAGCAGTAGTGTGTTGAGTTGATTATATTTAGCAATCATAGCAATGTGCTTCGATTCAACGCATTGATGAGAGCAATAGTTAAGATACTTTAGGGTACAATAATTGAATGTCATTTGAGAAGTACGAATACCCTATAGTGAAGCGAATGCACAATTGACTTTGGAAAGTTTCCCAAGGACTCCCCACAACAGACAGAGTCGTACAAGCAATGATTGACACTGGTTTTGGCTGGAGCCTAATAAAGCACAAATCAATTACTGGTATAATCATCTCACAGGTGGTCCCTTCCATCCGTAATACCATACATTAGGCTCAATAATACTACTGACTTCATGATAACTCTGCTTCGAATCAGAAAGTATTTCTTGAGCAAACGAGGTTGGTTAGAGCAAGAAGTAGTATCGCCAAGAACCCAAGAAATGCTAACCGGATATCATAATCCGGTTAAAATCCTAGCATAATCCCAGTTTCGCCCCGTCACAAGTTCAGTCATAGCACATTCATACTATGCAGCCGACAACCAGCATACACAGAACCACCTTATGATTTGCCAAAAATTGTTTTAGCTCATGCACGGTGGGGGCGGTCACAAGTGGCATAACGATTAGTTGCCTATAAGAAGCCTAGTTGATCCAGTGTCTACACATAAAGATCTACTTAATGTAGCTAATTATCATTACTCGTAACCTTGAGTTCTAATATGGCCTAAGTCACAGAATGAGCTCTACAACCAAGTTTTACACGTACAAAATTTGTATTGAACGCGTTTTTGATTTGTTGATTTAGAAAGCTAGCTCATTACTTCTTGGGGCTTTTTATGCATTGCTGAACGTCCTTTTTCGGGATTGCGGCTTTCAAGAACAGCTTCCAAGGTTTATTAACTTGACCAAGAGCTCCCAAGGGCGTAAGAATAGTAGTTGCCAAAGAACCCAGAACCCGCTCCTGTAGGCTGCGCACCCAGCGTGATAGGGATCTTGCCCCTTCGTTAGGTCCTAGCCACTTGGTCTTGTAGTAGTCTTCGGCTAAATGCTAACCTCCACTTGCAACAAATCAATAATAGCAGCGGCAAGGCTGAGCGATCGAGAAATCGGGCCGGGGAAAATATATCGTATCGTCGCCGACCCAACTTACCCCCCCCTGATTAGCTCCGCTCTCCACGACATGACTGCAAAATGAACTGGGATCATCAGTCTCGAGCATTTTGTGCCTTATTCGGCTTTAATATGCGCAACTTGGTATAAATGAGTGACAGATAGCCTCTAACAGCATGCTTTTGACTGCGGGATAGCTTCACTTAGGCCACAGCCAAAGGGGTCCAGCCGATTAAAGAGCGTCAAATTAAAGCTGCATTCCTTTCCACCTCATTGGGTTATGGAATACGTTCCAACAATTGCCGCATCTACATGAAGCTATGTGACGATAATAATGTCAATGTAGCCTTTAGCTTGATCAAGCAAAGCAAGTGACTGACCCAGCTTTTGGTGCATTGAATCCATCTTTCTACTAAGAAAAAAAGGGACAAATTATTGGAATAGCAACGGCGGGTCTTGGGGTAGCTCTTCAATTATTGAAAGCCGGGCCGGTGGCTCAATTCGCTCAAAGCTGTCGCCATGGTCAGTAGTTGGCGCCTTCGTTAGCCAGCAGGTATTATCCTCAGGCCATTCATCCCACAATCATCGATTGGGATAAAGCCGTCACCACTGGTGGCCTCATCAAAGGGATATCAGGTATCCATCATCTTTGAAAATTGACTACGTGTTAAAATCAGGGGCATTGATGTGATGGGTTGGCCCCGAAGGGGCTACAGTGGGGCTAGCACTATAGTTCATCAGGGTGGAATACCCTATCCGGTTGAGGCAAAAGGATACGTATTGAACAAGCTGCCCGCCAGCTTATTCAACTACCCCTGTAAGATAGGAAGGCGCGGACAAAGCCCGAGCCCGTAACAATTGATTCCGGAAGCCACCGATGTCATTCGAGCTCACCTTGCTTTTGTCAGAGTCATCTGACGCGGGGTATTTAGGTGCAACTATCCCGCAGTCAAAAGGACACCAATCCTTTTGGAAACACTTTCAGTACCAACGAAATCGAATTCTACTATCTATTCTTCTGCAGTTCAAATATTTCGCTTCAAAGGTTAGAAAGCTCACAGGAAACTCGTGTCCTTGTCATACCGCGCATAATCGACGGCCATGAGCAACACAAGAGCCGAAGGTGACACCATTGAAGAGTCCCATTCGCAGGGCTTGATCGAAACCAATGAAATCATGGTGGAAAGTAATCTGTCAGACTCTGACGCACCAAAGGAAGACGAAGAATCCCAAGGCACACTTGATATCAAAGCTGCGGAGCAAGAGCCCAAAAACGATGACGCAGCTATCAAGCGATTGCATGATTTTCTTTCAAAGGCAGAGAGAAACGCGGACGATGAAACCAGAGAAGAGCTGTCGAACATGCTGAGCGGAATGGAAGAAGACCAAATAAATACTCCATATGGAGAGTACAGTCAAACTACCCTCCATGCTGCCGTCAAAGGAGCGCTTACTTGGGCAGCCAGCATGCTGCTGGATGCTGGGGCGGACCTCGAAGCCAAAACAGCGAGTGGCAATACAGCCCTCATTCTAGCGTCTAGCAACGGAGATGAGGCCATGGTAGATCTTCTTATAAAAAAAGACGCCAATTGCCAAGCGAAGGACTCCGACGGGTGGTCTCTGCTATACATAGCTGTGTGGTACCAGTATCCTAATCTAGTTCGTCTCTTCTTGGCAAAAGGAGTGGGGTTGGATAACAGTCTGAATAGTACGTTATCACCCCTGCACCTAGCAATAAGGCAACGAGACAAACCCATTCTGCAAATCCTTCTTGAAGGTGATCACAAAGCTGTCCTTCTAAACATGCCTGATCCTTTGGGTTACACCCCTCTCTGGAATGCTACATATCAAGATTTTTCCGAAGGGGTTGAAATCTTGCTTCAACACGGCGCAGATGTCAATATTACTGGCAGAGATCAAATGACCCCACTTATTGTGGGCAGCCTGTACAATCGCACCGATATTGTTTCACACCTTCTTGGTGCAAACCACTTGGAACTCGATGCTCAAGACTCCCATGACAACACTGCTTTGCAGTGGGCTAGCTGGGAAGGCAACTCTGAAGTTGTGGAGCTTCTTTTAGGGCATCATACGAAAATGAAAATCGATTTGCAGGATAAAGATGGGGACACCGCTTTGCATAGCGCTTGCTTCCGAGGTCATGACGAAATCGCGAAGCTCTTACTGAATCATGGGGCAGAAATAGCGATTCAAAATAATATGGGAAACACCGCGTTCCATGACGCAGCGCAACAACATAATGAAGCTTGTTTTGAAACAATGTTTCGGAATGTACGACATAATGATATATTCGTTCAGAATAAAAACGGCCAAACCGCACTCTGCTTAGCATATCGCGGAGGAATGCAAGAAAAGGTCAAAAAGTATCTTCTCGAAAGATTGGCGACCGAGAAGCCGGACCGAGAACCTTTGGAACGGGCTGCACTTGCATGGGCAGCAAGAGATGCAGACAGACACACTTTGGCCAAGTCAATATTCTCGAAAAGCGTGAAAAGAAACCACGCAGACGGATTTACCAAATCACAAAATTGGGGTCCTATCGAATGGGCCGCTAACAGGCAGTTCCCCGATGTGCTTTGGCTGTTGATTTCCAAATCTACACGGACAAAGGATATTGAGAGACAAGTAAACTTGGCGTTAGAGATGCTTAATCGGAAACAACCAGAAGAGACCCAAAACGAAAAAGACCTTGAAAACCCTAATCACAACCCAGCACCCAAGAAAATTAATAGTCAAAACACTGGCGAAGGAGGAAAAAAGACTTGTGTCAAGATTATTGATACAGAAGGGAATAAAACCCCGGCCAATGAGACCCGGAGCCTTTGTATCGATATCCTCAAGGATCCTCCTTTCTCAACAATATACACAAATGATCGGACTTTTGAGGCTCCAAGGCTCAATCCCAGCCATTTAACCACTGTGAAGGCTTTCGAAGCCGCTGTTATCGAATTCTACAAAGATCCCGGCGGATCACGCACTGTTCAAAGATTTCGAACAGTGAACGATGTTATCTATGAACCGACATTTGGCCCTAAGAAGATCATGAAAGATGCAGCGGAAATTGCAAAGCAGATAATGAACGTCATACCTGATGCCGTGCGGGACGTGATCAAACAGTCATCTATGAAAGACTCCTATACAAGTACAAAACCGAAATTTACATGGATTCATTTACCTGCGACCAATGCAAGTACCAATTCCATATTCTGTCATGTGTTTTACTGTTGATGCTGACTGTATCAAGATGCAATGGATGGATGTAAGAATCTTCGCCTCTGTAGAATGTTGCCATGGATGCGGTCGTGCTGATAATAGATTGTCCCGCTCTGTAGGACCTTTTGAAGAGAGTTATGAAGGACCAAGGCTACAATGCTAGTCAATTCCGTGAGGCCAGTGCGTTTTTGCGAGACACTTGGTCTCAGGTACCAGACAAAACTTCCGCATCGCGAGCAATGAGGCCGCGAGTTGTAGTCAGAAACCTCAAGAGAGACAAGGATGAAAAAACCAAAATGAACGATGAGGAACGTCGAGATAGCATGAAAGAAGAAAATGAGGCTGCGGCAGGTAACAGCAGATCGAAGACCGAAAACGACGGGGTTGAAGAAAATGATAAGTCAAACAAAGGTGAGAAGCTAAGGATTGAAATAAGCCAGCAAGAAAGGGATAAAGTTATACCCGCCACAGCTTTTTACGTGAGTACCCGTTCTGTATATTCGTAGTCTGTTATCTAATCATAATGGAAGGTGCCTTATCTGTCTCTATCCATTCAGTACAGGACGGGGAAGAACACGAATTTGGGCGAAGGAAGAAGTAGTAACAGCTTGCTCCAATCACTCCAGGATGCGAGAGATAAGTACGAGAATCTACTGAAAGCATATGAAGGATCAGTTATTCATCAATCACCAACACTTGACGAGTTTTACTACCACTTCGGAAGCGATGAAGACTCCGAGAAAGACCAAATTCATCGCAACCAAAGTCAAGTTGTCGCACATGATCTGAAGAGAGAAGGACAATATTTCAAATATTGGCCAGCAATACGGGTCAATCAGCTTTGGGTTTGGGTCATTGATAACAGTAGGTGCTTAATTCTACGCGGTTAATTTATCCCATATTTTTGCTGACTAACAAATGTTTAGAATGGCTGATAACTTCATCGACGCACCCAATAGACAACACACATAATCCATTTTTGAGTGGGATGCTGGAGCATCTCAAAAAAAGGGCCGAAGCGGGAGGAAGTAGCTCCCAGCCAGGCTCTGCCGCTGAAATGAGCCAATTGCTTGCTGACTACTGCATTGGGTTCTACGATAAGAGGCAAAACCTGTATTCTCCAGAAATGTGTGCCAACGATTCGATGGAACTCTCGATCCGGGATGCCTTTTCTAAATACATAAACAGAATCGTAAGTCACAGCCTGCTACATTATTGGGGCGAATTTTGGCACTTAATTCGACTACAAATAGGGAAGAGACGAAACAAATCTTTTCAAAAAGTTTACGGACGAAATGAAGGCATGGAAAGACCAAATACAGAAGAGTTTGGCGTCACCGGATGACGGCATCGAACAAACTGCCAACAAGGCTAGGACCCTCCTCGAAGACATCAAAGATATCCGCGACGAGCTTAATATTTTAAAGGCTATCGCGATTCATCAGGAAAGGGTCCAGAAAAGACTTTACCTCGAATGCCCACCTGACCTCTTGTCCAGCTATGTGGTCAAGGATATCAAGGAAATGGACAACATCGCTGATAGAATTCAGTCTGCAGTAAGCATATTACCAAGTTTATCCTCATTTAGAAAGGCTGGGTCTCATCAAACTTAGGTCAATACAACGCTCTCATTGCAGCAAAGTGAGGTAGCCAACATCCAGGCCAATGTATCCGTCCTGCAAGGGCAGGAAGCTGTGAGGCAGGGCAAAACGCTAATGGTCTTTACTGTTGTAACGATTATCTTTGTAAGTTGAGCCTAAAAATCTTAGAATGAGGCCCTTTCTCACATTCTCTCTAGGCCCCGTTATCATTTTTGCCATCCCTCTTTGCTCTAGATGTAGCATCCTTTCAGAAAGCACCAGCCTGGGCGCTGTGGACCATTTGTAAGCTCTCAATGATTTACCCTCAAATTCTGCATGGATGCATTAACCATTATTTCTGCAGTCTGCATACCATTTCTCGTGTTTGCTCCACCAGCATTCTGTTTTGTATACTGGGGAAAGGTTTCCAAATATCTTCCACCATGGCTTGGCGGAATTGATGGGAGTGGTCAAACCACAATGATGATTGGTGACACCTTCAAGCCGACCACTACTGATAATGGCAGTGAGAGCGAGACTGCGATTGCGCCATCTCAGAAGCTTCACAACTCCTCACCCAGCCAAAAATCGGTTATGGCTGCTGGTGCTCTGCCCATTAGCAAGACTGAGAGGCTTGGTGAAATGACCACTAGGGCTAAGGATAAGATTGTGAACAGGTTTAAGTTGCAGCGGGAGAAGATGGTACAGGAAAAGGTGTGAAACAGATCAATCACTTGTCTTATAAATGTCATTAAATTTACCCATATTGCAACAATATTCACACTTCAAGCTAACAAGGGTTCACAATTGTCAATCAATCAGAACGCCATGTAATACAGCCCACAACCGAAAATTTTTATTCACCTAGGTCGTTACGTACACAAATAATCAATTTGGATGTTCACAAATGTTGGGTTTGAAAGCCCTCTCCAGTTTGCAGGAATTACCTATGCAACACGAAATTCCAGAATAGCCTGCTGATTTCTGTGTTTATATGGTCCGGCTCCTGTATATAGCATTGCAAGGCCACGCGTTAAATCGAATGGTAGCCCACGAACTATTCCGGTAGCATTGGGTAATTGTACAGTACCAATAGCCGTTGGTGTCGAGGCTGTCTGCTTGTGGGGGGATTGAGCTGGGCGTAAGGCAACCCCACAATGCGTCCCCGCTCTCCCCACCTCAAACTGGTGGGGTGAAGTTCACTCCGCAAAGCATGTTCATGAATTTGATACTCTGTTTCTGATGTTTGATAGGAAAGTAGATGGTGGGGAAAGTATTACAAATGGAGATAGGGCTGCCGATTTTCGTATGAGGCGCGATTTTCATTTCAAATCTTGGCAGCACGTTCCAGCTTTATGTAGTTCCAGGTCAAACACTTCATTTCTTGATCTGTTCACAGACTCCTTTGCAATACTTGCTCAATTATACTAAGAAAAATAAAGATGGAGCTATCAGGGTAATTTGACTCTCTAATACAAAACATGGTCTATATTCTTATAAATTAGTCCTCTTGTCAGCTCATAAATGGTCACTAACCGTACGTGTTCCAGGCCAGCGATTATCACCGGTGCGGGTGGTGGCATTGGCCGTGCTATTGCACTGCGTTTTGCAGGGCTAGGATGCAGCCAACTTACTCTAGTCGATAAGAGTAAAGAGGGACTTGAGGAGACTCGAAATGTCATTCTAAAGTCGTTGCCCAACGCCAAAATCTTGAATCAGGACTGTGATTTGACAGGCAATGACCAGGGTCGAGATGCAGCCGCTGTCACTGGTGAAATTGTTCAAGCAACTGTCAAGGAGTTTGGAGGAGTCAGGCATCTTGTAAATTGCGCTGGAAGCCCAGGCGGATTCTCTGCGGCAGCGGACACTCAAATTGAGCTGTTCGATGCTGTTCAGCAGTTGAACGTTCGCGCCACTTGGCTGCTACAACGCGCCACAATCCAGCAAATGCTTCGACAAGATATGGTCGGAGGGGAGTAAGTAGTGCAGCAGTCAATACTAGCTTGTGGACAGGTTCGCCTGTGACTAACCCTTTCCGTGTAGACGCGGATCGATTGTTAATGTCGGCTCAATAGTTTCTTGGGTGGGACTGCCACGACTCTCAGCTGTATGTGCCCTCATGACTGAGAAACTTTGGATGAGCTTACCGAACTAAATGATCTTGGCCTAAAAACAACAGTATACCGCATCAAAGCATGCAATCCTCGGTTTCACACGCGCCGATGCACTTGACTATGCGAAAAGCGGGATTCGTATCAACTGCATCTGTCCAGGTATAATTGCATCCGAATCATTGGTCAACAACCCGAAGGGGATACAGGACCGTGAGCTCACACCCTTGACGGAAAATACACCCATGGGTCGATCGGGAAAGCCGGAAGAAGTTGCAGAAGCCGTGGCTTTCTTATGCAGTTCTAGAGCGTCTTTTATCACTGGCACAAGCCTAGCTGTGAGTTTCTAGCTGTAGTTGTCCTCAGAACAGAGGGATGGAAGGCGAAAATATGCTGACTCTGGAAACAATGCAGGTCGATGGTGGATATCTGGCTCGCTAAAGACAGATTAGATGAGAGGGGATTTGTATTCTAGATTGATCATTCAGACTACAGCGTGACAGGTGGAGGTAATAAAGTGGTATTCGGGGCCAATAGTAGACAAGATATCGATTAAGAAATCATTAAATTTGAGGCTTTCGACCAATTTACTTCTCATTCGCAGATATAGATACGTGTTGGTTCACATCAATTACTGTACACCAAGGCACGAGGGATTGCCTTCACTATTGCTCTCATCAATGCGTTGCATTGAAATCCATTATCATGATTGATAGAAATAATCAACTCAGCGTTGGTTCACATGGGAATGTTTTTTTTTCGTGACAGGTGAACAAGTAATCAGTGTGAGGCGTAAAAGTATTTATTTAAAATATCTTGAGGGTATTATGCCACTTTTGGGCTAGTTCTAGATATTTACGCTCTTATATTGCTTGAAATCCCAATATTCTAGACCTTCTTGTCATCCCTGGCGTCATGCTCAGCGAGAATGTCCTCCATCTTCTCGTGTGCGACAACAGCTGCCGCAGAGTCCTCGCCATCGAAAAGAATGGCGACCTGCTCCAGCGAGTAGCCGCGGGTCTCGGGGTAGGTGAAGTAGACGGTGACAAGCATGACGAAGAGCACGACGATGAAGACAATGTAGTACTTCCAGTGGATGGCCTCGAGGGCAATGGAGTTGACGAAGGTGTTGAAGAAGATGGCAGCGACGGTGGAGACCCAGGTAACGGTGACACCACGGGATCGGAGGCTGAACTGCCAGATCTCGCAGGGGTAAGCAGTCATCATGGGGGTCCTTCAGAAATAGTTAGTATCCATAAGTATAGTCGACAACGCGAAGGTTGATTTAACTTACAAGGCAATGTCGTAACCCATGAAGAAGGTGAAGAGGAATGGAATGACAGCCAGGCCAACCTTGGACGAGCCGCTGTTCGCAAAGGTGGCGCTAAGACCAGTGACGATGATGAAACTAACCAGCATGATGCTGGCAGAGGCGAGGAAAAGGAAACGGCGTCCGAGTCTGTCCACGCTGCATGCGGCGGCAATGGCCCACAGCAAGTTCCACACGTTCAGGCAGGCCGAGATCAGAGTCTGATCAGTGACGGATTCGACACCAACAGAGTCAAGGACGAGAGGCAAGTAGTACGAGACGACGCCGTTACCGGCCCATTGACCGAAGATACCGAGGGAAACGGAGATGAGAAGACGGTGGCGGTTACCGGGGGTCTTGATCATGTCGAGGTAGGAGGCGCTGGAGGTGGCCTCCTTCTCAGCGGTGATGGTGGTCTCGATCTCGCTCATCTGGTAGTTGACTAGGGCGTCGTCGCGGTCTCCGCCAGCGTGGTACTGAGCAAGAATGTCACGAGCCTCCTCGTTACGGCCGACGCTGATGAGCCATCGGGGACTCTCAGGGCACATGAGGAAACCGGGGAGGGCCATGATAGGGATAGCGATCTGGAGGATGATGGGGATGCGCCAGCACCAGTCGGAGTCGATGTTGCGGGTGCCGAAGGTGACCCAACCGCAGAGGGTGCCACCAACGTACCAACCGCACATGTACAGAGCATTGGCGATGGATCGGTGCTTGGGGTGGGCGATCTCGTTGATCAGGAGAGGAGAGCCGTTTCCGAACCAGGCGGCGGCGATACCCAGGAAGAGACGAGCGTAGGTGAAGGTCTTTTCGTTCTGAGCAGCGCCCTGCATGCCGACACCGAGAACGAGGAAGACATAGCCAAGGTAGATACCAGGTCGGCGACCCCAGCGGTTGGACACGGCAGCCGCCACGGGGAAAGCAATACCGTTGCCGAGCCAGTAGATGGCTGTGATCCATCCAAGATAGGTACCGGCAGGATTCTCCATGAAGGTGTTCCAGTGAGGCAGGGCCAGCACACCTGACATTGCCGATCCGTCAAATCTACATTCAGCATTGGTTAGTTTCTGTCCTAAGTGACATTTTAGCTGCATCGCTCACCCATTGGCGGAAGCTAGGAGAATTGATGTTAGTATGCGCCGTGTAATTTTTTGGGGTTCGCTGTGGGGCTTACAGAAAAGGACCAGCGACATGATGATGTAGTTGAGCTTGAGCAGGTGGCTCTGCTTGTACCACGGCACCTTATCGGCCAGCAGGGCCCCCATGGGATTCACTGGAGCAGCCATTGTGCTTTGATTTCACCAATGCCAGGAGAGTTGGAAGGTTGGTGGTGGTGGTGGATTTTGGTGGTTGAGATTGAAGCTCTGCCTCCTGAATGACGACGACGGCACAGTGCTGGGGCCGACGGGGGTCTATATAATAATTTTTTTTTCTCTATCTACTACCCAGAAGGGGCGTTCTAGACCCGCCAGGTTGGTTCGAACAGTGACCCGGGCGAGTGGAGTTCCCAGCGGGAGAGGGCCTGTTCGTGCGCTCGTGGTCACGTCGTAAGTTGTCGGTTTGGCATGGCCATCATCACCCTTACCTGCTGGCCCCGTAAGCGAGACGTACATTACGAAGGAAGACTCTGCGTCGGGAATAGCCAAGAGCCTTCTTCTCCAATTCTTCTTCCCCGTGGAGAAAAAAATTTAGCTCTCTTCCCCCTCAGGAGCCCCAACGCGGAACCGTGGGGCTGTCCTCGTGAGCGGTGCCCCTTGTCCGTTTTTTTATTAGTTTGCCCCAAATTTTGCATGAAGGCGGAGAATTGAGTCAGTACCCCAGCGATGACTTTGCCGAGGCGGAGAATTACACAAGGCGCGCGGCGAGAGTTGCCCTTCTCTAGTGCATTTCTCCGCCTCGAAATAGGCAATTCTTGTTAATTTGGTGCATTTACATGACGAAAGGAACTCGTGTTCCGAGTCAAGTGATGAGAGGATTCTTTTCCTAGCGGGCTTTATTCCTGTTGCGAACTATCAACGCTGTGGACCTAGGATGATCCGCCGCTGAGTCCATTTTTCGTTCACTCGGATCGGGCAGGCCGTGCTCATGCTGTTGCGTTGAAAAGTCCGTTTTGCCGTCAAGTCTTCTTCCGTTTAATCACTTGTTTTTTTTTTACTCTCGCTCCTCATTCCCAAGTTGCGTTAGCTTTGTCGTTATTGACGACAACGACAACGACCACGACCACGACGACACCTTTTGCATTTGCATCTACCCACCCTCACAGCTGCGCTCCGCAACCTTGCCACAATGGATGTCGAAGCCCTCATTGAGCAGTTGACGCTCGAGGAAAAAGTCACATTGACTGCGGGTATGTTTTTTTTCCTGTTGAAATTCGAAGATGCAAAATACTAACATTGATACTTTTAGGTACTGGGTGGTGGCACACGATACCAATTGAGCGCCTGTCAATCCCCTCGATTCGCTTGTCGGACGGCCCCAATGGCGTCCGTGGGACACGTTTTTTTGACAGCACGCCGTCGGCATGTCTCCCGTGCGGCACTGCCCTAGGCGCCACGTTTGACACGCAGATTGCGGAGCGGATCGGTCGCCTGCTCTCAGACGAAGCACACGCCAAGGGTGCTCATGTTATCCTTGGACCCACCATTAATATCCAGCGCAGCCCGCTCGGTGGCAGAGGCTTCGAGTCTGTGTCGGAGGATCCAATTTTGTCTGGTGTCATTGCCGGTCACTATGTCCGCGGCTTGCAGGAGTCGGGCGTCAGCGCCACGCTCAAGCACTTTGTGTGCAATGACATGGAGAGCGAGAGAATGGCCGTTGACGCGCTCGTGACGGAGCGAGCAATGAGAGAAATTTATTTGGTCCCCTTCATGATTGCGATTGAGATGGGGCAGCCCCGTGCCGTCATGACATCTTACAGCAAGGTGAACGGAACACATGCTGCTGAAAACCACCACATTCTCCAAGAGATTCTGCGCGATGAGTGGAAGTGGAACGGCCTCGTCATGAGCGACTGGTACGGAACTTACAGTACTTCCGAAGCCATCAATGCCGGTCTGGACCTTGAAATGCCTGGCCCGACCCGCTGGCGTGGCGATACCCTTAAGCATGCCGTCACATCAAACAAGATTAAGAGATCAACCCTTGATGAGCGGGTACGAAACATCTTGAAGCTGGTCAAGCAAGGCATTGAAAACACATCAATCCCTTCCAATGCCCCCGAGAAGCAGCTGAACACTCCTGAGCACATTTCCCTGTTGCGAGAGGCTGCAGCCAAGTCTCTTGTTTTGTTGAAGAATGACAATAATGTTCTTCCTTTTGATGCTAGCAAGAAGGTTGCAGTTATTGGACCCAATGCCAACATTGCAACCTACTGCGGCGGTGGCAGCGCTAGTCTTCGCGCATACAAGGCTGTTACACCTCTGGAGGGTATTAAGGGTTTGGCTAGCGACGTAGTCTTCTCTCAGGGCTCTTATGGCCACCAGATGCTGCCTCTTCTCGGCCAGTACATGCGAACCATTGATGGAAAGCGTGAGGGTTTCACTCTCCGCATGTACAATGAGCTTGCGCCATCCGAGGGTGAGGACAATCGCCGAATTCTCGATGAGAGAGTTCTTGACGCAACCAACCCGTGGTTCGTAGACTACGAGCATCCTGAGCTAGCTGAAATTTGGTACGCCGAGGCCGAAGGTATCCTGACTCCTGAGAAGTCTGGGGAATGGGAGTTTGGTCTTTCAGTGCACGGAACTGGAGAGCTCTTCATTGATGGGGAGCTGGTGGTTTCCAACGTTGAAAACCAGCGACTTGGAACTGCCTTCCTCGGTTCCGGCACCGTTGAGGAGATTGGAACCAAGACGCTAGAGGCAGGAAAGCAGTATCGTGTTCTCGTGAAATGGGGTTGCTCCAAGACCAGCACCCTCAAAGTCTCTGGAGTCGTTGACTTTGGCCAGGGTGGTCTTCGATTTAGCGGATGCCCCAAGCTTGATCCTGTGGCTGCTATCGAGGAGGCCGTGCAGGTTGCCCAGTCGGTGGACCAAGTCGTTCTCTGCATCGGTACCAGCGGAGAGTGGGAATCCGAGGGCCAGGACCGAACTAGCATGGCGCTTCCTCCGGGAACCGACGAGTTGGTCGAAGCAGTGCTCAAGGCTAACCCCAACACCGCCATTGTTGTTCAGAGCGGCACACCTGTTTCCATGCCTTGGGTAGACCGTGCCAATTCCGTGCTGCAGGCTTGGTTTGGTGGAAACGAGGGTGGCAATGGAATTGCCGACGTCCTCTTCGGAGCTGTTAACCCGGTAAGTATTCGATTGAACTTTATTTGCATAAAACTGCTAGACTAACACGTATTGAACAGGCTGCTAAGCTCCCCGTTACCATGCCCCGCCGCGTGGCCGACAACCCTGCCGCCTTAAGCTTCCGCTCTGACAACGGCCGAGTCCTTTATAGCGAGGATGTTTACGTCGGTTATCGGTGGTATGACACCCTTGACATTGAGCCTCTTTTCCCCTTCGGGCATGGCCTGTCATACACCTCCTTTGAGCTATCAGGTTTGGACGTGTGGGAATGCAAGCGTTTGCCAAACGGCATTGGCAACGGCAACACTAACGGACACGTCTCTGACCCCGAAGAGCTGGTTGTCAAGGTCCAAGTTGCCAACACTGGCTCCCGCGCCGGTGCTGAGGTGGTCCAGGTCTACATCAAGCCCGCAGCCTCAACACCATTGACAGCCTCGACCAGAGAGACTATCACACGCCCTGCCAAGGAGCTGAAGGGCTTCGCCAAGGTCCACGTTGAGAGTGGGGCTAGCGAGCTAGGCGAGATTAAGCTTGATGTGTTACGGGCGACAAGCTACTGGAGCGAGATGGAGGATTGTTGGCAGAGCGATGCTGGTACATACACGATTTTGGTCGGCACGAGTAGCCGCGGAACATTCCTTGAGAAGGAGTTTGTGTTGCACCAAACCAAGAGATGGAAGGGATTACGTGCTTGAGTGCTTGATGGAGGAAACAATTTTAATGCAAGGGTATTAGGGTATTCATGTGGGATGACGAAATTAGAGAATACAAAAAAGGCGCTTGAGTGCGCCCGTTTATGATCAACAATGACTTTGCTTTTTTTTGCCCCTCCGTTCGTGGGAACGCTAGGTTGAAAACCAATGTGCATTTTATTCCAAGCTTACGTCACGTACCCGATGTGTTTCTTTTCTTTTTTTCTATCCCGTAATTATTGTATACGTACGTCTCATTGAAGAAATACCCGTTTCTCCATTGTGGCCATTGGTCTAGAACCTGGTGATAACCTCATTGAGACTTGAGATAAGTGGCGGGTAGTCCGACACTCCGCGTTGGCAACGGGTCCAGCTCCGTTCAATAGAACTGACGAACCGCCCAGTGATCCGGTTCCTCCCGGCAAGATAATAATTGGGTGACGTCTTGGCATGGTTGGGTGGGTGGGTTGCTGGCGCATCGGTGGGGTCATGGATCAGACGAATTCCCACCAAACAGACCATTTCTGACACCAAACGCAGATTAGATTAGATCTGATCTGGAAGATCACTGTTCTGATGCTACCGAATGTAGTAATGGCTTTCAAAAAGGAATAGCCAAGGTGGTTTGATGCACTAGCCGCGATGCAAAAAACTCTCGCTGCATCGTCAAGTGGGTTCTTAGACTGCAGACAGAACCGGCGGGTTGGCAACGCAAAGGCCCCGCACTGGACAAGGGCTGTTTCCGAGAAGGAAAATTAAGAAATGGCGGAGGCGGAGAGGTGCGGAGGCAGCAGTCTGGAGATGGGACGGAGAATATGGCTTCATATTCGGCCCTTTTTCCCCGTACTCTCCAGCGCTGCGGCGGCCCCCGTGGAGAAGTGAAAAATTGCACTACGACCCTGTGACCACTGTGGCCAACCAGCTAATTTTTCCACGCCACTCCTCCCAGCGAGCAGAAGTCCCCCCACACAGGCCATTTCTCCGCCCTGTCTCTTAATTCTCCTCGTCGGCAATTCCTTCCCAGACGAACCGTCACAGATCGACCATGGCACACGGCGATGACATGCGCCCCTCGACGCCTGCGTCTCCGCCTTCCAAAAGAAACGGTTCCGGGGGCTTGGTTGCAGATGCCGCTCCGGCTGCCGTTGCCGTTGCCGCCGCTGTCACGCTCACGCCCACGCCCACTCCCGCGGCTGCTGCGGCGCCGGGAACCAGCTCCGGCAAGAGGCCGCAGACTCTGGCCAGACGCGCCTGTGATGCCTGCAGAGCCCGGAGGAGGAAGTGCATCTTTGCCAATGGCCCGCCGCCCCAGGCCCAGTCCGTTGCGCGCTCGCTGTCGCAGGCCCATCCTCCCGCCCAGTGCCGCGACTGTCTGAGACTGGGCATTACTTGCAGCTTTCTCGTCCCGACTCGGACGCGCGGACCCAAGCGCAGGTGAGTCCATCGCACCACACCACACCACACACCGCCGGACACTTGGACTGGCTTGGCCGCTCTCGGTGCTCATTCAAGCCATAGGAAACGACTTCCTTCTACTCCACGCGAAAGCGGGGATGAGCCATCGACTGAACAATCGCAACCCGCGTCCGAGGAGCCAGAATGGCAATTCACGCCAGCCCCGGACCAGCGGAACAACAACGTTCGGCCTCTGGTGGCCGTCGTCGACAATTCCTCGCCATATGTGCCCTCGCCGACCCATGTCAGCGCTGAAGGAAGCCATCAGAGAATGTCGCCTGGATTAACAGAACAGCATGCTTCTCCTTCAATTGCTGGGCCCAGGTTCCCTACAGACGAGCTCTGTTCCCGCGACCTGCTGCACGTCATCCTCAATGACTACCTTGACCTGATCTACCCTCTCGTTCCTGTTGTCCACCGCCCAACCTTTCGCGCCAACCTTGCAGCAAATAAAGATGTCGAAGACTCAGAGTTTTTGGCGCTCATCATTGCGCTTGCTGCCTTGACTCTCGGCCTTTTGCCCTCGCGCTACCCCTTTTACCAATCCATGGCCCCTGATGTTGCATCCCGCTTCAAGACTAGAATGGCCATGATCAATTGCTGTATTGATATATGCATGCGACAGCGGACAGCCACATATTGGGATGAGGTTAGCCAGCGCAAATGGGCCGTTTGCTATCTCCTGTCTGTCGGTTGTGTTCAGACAGGCCAAACCAACCGTAGTAGAATGCTTGAAGTTGAGGCCATGCAAATCGGACGCTTGCTAGGCTTCCACAGCCTCAAGAACTATAAAGGCTTAAACATGATCGAGACTCAGCTTCGCAAAAAGGCGTTCTGGCTCTTATTCTACTGTTTTGCGTAAGACATTCTGCAACGCGCCCCACCTGCTGCGTTGGACTGAATCTGACCGTTTCTTAGACATGCATGGCACCAGACTGGACGCCAAGAACGCCTCACTTTTCTCGATCACTCCATGCTGCACGAAGTCAACTTTGAAGCCCTCTTCCCACTCGAGGTAGACGATGAACAAATTCTGGAAAATGAAATTTTAGAGCGCCCTGCTTCACCAGTTACTTCGCCGGGTTCGTGTGCGCAGCCTCACTCAAAACAGCAGCTCAACCTCACCAGCGGATTCAATCTCCACTCGAGAGTATTTTACAGAAGCTCGCAAATACCTCTTTCCCTCGGCAACTGCGACTGGATACACCGCCAATCCCCCGAAGCCAGGCTCGCAAAGCTTCGGCAACTGTTACAGGAGATCCGATACATGCTAGATGATGCACCCAGTCCCATGCGGCAATGGGCCTCGGTGGGCGATCACCAAGCGGGTACCCATCCATCACACACCTTAGATGGTTTTCCGCCTAGGCCTGCGCCTGATGATTGGGATCCAGCAGACCAAGAAGGCGAGATGGGCGATGCAAACGCAAAAGCACTTCCGGGACAGGTTGAGATCATGAGAGCCAATCTTCATGGCACACATTTGTGGATTCAGAGCTCGTTGCTGGATCAAATCGATGCTATCTTGCAGGAAATGGCACAGAGAGCAGACTCATCGCCCGACAATGGCGCAGCCATGGCAGCGCTCAAGGCGAGCTGGACTGAGCGCGAGGACGTCTGTCGCCAAATGCTGCACCTCTTGCACAGCATGCCCTATGCCTATCTAGAGCCCAATGGGCTTTACCTTGTACGTTTAAATCCCCTGACACGGCATGCATAAAGAACAAGACTAACAATTGCAGACATACAAAGTACGCGATATAGGCGTTGCCCTGCTCAACTGCCCTTACGAAGCGCATGAACGGCCAGCACGTCGTGCTGCAGAATACATGCAGGATTTCACCAGGGCATTGTCTCGCCTCGACAGGAGTGAAATTGTCAACACGAGTAGTCTGAGGAGCTGGGTGGATACCGACCGCGAGAAGATATTTCCACGATGAGAGGATCTTGGGCATTGTACAACATTTGAGTAGCGGAGAGCGGTATATTTGTATTTAATTTGTATTTAATCCCGACCGGAGGATCTCTTGGCTATTTAGCGATTATGAGATACGCTGGTTCAGTCAAGAGTGGCTTGGTCACACAAGCTGCATATTCTTATTGAGAGCCTTTGCAGGAAGAACCAAAAACCCACCGAGTAATCAGCCTTTCCCTAGGTACCTCGGATCAATCACCTGCAAAAACAGATATTATGAAGGTACGATACAGGTTTAAAGAGAGAGAAAAAAAGATCAACTCTGGTAATGATAAAACACTGCTTCTTCACCTTGGAACTTTGCGGTCGGCAATGCATTTTGCTTGGTAGCCAGCTGGAAGCTTACGACACTAAAAGGGAGTGTTTGTGCACCATTTGTAATGCGTAAGGTGAGCTTGGCATGGGTTGCCAAGACCTTCAATAGATGACATCACCGTGTCGTCTTGAGCTCAATCTTCTGCCTCATGAGGGCGCTGACATGTCCATTGCTGAGTGTGTGGCATGATCTGATCCGGTGGTCTTTTTGTACCATGGGCAGCGTTGAGCAACTTACAAAAAATTAAAGGAACATCGAAACTCAGGTGTGTCTTCCCCTAGTAGAAAACCAGTGGTCTCTGACGTTATTCATTTTGACGGGCAACAGGTTTAGGGTAGTGGGGTGGCAAAAAATGTCCGATGTGACGTCGTCCACAGAACCACTCATCAATCCACCTCCCTATGCCATATAATAGCTCACGGTAATGTCTTAGATTTCAACATGTAAAAATTATCCTAACCGCCTTGCCAGATAAACTTTCAGCATGCCTAAAACGCGGCACCGAAGGGACAGCTACGACAGTTCTCCATATATTTCAGAAGACGATTATGATTATATCGTGGATGAGCGACAACCGAGGTCCAGATCCTTGGATCGTGAAAAGCATGGAAGATCTGAACACTCCCGTTCTGGGCATTCAAAGGCCAATGGAAAGCGAAGTCGTTCCCTAGGACGGCCCCATGAATCGCGCCTTGAATCGCGCCGTGACCGCCACCCCCGACATTATGATAAAAAGAGAGATGGCGAAAAGGATAGACGTTCCAAGGGAAAGCTGGGACATGCAATCGACGCCGGCCTTGATGCGGCGGCCGTGGAAGCCGTCCGTGTATGGAAGGATCCAGGCAACTGGGCCGGGAGGAAGGGAAGCAGGGTTGCAACGGCAGCATTGAGTGCGGCAGCTGTAGACGCCGTGATTGATGGCAAATCAAGCAGCCACGGCAAGAGAAAAATAGCCGAGTCGGTAGTCGGGGGGCTTCTTGCAAATAGGGTGGTGAATGGGCCCAGAAAGTTGGATTATCGTTGAGTCACCAAATTCACAACGGAGCAGCCTCGCAAGACACAGCAGAGAGCATATATCAACTACAGGGTTATGTGCCATAAGGAATCAAGAAGAGAATATTACATCGGCAACCGTCTGGTGGTACATATGAGCGACATGAGGAACTTTGGAAACGGATGGCATATTCAACGATCTCGGGGGTTAGACAGTCTGGCTAGCGAGTGTCGGAGTGATATATCAGATATACGGACATGAGAACACTTATATATACGCCCCACAACCAGTTTTATTCAACGCTTTTTGGTAAATGTTCACAACCGGTGTGGTTCTAATGATCATGTAGCTGTAATTTACGAGAATTCAGGAACTAATATTCGGTGACAGATACGATGCCGTTTCGTCAACATCATCTTCAAACCGCACATGTGATGTCTAGTCATGGGGAGAATGATGGTTTGTTTTTAAAAATAGGATCTCTTCATCCGCGGCCACGAACGCTGAGCAACCGATCCGCCCAATGCGGCAGGTGGAGAAAAACCCCGCTCCCTACACGACGGATATTGAATCCTTCCATGCATATTCCCGATCGAAAGAGTAGATGATTGACATATTGTGTGCTGATCTTAGAAGCGCTGTACATTTCCCCAGTGGCGTAGCGGGCATGTCATGTTCATCTAATGATGACGTTACCACTAGATGCGTAAAATCGTGCGCATCACGGCACGCCGATCATGGCCACCATAGAGTGCTTGCATGGGGAAACATGGATGATTGGATGCTAAATGTCACAAGGTGAGATAGTGAAACTTGTCCAAAATATGCGGCGCCAATGGCAAGTCTACTTATCAGAGTGACGCCATGGATCTGGATTCTGAATTGGCTGACCTTTGCGTTTGCATCATTAGCGCCCAAAAAGGAAACCATGGTTTGCCATTTACGGCGATCCTTCACCAAATACGGCGTGCACTCTTTGAAAATCATAGAGTCTTTTGATCGGTTCAGATGTCAATCTTTTGCCATTGAACCGTTTCGTTGTTCGATGCGTGAAGGTCTTGAATACCTATAAAACAGGGTTTTCTTCAGCATATCTTCATTATGCAAGAACTTATTATTTCAACATCAGAAAATTTCACGCATATTATCATTGAGATCAACCAGAAGAAAAAGAAATTTCAAACATATTTATTCATCACACGACATATACGTCAGTCGCCAAGATGATGCATAACTACAACCGAGGAGGCCCCAAACGCCAGGTCGGGACCACTGCAGTAGGCGGAACTGCCTCCAACGTTGTGGACCCTACACTCCCTGGCCCGGCACCAAATACGGCCGGGCCTCACCGCAGCGATCTTTTGAACAAACTGGACCCAACCGTTGATAGTCAGTCCGGAGGGGCTCAGGTCCTGGGGCCAGGCATCAACGCATCGGGCCATGGCACACACCATACTCACGCTCCTGGTGCTGCAGGTACCGCAGGCCACACTTACGAGACTGGAGTGCCCCACAACTCGCGCATGAGCAACAATATCGACCCCCAGGTAGACAGCAGAAACGCAAATGCCGTCCCTCGCGGCGGCGGCCCTCACATGGGCACCCACGCTGATTTCAGCACGGTACCACCAACGACCGCTCCAGTGGGCACCACCACTCATCACGGTCCTGTTGTGCAGCCCGGGCCCGCCTCGAAAACTGCCGGGCCGCACCGCTCCAACATCATGAACAAGCTCGATCCTCGAGTGAACAGCCACGAAGTTATCAGCGAGCAGAGAGTGTATCGGACTGCCTGATGCGCCCGGATTTCTATGGCAGGATCAGTAAAGAATTGTTGGGTTGTATTTTGAGGCCCTCCTCGTGCAGTTGCGGTACTTTGGTGATTTAACACGGGTATGTGTATTATTAGCAATGCTGTATTATACAATCTAGTCTATACCTAATCATACTTGGTTGAAGGGAAAATTGCTGTTTGTATGCGCAATTGGCAAGTGCTTTCGTTATGCGACCTACATCCGCATTAATATTCAGTGTATAAATGAACCCGCCCAGACGTGTCTTGTGATAGCCTTATGGAAATCAGATGCTCTTGCTTGGTGACGAGGAACCTCTCTGCGCGTGAGATTTTTATTGAATTTTAATTCAAATTGGAGCTGTGAAATTGACCGTGCCGATTCTCATTCGTCAAAGTGAGCGGAAGGGGTCCATTTGGGCAAAGTGATGATACTGCAGTTTCCAACGCAGGCTCCCTTGAGTGACACATTGACCGTTGATACAGGGATAGCTCTTTCACCAATATAATATTAGCTCGTGAAACTCATTCCATTTCTAACCTGTAAAACACAGATTTCTCCTCGGTGGTTTTACTCAGAAATTTGCGGGTGCCCATATCGCAGAACCCTTAGAGGGCCTACCGGAGGCAAAGCTCCGGATGCACAGCTGGGCAGGTCAAAGCTCCCTGTAGAGGATCGGCAGCGGCCCGCCTCCCCGGAGGATTAAGTCTACGATTAACGGAATTTTACGGGAAAAAAAAGAACTGAGTAATTGTTCGTACTAGGATACTACTGTTGGTTGAACGCGTTATGAGTGTGATAAGGTGCTGTAGGTGTAAAAATATTCCATTGCTTCGCTGATCCCCCAGCTCTGCTTATGCCTGGATCAACATGTTGGCTGTCAGAATCAAAATATTCCATTTCCCCTGCAGGAACAGATTTCTCACATCACTGGGTGACCAAAAGAACTGCGTAATTCGACCCATGGCAATGAATGTCAGGAGTACCACGCTGATATCACAGTTGGAAACCTGGGCTGGGATTGCGATGCCATGTTTTGAATACCGGCACTGGATCAAAGACTAAGACACTGTCTTACTGGAAGTAATATTCTGTAAATCAGGTATGAATGATTCCCTTCAACACAATGAAGCCACCTAAACTGTTTCAGAATTGGATGCATGGGCAACGAAGACTTAACCGGTTGTTTCGGTCAACTAGGGAAACAGAATCAATTAATCTGTATTTTGTGTTCAACTTGACCATGTTGTTGTCGCCCATAACACGAAGCAAAAATCAATTCATTTGCGACCAATGAAGTGGCTTAGGAACCAGACTTGGGTAATTATCTGCCAGAGAGGTGCCTGAATAACCTCACTGCACAATGAGCGGGTCTATGAGAAAATATCTACCCCTTTGGGTTGGATTTTCCGCCATTTCTTTGGCACTTTCAGCAGGGCCTGCCCCTGATACAACATTGCAGAATTGGAACTACTTGGGCTGTTTTGAATCCTCAGACGAATTCGCCGATTTTACTTTCATCGGAAGCTCTGAGGAAATGACACCAGATGTTTGCGGTAATGGGTGCGCGGGGCGCCAATACTTTGGTATTTATGATGAGTGAGAGCTATCCCTGATAGTTGGGAGACTTGGAGACTGACAGAACCCCCAGTCAATGCTATTGTGCAGATACGATTGCTGCAATCTCAACCACGTCTGAGACCCAGCTTGGCGACAACCAGTGCAGTATTCAATGCTGCGGTAATGGTGCGCTGGCTTGCGGTGGCGATCTTGGGGGCGCTCGCTTGCGGCGTCGCTATAATCTTTTGATTTCAGGCAACCTGCTGTCTGTTTATCAAAGAACGGTAATCATTTCATCTACAACTACCACTACCACGACAATTCTACGCATGACCACAACACTGAGCACCACGACGAGCTCAGACATTACTACGTCTACCACCATAATATCTGATTCTTCCACCACCAGCACCACAATACCGAGCTCGTCAACGACAGGTACCACGTCAATAAGTACTTCCACAACGAGCACCACAATGCTGGATTCCTCGACATCCAGTACTACAACGCTAGATTCTTCTACAACTAGTGCTGCAATGCCTAGCTCAACAACAAGCACCACAACACTAGATTCTTCCACAACGAGCACCACACTACCCGGTTCATCAACAACCAGTACCACATCACTAAGTTCTTCTACAACAAGCAGCACAACGCTGGATTATTCAACTAGTACTACAATATCTGATTATTCGCTAACTAGCACTACAACACTGAGCACCACAACGTCTAGTTTATTAGCAAGTAGCACAATAGTGCTTGATTCTTCGGTAACAAGCACAACAATGGTGAGTTCTATGCAGTCCAGTACCATAGAACCAAGCACCCTCACAACAAGCACAATTGAATCAAGCACAGGAATATCAAGCACCACAACATTGGACATGAAAACGAGTACTACAGAAACGAGTACTACAGAAACGAGTACTACAGCAACGAGTACTACAGGTAGCATCACCATCACGAGCACAACAACAAGTACTACAGAATTAAGCACGGAAACATCAAGCACAATGAACTCAAGTACAACGGGGTCGAGTATAACGGAATTGAGCACTACGATAGCAAGCAGTACGGAAGTGAGCACCACAGAATCGAGCAACGCAGGAAGCACGAGCACCACTTCTAGCACCTCGATACCTAGTTCTTCCGCAATTAGCGTCATAGATTCGAGCGCTACAACAAGTTCAAGCTTTGAATCCAGTATCACGGCATCTGATTCCTCAACAGTCAGCACAGCGGCAACGAGCACCATGACTCGACCAAGCATTACTACATCCAACTCTGTGACATCTGATTCTTCCACATTAATCACGAACATAATTGATACCACAACTTCCAGTGCTACAATACCCCAGACTACAACTCCCGGCACTCCAACGTCTCCAACATCTCCAACATCCAGCACTACTAAAATCGCCAGTACAGGAGATTTCAGCACTACAACATCAAACTCCATGACTCCGAGCGCTATAACATCGAGTGTGACAACACCAAACACCGTGACAATCGAAAGCAGCACTGTTGCTAGGACTACGATACCAAATCCTTCAACTACAAGTTCCAACAAGGTTTCAAGTACAACGAGTTCAAGTACACCCATCACGATAACGAGTGCTATCACCTTTACAACGACTATCATGGGCACAAGCAGTACTACTTCAAGCCAAAGTAGTCCAAGTGCTTCAACAGTAAGTTTTTTCTCAGTCTATACTGCACCTAGCACCTACCTGAGATTAACATGACGATAGATAACGACGGATAGCCTGGGTGTTTCAGCTTCAGCAACGCCCTCACCGACAAACCATGCCATAAACTTACCAAGAATTGGGCAATACAGATTTCTAGGGTGTGCTGGGTCGGCACGTCACTATCCTGGATTCAGAGAAGTGGGAAGGGATCCTGAAATGACACCTATCCTGTGTCGCTCTATGGCCTCTGGAGAAAAGTATATCGGAGTGTATAATGAGTGAGTTGCTCAAACCCAACTCTGATCTAGGTTGTGCTAATAGGCCGTCAGTACTTGCTATGCGGGAGATTCCCTCGTAGATACAGCTTTAGTTGATGCTCAACGCTGTGATATCCCTTGCCCGGGAGATGATGGAGTTATCTGCGGTGGGCTAAGCGGTTTGGAGGACAAGGCAGATACATGATCATTAATAAAATGATCCATGTAAACATTTTGATATGGTTGTATTTATTCAGACAAGTAACTTATTTATATTGATATTTCTAAAGATATAGCTCCTTTTGATGAGAAACACTCTACCAGCCTAGGTACTACAAGTAACTATTTGTACCGCTAGCGAGACATAATAGGCTGTTGCAAATGACTTGTTATTCGGATAGATATGGTCATGTAAATCCAACCAGTGACTACCGAAAATACCTGGCCATGATTATTCACACGAGCTAAAACAGACCAAACCCCCGGTATACTTCAAAATCTTCCTCAAATTCGTAGCCCATTGCCTCCCCTACTCTTTTATATAGCTTTTTGCAGGCGCATGTACCTATACATTGCGCAGCTGTTGTCGTCGTCGCCGGGAGAGTTGTTGTAGATGCCACCACGCCAGCTTTAGAACAGGCGCTATAGTATTGCTCCGGCGAAGTGCAGTAGGTAGCATATGTCGGCATACTTTTTGGATATATTGTTGTAGCGGTAGGTTCGCCAATAGCAACGAATCTATTGACCCTACTCACATAGTGGTCGTTGTATTCAGTCACCATTCGAATCGCCCACTTGGTGGAAGTGGTGGTTTCGGTCCTGGAAAGCTATCAGATTTTCTGGTATTGACCATGCTCTATCGACGACTCTCTTACACATCCCTTGGGTTAACAGTAACCGCAGCGAAAGCCTCGCAGTCAGAGATTCGCTCGTTGAGGCCAGGACTTCCAGATATGTCTTGAACACCTCGTTCGCATGCGTCTCGCGAATGGCACGCAGCATCTCGGCATGAGATGTCGTTGGCTAAACCGGACGCACATGCGGCGGATAACACAATGAGGGCTGGCAGTTTCATGCTGTTAGAACGCGTGCACACTTTTCTTTTGTGACTTCCTTATCCTCAAAACCAAAGCTTTGGTAAACGAAGGGATAATGGTGTAGACATAGCATCCAGTCGAAACATACATCAATGCATCGCTACTCGTCCCCAATATAACATGGGTTTTGCCCAAATATCAAGGTATAATCAGAAGTCGTGCTCAGTTGTGGACAGATGTCCGGCATTGAGATAACAAAATGATGTCATGATGCAAGAATGGGAATGTATTCTGGTGGGTACTGGATGTGACCTGGACCAAAATTTCCGCATTCAAAAGGGGGTCTAGTCTTTCATTCATACGCGAGAAAATTCCGGTTCCACCAGACTACATTCCAAAAATGTTTGAGCCGGAAGCCATTGCACACTCAAGTGTGACTCGGCAAAGACTCGGCAAAGACCGATGAGAATAAAAATAAATAATATATGTAGTAAAAGATCTCACACTCATTTTGATCAAGTTATTGTATTTGTTTTCTTTTCCTTTGCCAGAAGGGGTACGCAACAGAGTCGTCTGTCGTGTGTTGGATTCCGTTGTCTGCCCTGAGGCCAATTCTTTGCACAAGTTAAAACAAGAACGGTAAATTTTCATAAGCCCTAGTCAACTCTTTGCTTATCTTGATCATCTTGTAGTTCTGGAACGTGGGGATGTCTGTTCATCATTAATGCTAAAGAGAGGCATCTAGTCGCGTTGTTGCTATGTAACTTGGAGGAATGGCAGCACAGGTACGGGATGTCACCAATATAAGCAGAATTTGCTCCTTCAGACGGATCTTTTATTTTTATTTTTCTACACTTATCGCACAACTATCTCCGCCCATCAGAGTTTACATCCAAGACTTATCAGAGTTCATGAGAAGGTGCCGGATCTAGATAAAAAGTTGAAGTCCCATTCAAGTCCAACATGGTCAGACCTATATTAGTACTAGTACTTAGTCTCACGATTATAATCATCAGACTTGCAGGTTGTGAGCTATATCAGGGCAAAATGCGCAATAGTCAATGTCGCCCTTTGAATTGAGCTCCCTGTTCTATTTTTTTCGTGAGATATATGCCACGCACTGTGTGTATGGTATCTATGATAGATATAGTATCCCATACGTTTCTTGTTATAACCTTGACCCTAACCCCTTGCTTCCATCGCCTGGACCTGACTATACTTGAAATTCAACAATGTGCCATGTTGTCTGGCCTGCCGTAGAGGGCCATACTGCGAGAAGATCCAAGATCCATTCTCTGCAATACCATCGATTTTCCCGACTTTTGGCCGTCACCAATCATTTTGCGCCCGCCACCAACAGCCTGGTCCCACACTCACCTACGTGTCGGAAACGAGATCAATCATTCAACGTCAACCAACAGACGGAAAACAGGTGCCTGGGTGCTTGGGCGCTTGCGCAACTTACAAGCGTCGCGTCTTTTTTTTATCCTGTCATTTTGTTTTCCTTAGCTTCATCTCTTTCCGGTCTTATCATATCTGCGCCCTCATGTTTGAGTTCACGAAATTCGTCGAAAATGATTCTGATGATGAATGGGACCCCTTAGATTTTAAAGGCACTGAGTGGAAGCCTATACCGGATTCTCAGAGGCCTGATTTCCCCTACCGTCCTGGCTTCACTGTCAGTATTCGGCGCCATATCCCCCCACCTCCATTCGGCCCTGGCTACAAAACGCCATGGCCCAAAATGCCAAAGCGGGGCACCATCAGTCATTTCACTATGACTGAGTGGTGTATCCGATCGCCAGTGAGGACCGCAGCTCCTCACCCGGATCCCACTCCGTCCACACTCCGTGTGATTGGTAAAATTGCCTGTGCAGATGGGCGGAGTGTCGACGGAACTCAGGTTGTGAGATGCACTCTCAATGATGATAATAAGATCTATGTCGCCAAAATATTTGATCCAGTCTACGCCAAGTTTGTTGACGAATTCGGCTCCCTGACCGATGTTACCTGGCTAGCTGATCAATCATATTCTCGCGAGGCCGCGGCGTATGAGCATCTCACAAAGGTCGGTGCTGACGGCTTGAACATACCCAAATACTATGGCTCTTGGACATTCGATATGTTTTTGCTTGGTAAGCCCACTACAAGGCGACCTGTCCACTTGGTTTTGACCGAATGGATCCCAGGAGTGAGCATGTACTCACTCCTAGTGAACGGACAATCTGAACGTATTTCTCCTCAGCATCGTCTGGATATCCTTGCCAGATCTATGGAGCTGGAAGCCAAGCTTGACTATTCTGGCGTTGCGCACCGGGACTTTTACCCTCGAAACATCTTGTTGACTGGGCTTGATAATAACCAAGAGTTACTGGGTGTCTACCTCGTGGATCTGAACAAAGCTGCTGTTTTGGGATCTCGAATCTCAAGTTGGGAAAGACCACGAGGCAACCGTCCTACAAGTCCACGTTTTAGTTATTGGGGGCCATGCCCTGGGCCATTTAAAACTTGGGTCCCTGAACCACATTGCTCGAACGAAAATGCATTTAAGGGATGGATGGCTTCGGTTTGGAAAAGTGCCCCCGAGTTCTATGATCCAAATCATGCCGACATGATAGGATATAGAGATTATGACAATCCGTTCAAGAAATTAGCCCCAAATTGGAAGAGACCAAAAGATTGGACGTCTACGACCTACAAGCTTGGTGAATAGGTGCTTACTGATAGCTACGTTCTGCTCTCGCCCATAGAAATATTCCAGGCTGTACCTGCCCCAACAAGTTTAGCCCAGCCCGCCCAATAACAGGCTCCAAGCTGTAGCAGACCTTGCACAAAATATTCCGATGAGTAGTAAGCAAATATCAAGTCACGTGTTGCTCAAAGCATTGCAGTACAAAAAGGCTGCTATTCTGTCCTTCACCTCCTCGATCAGTCAAATGAATCTACTTTATATCCAAAAAGTTAAAAATAAAGCCTTCTTATTTCTCTCATATCTTCTCCGTTACAGCCCAAAAATCATGGATCCAAGGGGCCCACTTAACGGCGGCGTGATGGTAGTGAGATCAGCACGACACGTCGAAGATGCTACTTTCACGCAATCCCAGCGACAAGATCAACTGGCGACACCATTCCCAATTACAAAGCTAGATATAGGTTCTGTAAAAGAACAAGATGTATGTCTACAAGAAAAACTGGAAGCTGCCAGCAACGAACGCGACGACGCTCATGAAACAATCGACAAAATACTGAACGATCTCATTGCTGTCCAAATGGAGTTAGAAGAAGAGAAGAAAGCTTCAATGTCCAAGGATGTCCAAATCCATCAACTCAGGGAAGAGATATTGCATCTTTCTCAAAGTTTTGATGGAAGGAGTCACAAGATCTCAGAACTCATGCGAGACAACAGTGGGCCGAAGCTTCTGTCAAATGAAGCATTACACACTCAGAGCCCTGGGATGCCTGCAGATGCCCCTCCCGGGATGAAAAATGGGAGTTCCGGTGTGCGGCGCGGCGCAAAGACAGAACTTGAAGCGAAAGACACGGAATTCCAAGAGGGCTCCAAGACAATGGCCAAACTGGAGTCTCAACATGAATCTGAAGTGGGAAAACTCCGGGAACAACTAGACCAAGCGCAAGCGACGTGCTTGGAAAACCAACGAAGGTGGGAGATTGCCGAGGCCAAAGTCGAGGCCCAGCTCAAGGCCCTGCAGGAGGCCGCCCTGTTGCATTCATCTCAGGCCGATGACGTGGCAGATACGGAGAGATTATTGGAATTCTACCGAACTAATGCAGAGAGTGTTTCGAAGCGAGCAAAAGAAACCATGGACACCAATGAGCAGCTGGAGGCCCTCATCAGGGCCAAGGACAGGCAGCTCAATGAGCAGGTTTCACTCATCATGACAATCAGGCAGCACACCGATAGTCAAGGGACCGACGCTCAGCAACCAATGATTCCGGGGAGTTTTTGTTAAGTGGTGGGCCTCCCGCAGTGCGGGGTTTGACTTTTTCCGTTTTCTTTCGTGGTCTTATCTTAGCTTTGAGGACATGCAGAATGAACACACTACAGGCCGACATGTACCGGTACATAGGATCGCACACCATGGAGCAAATAACAGATTGGATGCCGCATATGCGCATGGTTCGCAAAATGGTCTCAAAAGTTCATCTTAGTGCATGGCATGCTTTATAATCGGAATGCTGTTTTCTTCTGCCTATTTTTGTAATTCTAATTGATCCATCCGTGCTCTTTGGCCCAGGAAGCTTATGCGTGAGCAGACTCGAAAGGCCAAACGCTTCCCGCATCAATCCAAGGGCAAGATGTCTGATCACCAGGCAACGCTTAATTCCAAGGCTAGCCTAGGCGGTTCAAGCCCAGACTTGATCCAAACTCTCATGACAGAATGCAATTGCACAGAAGACAGGGCTGTCACTTTGCTGAAGGTACACTTTCATGACATCCGCATTCTTAGCCCTTTGCCCTGTCATCAGACATATGCTGACGCAACAAACAGCTTCACAAAAATGACCTTGCTAGAGCCAAAAGACATCATGATCTATACGGAAGATATGCCCAGAGTCCAACTCCTGCGTCCTTTACAGATTCCAAGCCAGCCTCAGAAACCCCAAAACTAGCCCCAGTCGATGCAACGGATTCAGCACCGAATTCAGTCACCAGTACACCTTCATCTAATCCTCTAGCGGAAGATGAGTTCGCTCAGAATATAGATGCTTCATCCAACCATCAACCATCATCACTGGAAGACCCTGGAAAATACGTCCATGGCGCCCAACCAGCAGCGAGCCTGTCACCTAAAAACCCTGTCGATACCAGTGAAAAGGTTTGTACCAAGGCACCATTGCGCCCTCCAAAAGGAGAACATCTTTCAACATGGATCAAGGCGAAAATGGCTCCCCGAAATGGTCAACAAACACCCCCCAACCAGGGCGTTGAACAGAACGGCAACGTGGCTCAGTACACTGAATGGGATTTCATCTTGCCCACAATCCCACCACCTGGCAATATTTTTCCAATAATCGAAGGCGAAACAGATGAATTTAGCCCTGAGGTTCTTGTAGGAGCTGTCCAAAACAAAATCCACGTCGATGTAGTCCACTACTATCTCAGCTACCACTACAAGGATCCCGTCAAGAACACAATGAACAACAACGTTGAAGGATTTCCTCCGATTTTCTATGTCGTAGAATCTGGCGATGAGAACATACTGCGACTAGTTCTCGAATTTGGAGCCGACCCTTCAGCCGTGCACGAAGCATCTCAGGTCCCGCTCCTTGTATACACCGTTATCAGCGGCGACATATTGCAGAGAGACACGACTACTATGGTCTCTATCCTGCTCAGCTATGGTGCTTCTGCCAAAGCTATACCCTCTGAGTTTTACTCGCCCTACGATCAGGATCAACCGGGAGATCCCAAACCACCAAATGACGGAAGCGGCCCATCCAGCTCGCCCGTTTGGTGTACGGAGAAAAGGAGACACAAGCTTGCCAATACATCAAATATAACCCAGCGGTACTTCCTAGAGAGAGCATTTAAAGCCAAAAGGCCATCCAAAAAACGGAGACAGATTGCGCGGCTTCGCAAGGCTGACCGGCTTCTCGCGATACCCTACTTTCTCATCGGACAATCTACAGCTTCTGAGCTGTTGATCCAAAGACTTCTCATTCATCTCATGATTCCCTCCAAAAGACCTCTTGTGCTTTGTTTTGCGGGGCCCAGTGGTCATGGTAAAACCGAGCTCGCTCGGCAACTAGGTTCTCTCTTGTCTCTCCCTCTGGAAGTTGTTGATTGCACAGTGGTGAATCGAGAAATAGAACTGTTCGGACCAAGAAAGCCTTACATCGGGGCGGAAGAAGGCTCTCCAGTGAACAACTTTCTCTCCAATCATTCCGGGAAGAAATGCATCGTCTTCTTTGACGAGTTTGAGAAGACAACAAAGGAGATTCATCAATCATTGCTTCTCCCCTTCGACAATGGTAAGTAGTCTTGTCCCAAATTTCATTTATGGTATATTCTCTTACAATCTTCTCAAGGTGAATACCGAGATAGAAGAACTCATGACAGGGTGAATTGCTCAAACACGATATGGATTTTGGCTACAAATGCATTGGACAATATCATACAAGAGTTTTGTCAGCAGAACGAAGGTATTTTTGATGATGAGAACGAAAACAAGCCAAAGCTAGTAAAAAAGCTATCGAAACAACTTCAAGATGGGTTTCTTCAACAATTTGATGTAAGTAAACTCGTGAAGCCTTATATTTCCAGTTAATTGAGAAACTGACTTTTCGGGCAGGCTCCCGTTACGGGGCGTGTCTCCGCCTTCATTCCCTTCCTCCCATTTTCGCCGGGGGAGCAGGCTGTAGTCACCCACAAATCCTTACTCGAATTAGCAGCAGATTTGAAGCGTCCAATAGATCTTAAGCAGAGGGGACAAGAACAGCTTGTTGGAGATATCCGACTAATACTACGAAAGGATGCAACAATATGCTCCATTCTGGCACAAACCCACTACCACCGACAGCTCGGCGCACGTAGTTTGAAGGCTGGAGCGCAAAAGGTGGAGCAAATCGTCCTTGATCTCTACCTTGACGAGGATGAAGAAATACAGGAGAACGAGGAGATGCAAGATTACATTGTTGATGCTCAAGCTGGAGAAATTGTTTGTCACATTGGTGCCAAAGCTAAACATTGAATGTTCGTTTTTCATGTCAAATTGTCTTTTTATTCTTCTATCTACTTAACTATCATTATCTTGGATCCATCGAGATTTACCCCATCACAAATTGCTTGAGGGTCGATTCAATGCGTCCCATTACAATGGTTCTCTCCTCACTTTCTTTTCCTTTTCTTAAGAGAACAACCATATTCTCTTGACAGCAGCTTTGGTGAATAATAGGCCAATAAAGCATTCTCTTTAAGGACTCTTGGAATTTGATCGCAGCGAGAGGTTAAAAAGTCCCCACAGCTATCCCTTTGAGTGTCGTAAGCCTCCACTTAGGTACTAGGCAAGATCTATTGCAAATTACAAAGCTCCTAATTAGAAAAGAACAAGATTAGGATCATCTTATATAATTTTGTTTTATTAACAATAAACTTATTTATATAAAGTTATATTTTATTCTAATAAAAATATTTTGCTGGTCGGATAATTGAGGGGAGGTCCATAGGTGGAGGCTTGTGGCACTCAAAGGGATCTGTATCCTAATGTACTTCGTCATCTTCTCGCGGGTCTTCAGTATACTCAGCAATTCAATAATACAAGCTTAACACCTCGAGTCCAACATATTCATGCTGTATCTTGATCGGAATACTCGCGTTCCAAGAACCCAGTGGGTGCTAAACCTGAGACGTGCTTAGCAAAATGGAAGCAGTGTACATGCTGGAGCATACAACCAAAACATGCATTTTTGCCCAACATGTTCCATGTTTGCCTTACTCCCTTGACCGCCATTTTAATTTCGCATGTGGTTGCACTTGGTGCTTTTTTTGCGACACAAGTGTGGCAACTCACATCGTTGTGGTTTCTTCCCCTCAGAGGCCCACCACTTTTCCCCTCAGAGGCCCGCCCCTTTATCGATGCCACTTGCAGGAAAAGATTTTCTCAATGCATCCTAAGGTTACTAAATTCTGAGTCAGATATTAGCTGCATCTGAGGAAATGTTTAGATACGCCATCTATCGGAGGATCCATGTACCAGTACATCCAACACACCATCCATCAACGCAGCCAACTCAACACAACATTTTCCATCTCGTATAATTTTATCCAAACTGTCGCCATATTTTCCCTCTCCTCAGCTACCACTGATCTATATATTTCGTCCGACACGTTGTTTGATCATCGGACTACACACATCGTTCCTCCAACATGAGTTTTTCAAGTCGCGCTGCCTTGGGCCAGCATGTACCCATTGGCACACTTTACGATGCCAACTCAGATGAATTCCTTTCTGCCTCGATCTTAAAAGGCTATCTAGCCCCTGGTGGCGTTTCCATAACTCACTCTCCAGCCACAGAAACGTTTTCCGTGGAAAGCAACACGTACAAGGAGCGGTTCCAGGCTCTAAGCATCCAGGAAGATACAGCGGCTACCATCCTTGCTGATCTTATTGCACTCCAAGGATCAAAAGCCTATTTACATGATGCTCCAGTTGATCCAAGTGTGCTCTGCGGTGCAGTTCATTGCAGGATTTCAACTGCACAGATGAATTTGAGCCTTGGTGATCCTCGGCTGCAGAATTCCTTCGACCTCGGTCCTCAAAAGATCCATGGGGGCACCCATTTCGTGATCGGCATAAGCTGGGGCTTACACTCCATTATTGAGATACACCACCGCATTTACAAAAACAAAATATCACACCAGACGCGTGACGAATTCCGCAGCGATTTAGATTGCTTGAGATCTGCCATCGAACAGGCGGCTTCTTTGCAGTGTCACAGCGATGAAACCAGCATTTCCAAAATGCACCTCCAGTATGATTTTACACTTTACAGTGATGCTTTAAATCATGGGGGTCTCATTCTGCAGAATCTAGAAGAGGCATCCAAATTCATCCAACTGTCCCCCAAGCACATAAAGCATCAACCCAACAAGCTGGGTTGGCCATTGTCATACGTGTTATTGCCCCTGGATATGCTATATATGGTTTTGAGGGGTTCTGAGAGGATCAAAATCAGCTATCCTTTGATCAACACTGAGTACTTTACTAAGTTTATCAACCTCTTTGATGACTTCAATAGTTGTGCAGAGAGGCTCCATGCATACCATGCCTATTTGACTCACCATCGGTCATTTGTAGCAGAGGAGCATTTGCGCAAAGTATCGAGTTCACTAGAGCTCATCATTCAGTCAAAAAGAGATCTCAAGGAACGATTCGGTCAAATTCTGGCGGGTGTAAGGAGTGGAAAATTGAACGTTTCATCCTTGTGGAAGCTGTACGTCGATACCACTGATGGCAACAAGTCACCGAACGAGATAGCTACTCTCGTTGACCAAGAGAACGAGAGTATTGAATTCTTGAGAAATGCTGTCGAAAGTGGTGCTATGTACATTGGCCACAATGGACTCACACTCGAAGACATGATGGTCCAAAACAAAACTGGATACCATGCCTTGCTATTTAATCAAGCCGCAAGGAAAAAAGCACAAGTGTGGGATGAGAACTGCGCCTTACTCTCACAACTTCTTGCACAACCAAGTCGGAAATTTCCAGTATACATTGTTGATTGCGATGCGACAAAAATCAACTTGGTTGACGACTTTCCGCGCATCTGCGAATTTCAGAATGAGGAGGAAGCCATTTCAGACTTGCTTGCGTATCGAAAATTTGTTGATGGACATTGCTTTGCCCGATATTTGAAAAAGAGCCTGGACAAGAACATCACCGACCGGCCAGTGGACCGACGCTACGTCAAAATACCTTGCCCTTGTCAACGCTGCGACTTTACAAAAGTCTGCCAGTGGACTTGCGACTATTGCCATACCCCACTTGAGTCCGGCTTCACGGATGATTATATATACTGCGACTGTGGTCGTGCTCATTATACCACGTTCAGGTTCAAATGCAATGGCGATCGGCATGAGTCCAGGTACTCGAAGTATGACTCCAAAACTCTCTATGACCTGCTTCGCAAGTTAGACCAATCCGATTATGTCAACATCCTAATACTAGGTGAGACTGGCGTCGGAAAATCCACTTTTATCAATGCATTTGTCAATTATCTCACGTTTTCAAGTCTGGATGACGCAAAGGCTACCGAAGGCCTAAATTTCGTTATCCCTTGCTCTTTCTCCATTCAGGTCATGAATGAAAACAATCCCAACGAACCAATAGAAGAAAAGCTTGTCTGTGTAGGTAGTAGGGATGACGAAGTCGACGGCAGCAAGGGAGATTCAGCAACACAGCAAACCAATGTGCATTCGGTCACTATTAGTTCCACCACCTATCGGTTGATGGACACTCCTGGAATCGGAGATACCCGAGGGATATCCTATGACAAAAAGAACATGGCCGATATCCTAGAAACTTTAGGAAGTTATGAGAATCTCCACGGAATATTGATCCTCCTGAAGTCAAATAATTCTCGCTTGACAATCACCTTTCGGTTCTGTGTCCAAGAACTGCTTGTCCATCTTCACCGAAGCGCAGCGAAAAACATGGCTTTCGGCTTCACAAACACGCGCATTTCGAACTACGCTCCAGGCGATACGTTCGGTCCGCTCAAGTCATTACTTGAACGCTCTGATACGGGGCTGAAATTATCTACATCGACAACGTACTGCTTCGACTCAGAAAGCTTCCGGTACCTCGCAGCATACAAGAACGGTATCACTTTGCCCAATGAAGAAGACTTCCGGCGGAGCTGGGACCACTCTGCCAAAGAAGCAAGGAGATTAACGGAGTACTTCAAAACAAGAAAACCCCACTGCGTGTCGAGCACGATAAGCTTGAACGGCGCACGTCAATTGATCAAGGAACTCACGAAGCCGATGGCTGAAATGTCAAAAGTGATATCAGACAACATTATGTTGATGGAAGACAGGAAAAGTCAGCTAACTGATCAACGTCTAACGGCCGATAATCTTCGCAAGCAGTTGCATGTGCCCAAAATTACATTTGAAACCAAGCCGCTGCAATATCCACGAACGGTCTGCACAAATATCAAATGTTGCGATTTTAAAACAAGCGGGTCATCGAATAACGAGGTTGTTACAGTTTACAAGACACACTGCCACCCCAGATGCAACCTTCGTGGTGTAAAGCAGGATGTGAAGGCCGACCCGGGCCTGATAGGCTGCGCGGCATTCAGGGGAAGGAACAACTGCACGTTATGCAGTCATCAATGGCAAGAACATATGCACATCCTCTACGAGCTGGAAGAGAAGATGGTCCAGGTTAAAGATGAGGAAATAGAGCGGCAACTACAGGCTAACGCCGACGATGTGACGTTGCGCCAGGCGGGTATAAGCAATGCTGAGAGGCGTATTCAAGAGTACAACGACGAACACAAGGAGGTGCGGGAAGCAGCAGCTCGGTTTGGACTCTTTCTGAAGGAGCACGCAATGACTCCCTACAACGATGCAACGCTGGACTACATCAATATGCTCATTGACGACGAGAAGATGAAGATCCAAGGCGGGCGCCAGCGGGACCAAAATGTCGACGTGAATGTCAAGCGACTGGAAAACTTGGAGAAGGATAAGAGGGAGCACATCGAGCTTGTCGCATCTCTGCAAGAAAGCATGCGCCAGCCCCAGGCACCTGGAGACGAATTGCTCGACGAAAAAGGTGTCGCTGGTCTTGTGACGCGATTGTACAGTCTGGACCACTTTGGAGACAACCTCAAATCGGTCAAAAACCACATCACCACGGCGCATAGGTCCACGAATCGAGAGCTCCCATACCGGGTCTTCCAGAACAGCAACAGCGGTTTTGATCACGGCTGTCGTCGGGGCAGTGATCGTGGTCAGTCCAGAACTTATGCCGAGGTTGCAAGCAGCAGGCCACACAGGAGTGTTGCAGAACATAAGCAGAGGCCGGAACACAGCAGCAAGGTCTCAAAATTTATCTCATTTGTTAGTTTCAGGCGCTGGTAAAGGAAGCAAAAAAGTGCAAGGCAGGAGGGACGCAAGCAACCAGTTATTCGGCACAATGGCCAAAGGGAGGATCTACTCTCTTTCAGAACGACACATGGCACTGGGCTCAGCCAAGATTGTTCCAATAGCAAATTAGCATGTATTTAAGTGCTCATATCTCATTATAAACCGCTAGGTGATGTGAAACTATTAATCAGAACTATAGTATTGCTACTTATGATGCTACGACCGCGGACAGGGATGCAGTTTCCATGTCCCAGGCCTAGCCCCCCCCCCCCCCATCCACGCCGCTTACGAGCTGACAAAATCTTCTATAACAGAATTAAATCTATCTGGACTCTCCCAAAACATAAAATGGCTTCCTTTCTCTTGTTCAGTAAATGTATAGCTCTTTGCGCCCGGAATTTGTGTCGCGGCCCATGAAATGCCGGTCGCGTTGTTCACACTCACGTCCCCAGAAATAACCAGAGTGGGAATGCTGATTCGTGGTAGGACATCGCGCCAATCTGCAAAGGCGTGGTTGATCAGCAGCGTTGCCGCATGCTCGTCGCTCATCTTTTCATTTTGCCTCAAGGCAAACTCATAGTCGGCTTGCGACACGTTGGCGGTAAACATGCTCTTAACGAAGGGCGGCGTCTCGAGCGTCATGTTGTGCGCAAATTCGTAAGTCCCCGCTGGCGTGAATAGCGCCGCTGAAAAGGTTTCAGCTTCGGATTTGCTCCATGTAGGGTCTGCCACGAGAACGGATGACTGATCAACGATAGCGAAATGGTTGACGCGGCTATGCGATTCGGGGTATTGATCCCACCAGGCCCAGGTGACCGAAGAGCCCATAGAATGGGCAATTATGCTGACATTTTTGAGGTCGAGTTGGGTTAAGAGGTCATTCAAATCGGCTCCAAAGCGGCTGAGCCGATATCCAAAGTTGGGCTTCTCAGAATCGCCGTGCCCACGCATATCGTACGTCGTGACTCGGTAGCCCGCTGTGGAGAAGTACTCGATCTGCTTCTGCCATTGCGCCGCTGTTTGCCGCCATCCGGGAATGAAGAGAAGTTCTTGGCCGTCTTGCGGTCCAGCCTGGGTGTAGTTCAAGTGCACTCCATCTTGAGTCTTAACAAGTCCAACGTGCACGTTCGTGGTTGAGGTGTCCATGGCTCTGCTGCCAACGGCCAAGGTCGTAAAGATGCCGGAAATTAAGAGTGATTTCTTCATCTCGAAATTCCGTGTTCGCGGCTTTTGGGGGAAAACTGGATAGAAGTTAGGTTATTAAATATAAGGGCCCAGCCGAGTATATATTTACTTCTAGTCGGGCCTCCGAGCATCCTTGTGCCTTCTAAGTAGTATTTCAGGGCTGCGGCAAGGCTTAGATCAGCGTCGCCGAGCACATCGTTCCTCATGCAGTAGTATGATGTATTGTTGTCCCATAAAATAAGATAATGATAGTCATACGAAACTAGCAGCCAGTATCACATTGGAATCCTTCGCTTGCGTGGCGAATCCCAAACCCCGCCATCCCTGTGGGGTTGATGTTGATCCGTCTCCAGCCTCAGGCGGCCGCCCGTACATACGTCAGCCGTTCCTCGTGAATGATCTTATCAATAGATGACTCTAGATTCCCTGTTAAAAAGTTTTAAATCCCCAGTTAATATTGAGGAAATTTTCTTCCCATAGCCTTACACCATGCTTCGAATTTCCACTTCTCAATCAAGCCTTCTTTTATATGCTCCCTCCAACTACCCTCAGTTTCCAGGATACCATTCGCAATCCAGGTACTTTGCGACATGAATAGGGTTTCGAGCAACCCTTCACTGTCGTTATCAGCTGCTACCTTCCTCAAAGCCATGATCTTTTTAGCCAAATGTTGGCATTCGGCTTCAAGAGCGGGAAATCGTTGCGGGTCCATGGTGATCAGTAGACGCGCTTTGAGAATACGGCACACAATGTAAGTACCCCATAACGTAAGCCGACTGACGTAGTCAGGATCTGATCTTCCCCTTTCGAACCTCAATCGTGGGAACTTGACCCCGTATTCGTCTTCGGTAAGATCCGCTTCTTGGAAGTCAAGAAGCGATTGTGCCATAGTTATCCAGCCAACCAAGCTCTTTCGATCCTCTATTAGCTTGTTTTTAATATCATCAATCACATTTTGCGGTGTTGGGTTAGGTGATAAAACAACATCTGTGACTTCCTTGAATTTATCTGGACCAGTAACGAGATGAGTCCATAAGTTGAGGACAAGATCCCTCTGCTCGGAAAAAGCATTGTCGTTGCAAATAACAGAACACATGACTTTCTTCCAGTGTTTATCGGCTAGAAAACAAGACTTATTGTTCAAAAAGGCCTCCATTACCTGGAACGTTTGTCCTATTAGCGTCATACAACATCATAAGGTGGGGATGTGAAGAGCGTTGAACGAAGTAACTTTATTCGTAAACAAATAAACCAAGACAGAATAAAAGTAAAGACATGATAATAGAAGAAAACAAAAAGTTCCGAGAGTTTTACTTACTGCTGGTCCAATATGAGCCATGAAAAGAGCTAATTCGAAATCGGTGCTAAACCTTTGGGCACCACGGACTTGTATCAATTGGCCAGCACCTCCGACGTGGCGCATCCACGAGCGAGATTCAGAGTTGCCATCTAATAGCTGTGAATAGGTTAGCAACTAAATATTTCACGAAGGATGACAGTTCATGCCTCAAAAAGACCCAAAAGCTCGGTTGCGCACAACGTCTCCACAGTCATCCTTTGCGCTTCATCATCCAATGCCGCCTGCAGAGCTCTCAGAGCTTTAGCGTAACACAGTAAGACTTGCTTGTCCTCAGATAAAGGCGAGTTGTCTTGATGCCGCAGCACCTGCCGGAGCTTGGCAATAACACAGTCTGTGGCAAGCCGCAACGTCGGTGTTTGTCCATACCCATCTGTGATGAAGTAGGCCAGTCTGCGGCTTCCCAGGTTGCAGATGGAGAAGAGGTCCCTGGAATGGACAAGCTCCGATCTGAGGTGGGGAAATTTGGCAATCCCTAGGCGCAGGCCTGTGAGGGGCGCGAGCTTCTGCAAGAGAGAAAACCTCTCTGTTGTAGCACAGTCAGGGTATGCTATTGAGACCAGGGAGGTGCTTGCGTGAGACCCAGGTGCACGGTGACGCACCAATCGTCGTCTTCGGCCTTCGGCTTCGTCTCGGTGTGATAAATCTTTCGTCAAGCAATCCGGATGGATGGGAGGGGAGACCCAGTCATTTGGTAGCTTCTCATCCTGAGCCAGCACATCTCTATCTCTAGTACCGTTGTCTTCAAGGACTGGATACTGCAGCAGGTTGTGCTGACCGTAGCCGCCGTGCTTTTTTCTGCCCAATGCAGCATCTCTCATAGCTTGTTTCCGAATAAGCTTTCGAACACTTGGGTCTTGCGGCAACCCTGGGCCTTCGTAGTTGACAAACGAAAAGGCCATCTTTCCTCCCGCTCAGAGCACCGTCATCCAGTTTAGTTTATGTGAGCGAGTCTCGCACAATCGGCAGTTGACCTAGATCAGATGGGGAAACATCATAATATGTCCGCGCCTAATCGCGATTTCAAGGCTACCGGGAGCCTTTTTTGGGTTGGATCTCATAAATTTGCGGACCCGCATCGACGCAACACGTCTTCCCGTCTTACCAGCCTCGATGATTACAAAACAGCCGGCGCGTGCGCCAAGGTGCAGGGTACCATAAACCCGAAAGGGAATAGTGGCTAAGAAAGTCAGCTCGACGGCGCATCTCATCACTAATCACTTCAGCCACGCCGTCATAATGCTGTGGCGAATGAATGGGCTGAACCATGCTGTAGGGCTGGTGGTCGTTTCTGCCAATCCTTCTGCATTATAGTCAGTGCATTCGCTCTCGTGGTGGCCTGCTGGCACGATGCCGTTTTGCCCATTTGGGACGCTGGTACCCCTGTGCTATCGCCAGCCGTCTTACACCATCGCAACGTCCACATGTCAATCGAAAAGTGTAGAATATACCGTTTGAAGATGGAAATTGATTATTCTATTGCATTCTCGCAAAAAAATACATTCTTAGCAATGTCCATAAAAGAGACCGGTATCCCTTCAATCTGGGCTTTTTGTTTTTACCAGCAACATTCACAACACTTACAACACTGCATCCGAGACTTCACTCGCAATACTACTTCAACTACACCAAAATATTCCACTCAACAAACTCAAACATCATGGCTAACATGCAGGAACTTCTCGAGAGAAACAAGTATGTACCATTGTCATCATCTCGCTCTCAGGTGGGTCGATTACTAACTCAGAAACACAGGGCCATTGACCATACTCCTATTCCCTACCTTTCAGAAATGATGACCTCTGGTGGCCCGGTTCCTGGTACTCTCATCGGTATGTTGACTGCGGGATAGAATCTAACCAAGACATCTCTGGCTCAATAATCTAACTGGTATCTCCCAGTGACTTGCGTTGATCCTCGCTGTGTTCCGGAGAACTTTCTCAACTTTGGCCCTGGAGGTAAGCCGAATAATTTTATGAATTTTCACGACGCAGACTAACCGGTACACCATAACAGAAGTTGCTGTTCACCGCAATGCCGGTGGAAACATTCGCCATGCTATCCGGGACATCAACGCCCTGGATGCCCTCTTTAAACTCAAAGAGATCGCCATCATTCATCACACCGACTGCGGGACCACCCACTATACCAATGACAAGATTCGTGGCGAAATGAAGAAGCATGTGGACCAGTCTCTCTGGGCTGACATTGACAATACGGACTTTGGCCCAAACACCGAGTAAGTGACGCGCCCCAAAGTGCATTTTCGATACTCTATGGTTTGAACGAACATAGACTAATACTGAATGATTAGTATTGCTCAAAGCGTCAGGGAGGACCTCGAGTGGATTCAGGCGAACCCGTTGATCAGGGAGGAATTGAAGCAAGGCAGCAAGGGTTTTGTCTTC